>NW_004624762.1:21137059-21158810 GCF_000247695.1 Heterocephalus glaber | reverse complement strand
ATACTTTAAAAAAAAAAAGTAGGACAATTTTAGGATTCCATGAGTTTTCTGAGCCCATATACAGATTTTGCTTGAATGGACTAATATATATATCTATATATATTCAAAGCCAGTATGTGCTCGCCTCTAGTCCTCATATATTTCTCTTTTCCAGTAAAGCATCAAGCTCCAATGCTTTCATTGAGACCTTAATACTAAGATTTTCCAAATCATTGATGTAGATAGTTCAGTCTGAAGAAAGTTAAACCCAATGCTCCTTTCCTAAAGTGTGGGATGCAGATAGTGACTTCCTTCTAAAAACCATGGTGTGGAAACAAGGGAAGGGTGCCTTCAAAATGGAGAAATCTGACAAACACTCCATCGGTTAAGTTATCCAAATGACCATCAACAGTGCTAAGATCTGTGGTGGCCTATACTCTTGACACAATGTGTTGAGAATGGGACATTGCTGCTGTGGTCTTCTTCCAGAAACATACTGACCCAGTCCAACTATACGAATGGCACCAAACAGACCCGAAATGAGGGATATTCTGTAAAATAACTGACCACTAATGCTTAAAATTTTCAAGGTTATCAAAAACTAAGGAAAGTGTAAGAAACTGTCAACCTAGAGGAACCTAAGGAGACTTGACTACTAAATGTAATGTGGTGTTCTATATGGCATCCTGAAGCAGAGAAAAAGATACTTGCAAAGGAAGAAAATTGAGGAAATCTGAATAAATTCTGAACATTAGTTAATAATAATGTGTTAATGTTGGTCTATTAATTGTAAAAAATGTTCCATACTAACATAAGATATTCATGGCATGTATCAAAACTCTTTGTATTGTCTTTGAAATTTTTAAAAATCTACCCCTCTTCAAAATTAACAGTTTGTGTAAAAAATATAGGGTGGTACCAAAAAGAAGGAAGGAAATTAAATGTAGGGGGAATAAATGAAAAGGAAATAGGATAGAAGAGACATATGCCAATGGCAATGTCATTTAAGTGCAACAAAATGTGTGCTGAATGTTTGGGGATATAGATCAGTGGAAAAAGGTTGCTTAACATATTGAAGGTCCTAGGTTTGATACTCAGCATTTGCAAAAACAGAAAGAAGGAAGGAAGGAAGGAAGGAAGGAAGGAAGGAAGGAAGGAAAAGAAAGAAAGAAAGAAAGAAAGAAAGAAAGAAAGAAAGAAAGAAAGAAAGAAAGAAAGAAAGAAAGAAAGAAAAGAAAAAAAGAGCAGTGCTAACTCTTTACTAAATGCGGTGGCACAAACCTGTAATTCCAGCTCCTCAGAAGTTCCAGCCCTGACTGGGCAATTTATGAAGATCCCTTCTCAAAATTTCAAAAAAGTGAAAAGTGCTACAAGTATAACTCAGTGGTAGAGTACTTGCCTACTATATGTGAAGATTTGGATTCAATACCTAACACTACTATTAAAAAAAAGTGTGCTGATTCATCCTTTAAAAAAAATAACTCCTTCAAACATTTGAACTTAAATGATTTTAGGTATCAGAAACCACATTACTTTTTTGTATTTATCTCTAAGTCATGCATTTATTTATAATCAGCTATTTTCTTCTCTTTTTTGGTGACATTTATGTCCCTTTCTCATCTAAATATATAACAACTGTGAAGGAAATATCCAAGGATTCCTTTGTTCTCTTCTGCCTTTCAGGTTTTTACATTTTCACTGTTTTATATTGTTCTATTTTAACATTTTCCTAAAGCAATGATTTTTTTCCATGAGTTTTTCTGTATTTATGATTCTTTGCTTTCACATATGATCTTGTCTTCAATCCAGAAGTAACCAAGCAGCATTCCATCATAAGACCTAGTCTTCATCATGCTTTAAAATGTGTTGAATGTAATAGTACTCAGTAATTCAAAGTAACACACTACTGGTCTATGTAACAACACAATTAGATCTCAGAAACATTAAGTCGAGCCAAAGAAACCATAGTCTAGGTTATGGCAATCTAAGCTACAATGACAGAAATCAAAACAGTGGTTGGGGAATTTACTAGAATGGGGTATAAAGGAACATTTTTAGGTATTGAACAGATTCTCTTAATATGTTTGGAATTGAGCTTACAATAAAACATACATATATCAAAACTTATTCAAATGTATATTTAAAATCTGTACAATTCATATTATATAAAATGCCTCAAAATGTGTAGGAAAGAAGACTCTGACAGTTAAGGTGGATTGTCAGCTTGACTGGCTTTAGAGCTGTCTAGGGGATTATTAAAGCACACTTCTGGTTGTGTATGGGTGGGTCATGGAATCCTGGCCTTGGAGTCTGTGCTCTTTGGACCCTTCCTTTCTGGAGTTATTACCCTGATCTGCTTCCTGACCACCATGAACTTAACAGCATTGCTCTACCATGCCCTTCTGCCATTGTATTTCTGCCTAGGAACAAGCCCATTGTGTTCTGAATCCCCTGAAATTATGAGTCAAATTAAATCCTCTTTTAAACTGTGGTTGTCTGGTGTTGTGTCCTAGCAACAGGAAAACTGATCAACAGTCATTGATGAAAAATTAGAGATCATCACTTAAATGACAGCAAGATTCTTGCTAAAATTACAATCTAGAAGAAAAATATTAAGCCTAAGTTTGAAATCTAGTCAAAAAAGAAAGTTCACAGGAGCCTGGCCAAATTATGATCAAAGAGAGTGTGGTTGTTAGGTTACAGGGTCAACTTGATTGGCTTTGGGTCCTCCTTGGGTATTATTGGATAACAGTTTGGGGTATACTTGGATGCACCATAGAGGCATAGTTTAGCTGTCTATGTCTTTTCCCTGGCCCTTTGCTCTCTGGCTCTGTTCCCTTGCTCTGCTTCCTGGCTGCCATGGACTAAGTGGTTTTCCTCCACTACACCCTTCCATCATGATGCTTCTGCCTTGAAGCCAACCAACCATGGACTGACTCCACTGAATCCATGAGCAAAAATAAACCTTTCCTCTTTAAATTGTATAAAGAGGGTATTGGTCACAGTGGTGAAGACCTGACCAGTAGAGATTGAAGGTAAAAAGCTAATGAAAGCTATTCCAAGTCAATGTTTCAGGAATTTTTGAAATGACTGTCAGTATTTTCAAATAAAAATTTGTGCTTCTGATATTTTTTTATAGAAAATGAGAAGATCTGGAAACGCTGAATCCATATTCTCACATAAACCTAGCAGATAGGCTTAGGGACAAATAAATCCTTACCAACTTATTTGGATGTACATTCTATTACTCTCCACTATGTCTTGGACCCAAACAGTTTCATTAATTTATGTCCTTTCTACAGGTATGTATATATTTGAGTTCATGACTCTTCTGGTAACTTCTTCATCCATTTAGGGATTTTCTGTCATAGTAATAACTGTTATTGGTGTTGTTTGATCCTCTAATCCAAATTGCAGCCCTTACTCCTGATCTGACTACTGTCCTTGTATTTTCACTGACTTGTATGTCAACATGACACATGCATATATCATACACATATAGGGACAGCATATCTATGGTACTGTTGCAACAATAGACCCAAAATATTAGGTAGTACAATAGGTAAGTGACCTAAGCAAAGACAGACCATTACCTCTAACCCACAGGCTCTGAAATTAGACCCCAATTACAAAGACATAAAGATTTAATAAAGATAATATAAATTCAGAGTGATGGAGATACTATTTTATGAATGGTTAACCTTTCACTTTTTTCTGAGTTTAAATTAATAAAGACATCAAATTCTAAAGCCTGTATTGTTACAATCTCTGAGTGAATCTCATTCCACCTTGATTTTTTCCAAAGGACCTGCAATTAAGAATAGGGTATGTAAGTGACTTTATTAATGAGATTTCCTCCTCGTTTAATGTTATTCCATTTTTAAGGCCTCCTGAACACTTTGCAAGTTACAAAAATATTCTCAAAGGTCCCTTCATGGAAAAGTGACTGAAATAAGTTAGATCAAAATAAACTTCACTTGCCATCAGAAGGTAGGCATGAGTATTCTCATTCAAAAGGAGAATTGTTTGGTTTAGATTCACCTAAAGAGTGAGATTTGGAAGTAATGTTTCCAGCCTAGGAATTTCATTTGGGATAATATATTTCATTTTTCACATGTAGTAAAAATAAAAATATCACAATTAAATAATCAGCAAGTTTGCTTATAAAAATACATTATGTCTCAAGTAATGTATAGCTTATGTCTAGATAACCCCTCAAAGCCTCATGCAATCATTGGGGGGCATTTTCAGAGGTTGCTGGATCTAGAGTGTGTGACCCTGGAATTCATTCAGGGTACAATGCTAGAATCAAGGAACTAGGATTAAGGCTGTGAGTGCTAACCATCCTATGTAGTCTGGATGAGATATAAGGGATAGAAAGAGCTGTGGTCATCCTCTGTTGCTTTGCTACCTTCTGCCCACCATGAACTGTTTCTCCTCTGCAATGCCTGTCTGCCATGCCACCCTGCCTTGGAGTAAGCAGATTGTGAACTGATACCTCTACAAACTGTGAGCTAAATAAACCTTTCCTGCCTTAACTGTGGGTGTCAGGTATTTTGTCTCAGTAACAAGAAAAGTAATTAAGACAAGTGATATCAAGAGAACATGATAAGCAATCCACAGGACATAGTAAAATAATATGTTAACAGAAATATTTTGAAAACCATTGTCAGCAATATTTACCAGATATAGCAAAAGAGGGCAGAAGATAATTTTTTTAAAATACTGGCTGGAAAAAGTCTGTTACCAAGCACCTGCATATTGCATTTGAAAAGACATTTTCTTGCCATTAAAAGAAATGAAATTTTACTGGTACATGTTTGTCATACATAAAGATCACATTCATCATAGAGAATTTGTACCTGTACATAATATTTCTTAATTATTATTTTTAAAAAGAAACAAATTTTGGGGCAGGGGTTTAGCTAAGTGGTTCTGTGGCCTGCCTTGCAAGCGCAAGGTCCCGAGTTCAATCCCTGGTACCATAAAAAAAAAAAAAAGAAACAAATTTTAAGTAAGCATGTCATTTGTTTCTCTGAGTCATTTCTCTGGGTTGCTATCCAATACTGTTTCAGCTGCATTGTGCACTGTATGTCTAGAGTACCGAACATAATCATTTGCATTACTAAATTAGGAGTAAAAATTGATTTAAGTAATATTCTGGTCATCACAGTAGTAGTAAACACCAGGAGTTCTTGTTTGAAATGTGGGACTTAATTTTGGCTTAGTACTATAATACAGAGGACGTGAATAGCTAACCATGATTCAATTTTCTTAAAGACATTCTGAAATTTCAGATAAATTTGACTATGAAATCATGATAAGGATATTAAGTGAAGTCAGGAGAAAAAAGACAGCAAAGATAGCATTGCTATCAATTGTATGTTGGTATTTACAAATGTTGACCTTAATGTAGAGCTTTGGGCAATAGAGTTAAATCATATCAGGCCAGTCCCCTGGACAGCTTTGAACAATGAGGCTCTTGACAAGTTCTAGAATGATGCTTCCAAAGCATTTGTGACCTTTCACACTAAACCAAGTCAGTGGTTTTTGGGTATAAAGTTTGTTTTGTTAAGAACATTAAGATCCTTAAATAATCTTAGATTTCTGTCTCCCTAAACAGTCAAGGGATAAATAAATTTAAGAATTTACATCGGGCACTGGTGATATAGCTCAGTAGTATTTTGCTTGCCCAGCATTCACAAAGCCCTGGGTTTGATTCCCTGCACTTCAAAAAGAAGGGGAAGGATGAAGTGGAGGAGGAAAGGAGGAGAAAGAGGAGGAAAGACTCAAAATTGTCCAGATTATTGTTTGTTTAACTCTATGAATTTGTTAGACTCTAATCAAATAAGTTTTAAAATCTATCCCTATGCAACTAAAGACAGTGATTTTGTTTGTTGTGGGGTCTCTTTTGCTGTCCTGGTGATTGAAAAAAGTACTGATTTGAAACCCCCAGGTAATGAGCATCTACTATGCTTTGTATTTTGTATTATGTAATTTAATATTTACTATGTTTTATGAAATAAGATTTATTTCTATTGAAATCCCCATTATAACAATAAGGACATTGAAATTTTTATTTATTTACAGTCACTAAGCTAGCAAGTAGATGAGTCTGGTCCTAAATTCTGATCTATTTTCCTTCAAGTATTTAAAAAACATAGGTTGGGACACATTGCTGACATACTAACCAAGTATTTTAAAAGGTGAAGTAAATTATATTAAGATAGAATAGAAAATATTAGATAACATTAGAAGTAACAATAGTTCATGAAAACTTCTTTTGGATGTGTTTGCTCATAGCACATGTGTATTAAGTTATAATAAAAGTAC
Organism: Heterocephalus glaber; assembly: GCF_000247695.1. Next base: position 21,152,498 of record NW_004624762.1, on the reverse strand, counting down.
ATTTACTATGCTATTGTTTTTATTTTTTATTTTATTTTATTTTATTCCAAAGGGTTTATTGAGACAAGTTTTCATATACAAGTTCAGGGACAAGGGATGCCTTATAAATAGGAACCTGAAGGGGGATCAAGGCCCCGGCCCACAGTAGAACCCAAATGAAGAGTGAAATAAATAGAGGAAAATGTGGAGCCAGGATGAGACCGACAAAGACTGTCACACAGTGATAACTTCAGGAGGGGCGCCATTAAAATATCATCCATTTATACAGATATACAAGGAGCTACACAGGGTCCCCACTTCACCCCCATGCCTCAGGGAGGGGCGTCCTGGGAGTCTGAGGGTGCAGTTCTGGCCCTGGAGGTAGTGTCTAGAAAGCAGTGGAGGAGCTGAGAGATGGGCCAGGTGGGCTCCTACTGCCACCGGGGTCCCCATGGAGGAGAGGCTTCAGGAGACTCCTCCCAGCATAGCTCCCACAGGCCAGGGGTGGGGGTTAAAGGGGGAGCCTGGCACCTTCTGGCATCTTTTAAAAACTGATCTCAAAAGACCCTAGCTCTGACTATGCTGCATGTGAGAGGGCAACTGGTGCAGGAATGGGTGTTTGAGGGCCCCAGCAGGGATTCCTGTAGGGCCTGTACCCAAGCCAGTGTGTGGTGACAAGAGCCACAGGAGGACATTCCTGAGACAGGGTCCTAAGTTAGCACCACCAGGCTCCACAGCAAGTGGGGAGTGACCACAACCTTTTAAGTGAGGTTGCAGCCACCTGTGGGAGACAGAGGAGAGACTGGAACACCAGCTTGAGGTGCTCAGCCTCCTCTCTACTGGCCCAGGGCAATCCTAGCCATTCTCACAGGATTGTGGGACTTGGCACACCTGAGTGCCAGGCAAAGGGGTAGTGTAGGCCCTCATCTCATCCCCATGTACTATTGTTTTTAAAAGTTTCAAAAATACTGCTGTCTACACTCACATTAAAATGATCTGTGGCAATGATGATAGGAGAAAAAACCCTCTAAGATAAAATATTATTCTTGTGTTAGTACTTTTTCCAGTTGCTGGATACAATTTCTGACATTCAATATGTGAAAAAGCAGAGGTCTATTTAGCTAACAATTTCAAATAATTCAGTCCATGGTCAGCTGGCCCCCAAGGTAGGAACATCATAGAGGAATGGTGTGGTGAAACAAAGTGCCTAGTTCATGGAATTCAGGAAGCAGAGCAAGAGAAAAGTTCCAGAGAGAAAAGGACTACCAAGGAACAGATATAGACCCCACAGTTTTGCTGTGATGTCCCACCCAAACACACCCAGAATTGCGCTATATTGTAAGTGACTTCCAAGCTAATCAAGCTGACAATTAGATTAACCATCACATTATGCTCTTTTTCAACTTGACACCTGTTATGGCTTGTATCTAGATGACCCCAACCCCCCACCCCCGCCAAAGCCTCATATGCTCATAGATGGGGCTTTGTGCAACTGTTTGGATCAAGGACATGTGATACTGGGATTAAGGGTGTGATACTAAATTAGTCCACTGATTAGAATTAGCATAATTCTGGGTATGAATAATGTAAGCCCCACCCTGGGTGTGGGTGGCACTAATCAATAGGCTTACACCCTGGATAGAATATAAAGGCAGAGAGGGAAAGCAGGCTAGTGGCTGCTGCCTGCTGCTTCACTATTTCCTGCCTGCTTTGCCATGGATTATTTCTCCTCTGTGATGTCCCTCTGTCAGGCTACCCTGCCTTGGAGCCAGCCAACTATGGACTAAAACCTCTACAAACTGTGAGCCACCTTTCTTTCTTTAATTTTGGGTATTGTGTATTTTGCTCCAGCTACAAGAAAAATTCTCTAAACAAAAACAACAAGTTCATAATTTTAACTAACAGGATACAACTATCCCAGACGAAGCAAAAACTCGATAATCCCCTCCCACCATCTCAACAGTTCCAGCATTGCTCAAAATTCCAAGTCAAAGTCCACTCTCAAGGCAAACTCTTAGCTGTTAACCTCCATAAATATTAAATGTGAAATTACTTAATCCCAAAGCACAATAGCACATTGTAGACATTCTTTTTTCTAAAGGAAAGAATAGAGAGATAGAAAACAATTAGACCAAAGCAAGACCAAAACCTAGTATGGGAAACATAAGGTCCAATCCAGGGTACACTATGGTGAGATGTGAGATTCACAGGACTTGGGCAGCCCCACCACTTTGACTTGTTGATTGCAACCCAGATGTCCTCTCTCTTGGGCTGGCTCCAGTCGTTGTCAATGGCTTTCTTCAATATACTTCCATGTTCCTGGAATCTCCAAACTCATGAAGATTCCACTGCACCTTTGGCTTCATCCCCACTGGCTTTTACATGTCCACTTCTCAGGAGCACATAGCTTGGCCTTCCAGACCTTCCTTTAAGATCTAGGTGAAACCCTCTTTGATCTCACAATTCTTGCACTCTGCATGCTGGTAAAACCAACATGTGGACAGCACCAAGGTCTGCTTCCAGAGGGAGGAGGAGCCAGGCCCCCTTGAACCATGGCTATAGTTGACTCTTTGTGCCTTAATGGCTGAGCACAGTGAAATGAATCTGGAGAAACCAATTCCCTAGGTGGTCCTTCTCCAACATGGATCCCAGAGACTCTCTTTTCAAATGAAAGATTTACACTTTTGGACTCTTAAACTTGTGGTACATAGGGTCTTTCTCATTCCTGAGATGTCCTCAAGGCACCTTTCTTCTTATCCCTGTACAAAGTATTTGCTTTCTTTTTAATGGTACTAATCTCTTAAAAAGCCACATCTCCTTTGGCTCCAATTTCACATGCTCCCTTTTGGGTTAAAACATGTTTTTCAGTCTTTTTCTGTTTTGCTTTTTGCCCCCTGATTTTCACTGCAAATCTGGCTAAAACCAGCCAGCAGCACCTGAATGTTGAATTTGCTTGGAATTTCCTGTGCCACATCAATTAGTCCATAGTTCTTAAACTTGACCTTCTGCAAAGACTCAGAACATGGGCAAAATAAAGACATGTTCTTCACCAGTATGTAACATGCATGGCTTCTTTTGATCCAGCTCCTAATTAAGTTCCCATCTAAAACATCATGAACCTGTCCTTCAGTCTTTGCATTGCTAACAACGTTCTGGTCTTCTGAATGCTGACAAAACTGCCCAATAAGCTGTGCTTATAGCAATCTAGGGCTTCTCTAGCTCTCATCTTCAAAACTTTTCAGTCCTCCTGCAAATCAATTCCTATGGCTTCTGAATCACATGATCTAGGATAATCACAGCAAAGACCTCTCTTCTTGCTACCAATTTTTGTATAAGTAAATTTTCCTGTCACTAGGACAGCAAACTACCTGATAACCACAATTTAAGGGAGGAGAGATCAATTTTGGTTCACAGTTTTAGAGGGTTCTATCCATAGTAAGCTGGTTCCAATGCACAAACATCATAGCAGAAGAGATTTGCTGAGCAAACATGCTTAGTTCATGGCAGTCAAGAAGCACAGCAGGGGAACCATGCCTAAGAGGAAAGGGTAAGGAACCAGATATAGACTCTAAATTCACACCTCCATGACCCCTCAGATACACACAGAAGAGTGGTTTATCAATCCCTTATGTGGCTCTGAAGCCAATCAAGTGGACAAGCCAGCTAAACCATCAGACCACCTAAGACTTAAAGGATTTTTGTTATATTACTTGTCTTCTCCTTCATTAGAAATATATGCAGATATCCCTCAGATCGCCCTCTGGATTCTGCAAGTCAGAGCTTGATCAACAACTTTGTGAACCTTAAGCATAAAATTATCTCATTTAATGTCAAAGTGCATTAGTTAGGGCTTACATAAATATTAAATATGATAGCACTAAATTTAAATACATCACCTAATTTTGCCCAATTAGTACAGGACAAAAAGTGGAATAAAATATGAACCCCATGATGTCGTGTCCCTTCTCACACACTTTCCTTAGATGGTGTATGTCATGTGTTCCATATGTACACAGCTTTCAGGTTCAGAATAGAAAAGGTATACTTAAGAAATATGAGTCCTGAGGGCATTACTAGTGGAGATAAGGTGCTATGGCTCTTTTCACTCATATTAAATTTTATTCCTTCTTGGTTTGATAACATCAACAAAATACTAAAAAAGCAATAAATGACACAGAATTATGCAGGCTTAAAATTTGCCAAGACATGAAGTATCTTTTGATGCTTCTGACCTAAATATGACCAGGAAGGGAGAATGAAATTGGGTTTATTTTAAAATAAGATACTGATAGTCTAGGTAACTTAAACTAGCAACAGTATATGAGAACAAGGATCTTTAATAGCTTATTGATCTTTATAAGTATTGTTTTCTTTGATTTATATGAAACATTGTCTAGAATTGAAAAATAATTTGATTTGGATATTGATTTATCTGACTTATTTGAATACACACATGAAGAACTCAACTCTGTTGTAATCATTTCGATATTTTGTATTCTAGTTAATTTACTCAGTGGAGGTCATCCAAGAGACAGTAGATGATAGAAATAGACATCTCTAGAGACATTTTGATGCATAGTTTAATGCTAAATATATTATAAGCACAAATGTTAAATAGAACCCACATACATATTTACATATAATGTAGCAAAAAGAACTCACATATATATTTGCAAATAATGTATTTATTCAATTGGTTCAAATATAGATTTATAATAAATACATTAATAATAAATAAATATAAATAAATTTATAAGCAAGAAACAGATTTATAAGCAGAAAAATGGTGTTTGAAAAACGCCATATCCATCCTATTTTGGAGAATATGAGATAAGAATGAAATGTTATATTTAGCCATAACTCACAAATTCTCAAGTGCCTTTGAGTTGGATTTTCTTAAAGTATCAATGTAGTATTTAGCTACTACATGCTTTATTTCTATTTCTTGGGGCTAGTATCCAGGAGATTGGATGCCACAGGGTTATTGTTGACAAAAGTCCAAGTGTTTCAGTTGTAAATATTCACTGGCAGTGCATGAGTTTTATGAGGATAAAGAGGTTGGAAATTAAGTATCTGTGTTATATATAAGGCCATGTCACAGAATTATTTACCTATCACTAAGGATCTAAAAAAAGCAACTGGAATATAAAAAAAGGCAACTAAATTTAGAGTCAGAAGACTACGTTGAAATAAAAGCTAAAATTTACTAACAAGGTAACTTTAAATAGTCTTTGGTTTCTTCCACTGAAAATTGTAATTCCTTTTTATAAGGCATTGTAATAGTAATTTGAGTTTGAATCATATAAAAGTTCTGATATTTGATCATTTTAATTTACAAAAATGATAATAAATAGTAACCTAAATAGTAACAGCTACAGTAAGTCTTCAACTTACGAACATTTGAGTTACAAACTTTCACAGATAGGAAAAGAGCTCACATTGTGAACATTCATATCTGCAAACAAATATCAGAAGTAGCTCACGTGACTTGCAGACATTGTCACAGTTGTGCTGCTGGGTGCTTACTGTACAGTGTGAGAGTACAGTAGTATAGTGCTCAATCAGAGCCCAGAATGTCCAGAAGGAAGAGGAAAAGCAGTGGTGATGTGGAGGGGACTGCTAGGAAGTGCAAAGCAATAACAACGGAGACAAAAGTGAAAATAAGGGGCTGGGGATTTAGCTCAGTGGTGCTGCTACCTGCCTTGCAAGCACAAGGTCCTGAGTTCGATCCCTGGTACTAAAAAAAAAAAAAACCAATAGTGGAAATAATTGAGAGACTGGACTGAAGCAAAAAGATGGTAGTCACTCCACTATCTCCCACCTACCCTCTCTCTTTCAGTGAGTAACACTCTTCTTGTCAGTTCACTCCATGAAATCCCCTATATGCCAGTTATTGTACTGCACTATACTATCATTTTAAGGTAAGTGTAAAAATAAAAATAGTTTATTTACAGTTGTACTGTACTGTGGCACCATTTTAAGGTAACTGTAAGAGCAAAAATAGTTTATTTACAGTATTTTTGTGTGTGAGTTTTTATCTTTAATTATTTACATTGTATATTTGTGTCAAAGGAGTATAACAGTCACTTTGTCAGACTTACAAATGAATCTGATTTATGAACCTTTTCCCTGAAAAACAGGGGCTTGTTCATAAGTCGGAGACTTACTGTACACATTGATGCAATCCTTCTTTGTTATAGGGACTTTGCTACTTTTTTACATGTAGGAGATTATAATGAGGGCTTTTTTTTTTTTTGCTCTCCCTTTACAGGGGTCTTTTGCAATTATATTTTTAGTCCCCTCCCATCATGAGTGGATTGATTTGCCTTGTTGTCTTTTGAGTTTGAGCTCACCGCTTGATTTATTTTGGACAATGGGATATTAGTATGTGTGAGAAAGCAGAGGATTGTTATGAACTTGTGCAAGTGGCTTGCTCTCTTGTCCCACAAAAATGTGACCAGGGTAGACTGTTGGCAAATGAGATGCATGTCAAATAGAGTCAAATACACTAAGTCTTTATTGCCTAGAATTGCTTTTGCTATCCTAGGTCTCTTCAAGTTCCAAGTGAATTTTTGGATTATTTTCTCAAGATCCATGAAGTATGCTGTTGGAATTTCAATTGGGATTGCATTGACTCTATATAGCAGTTTTGGAAGTATGGTCATTTTCACTATGTTGATTCTTCCTACCCAGGAGTAAGGGATGTCTTTCCATTTTCTGATATCCTCTTCGATCACTTTTTTCAGAGTGCTATAGTTTTCAGAGTAGAGCTCTTTGATTTCTTTTGTTAGGTTGATTCCTAGGTATTTCAATTTTTTGGATGCTATTGTGAAAGGAATTGCTTGCCCCGTTTCTCTCTCAGTGAGTCTGTTGTTCGTTAGAGGAAAGCTATTGATTTTTGTGTGTTGACCTTGAATCCAGCTACTTTACTGAATTTGGTTATTAAGTCTCAAAGAGTTTTGGTGGAGTTCTTGGGGTCTTCTATATAGAGTATCATTTCATCTCCAAATAGTGACAATTTAATTTCTTCGTTTCCTATCTTTTTTCCTTTTATTTCTTTCTTATGTCTAATTGCTGTGGTTAATGTTTCCAAAACTATACCAAACAGGAGTAGTGATAGTGGACATCCTTGTCTCATTCCTAAATTTAGTGTGAAGAATTTCAGTTTCTGACCATTTAGTATGATATTGGTTGTTGGTTTTTCATAGATGGCTTTTATCAGATTGAGGTAAAGACCACCTATTCCAATTTTTTGCAGGGTTTTTATCATGAATGGGGTATCACAATCTCCTACTTTAAATTATATTACAAAGCTACTGTGATAAAAACAGCATGGTACTGGAAAAGAAACAGACCTGAGGACCAGTGGAACAGATTAGAAGATGCAGAAACAACTCCAGACACACTCAGACACATCTTCAAGAAAGGAGCCAAACATCATCACTGGAGGAAAGATGGCTTCTTTAATAAATGGTGCTGGAAAAATTGAGTTTCAACTTGCCAAAGATTAAAACTAGACCTATATCTCTCACCATGCACTAAACTAAAATCAAAATGGATTAAAGATCTAAATATTAAAACAGAAACACTAAACTGGGTGGAAGAGAGGTTAGGGAGAATTCTTGAAGACATTTTTGTAGGAAAAGATTTTATGAACAAAACTTCAGTTGCCCATGAACTAGCACAAACAATCAACAAGTGGGATCTCTTCTTATTAAAAAACTTCTGCACAGCAAGAGAAACCAGCAACAGTGTGAAGAGACAACCCACAATCTGGGAAAAAATTTTCATCAGCTGTTCCACAGACAAAGGTCTACTATGTAGAATATATAAAGAACTTTTAAAAAATCAGACCTCCCAAATATAAAGAACCAATCCAAAAATGGGCATCTGAAATGAACAGACATTTCTCGGCAAAGAAGTTGAAAAAATGGTCATCATCACTGGTCATTGGAGAGATGCAAATGAAAAGAACTCTGAGATTCCACCTCACCCCAGAAAGAATGGCTGCTATCATGAAAGTGACCAATAACAAATGCTGGTGGGGCTGTGGGTAAAGAGAAACACTGCCCCACTGCTGGTGGGAGTGTCAATTGGTGCAACCACTGTGGAAATCAGTATGAAGATACCTCAAAGAACTAGGACTGGAAGTCCCATTTGACCCAGCTATTCCTCTGCTGAGTATCTTCCTAAAAGAATTAAAGGAATTATACCATAGGGATATATGTGCACCCATGTTCATAGGAGCACAATTTGTAATAGCTGAAACTTGGAACCTGCCCAATTGCCCATCAACTGGAAAATGGATAAAGATGTTCCTTTTTTTAATAAAATAGAGTACTACTCAGCCACAAAGAATGAGAAATTAGAGACATTTATAGCTAAGTGGATGTACATTGAGGCCATACTCTTAAGTGAAATAAGTAGGACACACATGTCTATACCGAATAGTTTCTCTGGTGTGAGAAACTGAAAGTGTAAATAAGGACCAAAACATATAATAGATAATGTGAAATAGGACAAGGTGCAAAGGGGAAGGAGAAGTGGGAGGGGTAGGGGAAAGGAAAGAAGGGAATGAAATTAATATGATAAAAGGAAAAATTGGAAACAAAGTCTTTGTAAGTAGGGAGGGGAGGAGGAGTTGAAGGGGGGACAGGGGAATGGGAAAAATATAAAAGCCAAGAGAGATTTCATAAAGGTACAAAATTCCAACGATGAATGTCATTACATTGCATACCTAAAATTTACCAATAAAATTAATTTTTAAAAGAAGACACTAAGTCATCCAGGAATAGGCCTTTTTTCAAACCAATTTGCTGCCAAATGTGCTGCCAAAGCGAGCATGCCATTTTTGACCAACAGACATCCAGCCAACTCCCAGAGTTGTTAATGAGACTAACCATAACTATACTCTAACCAACCCTCAACTATAGTTGTAGACTACTATTTATTTGGGTACACATATTATAGTTGTGACAATGAGCAGATACAAATGATTATCTCATTGGGTTTACACAAAGAAGTGCAGGCATAATTATCATCAGCACTGGACAGAAGAACCCACTGAAACCCAGAGCAAAGTTCACTCAACTACTCTGTGTCATGTTACTAGACAATAAGTGACAGCGTCAGGGTTTGAAATTAGGGATTCTATCCCCAGGGGCCATATTCTAACAAGTATGCTGAGTGCTTTGTTATTGTGAGGATGAAATGAGATTATTTTTTAAAGTGTTTTTTGAATGTTAAAGCATAGTAAAAATATAACCCACTATTATGAGGCTGCAACTCCTTTTCAAAGCTGCTGTAATATTCCAGCTAATTTTTTTTCTTTGTCTCATAAATAAAGAAACCTCAGGCAAGCACTAGATAATTTAAAATGCACTGTTCTTTGATACGGCAGTTATACAGGAAAAACTGATAAATGGTGAAATTTAACATGCCACCTTTCCTCCAAATTAGTTATAGGCCACTGTTATTTGTTAGGCAACTACTAAATAAACAGAAAAATAAAGTCATAGCTTTTTGGCAGGTGTCAATAAAAATAGATTAAGTTTACAATAAATGTAATCCGTAGCATAGATCTTACAGACAAAAAACCTAAACGGTAAATGAAGGCATTAACAAGACATTTCTTAATTCTATGATGCATTACACACATCAGCTAACTGAACTAAAATAACCCCCTTAGAATGGCAATGAAACAGAGCATTTACTTCTCAGCTTTGGGAGCCACGCATATACAAATGGTACAAAACAGGAAACTAATTATGCCTTAGAATAAACATAAAAAGAAAATCTGAAGATGCTAATAGGCATTAAGTTTATGAGATGTGACTTTATTTACAAGTAATATTCTCTATGAGCATGAATTTTTAAAACTCCACTTGATTTTTCATTTTCCCATGTATTAAAATCTCTCAATGTTATTATTTTCTTTAAAAATCACCTTAGTAATCTTCACTAGGTGAAATGTAATGGGGAACATGACTATAGAAGTGCAGGAGCTAAGTTAAACAGGGACCAACAGAAAGTTCTTGAATTGGAAGTTTTTTGAGCATAGTATTTCATTTTTACTTAAAGGAAAGAAATTACACTTTTTGGAAAAGGAGAAAGCAAAAATGGACTTAAAAGAAGAGAAGAAAAAAAAGAACTGAAAAAAATGAGTTGGGCAGCATAGGAAAAGAAAATTCTGCTTTGAAGAGTATAACTAAGACTTAAATAATTCCTTCAAAGCCTTTTGTTTTATAAATGTCTCCAAAAAATCCTAGGATTGATTTAATGGGTTATTAATTTAATTATTTGCTTCTTTTAATCATGTAATAATTGTCACCCAATTTCCCCTTTCTTCAAATAAGAAGGCTTTAAGTAGAAAACATGCAGATAAGCCCTGAGTTATCTTTAGATTGCCTATCATTTAGCTTTGAACACAAACCATTCAATTGTGCATTTACTCATTTACTCATTAACTTCACAAACATTTATTGAGTGAAGTGATCACTTCTTGTTGGGGGTTGGCTATGCAAGCTCTGCTTAGGCAAAATTGACCTTGCTAAATTAAACTTTGATTGTACTTTTCTTTTCTCCTTACTGCATCTTCATAACATCCTACCATTTTTATCATGTGGAATTCTATGACACTTGTTCTTTTCATACTATACTTGGTCAGATGATCTAGTTTTATAAAGTTTCAACTGAATTTTACTTCATTGTGTTTGTTTTATTGTTTTAGCCTGGCAGCAGTTTTCTATCCTGAGAACGCAATCATATAATAGTATTTACAAATTTTTATGTAGTCATAAAAGTCAGAAAAAATTTCAGTGGGCTAAATGACCCCACATTTTATATATAAAAAAAGAAATCAGAAAAAAATTGATACTCTATTGAACATCACATTAGGGCATGTAGATTGGTACCGCTTGGTGAGGAAACTGGTTAGAAATATGTATTAGATTGGACTTGTGAATTCCCTATTACCCATCAATTATATTACAAGTTATAAATATGCAATAGAACTGTCTAAAGTCTTATCAAAAGAACTGTACAAGAATAACCATATCATCAATATTAACACTAGTCCAAACTGAGAACAACCTATATAAGTTGAATGGTAAAGTATAGGAGAGTAAGTAAACTGTGATGTTTTCATGTAATGAAAAAATATACAACAATGAGAATGAGCAAATTACAGCTACATGCAACAACATAGCTAAATCTCAAGGACATGTTAAGAAAAATAAGACATATACAAAATAAACAATGCATGAATCCATTTTCCTAAGTTCAAAATCCAAATTAAGTAAAACTGCAATGTGTAGGGATGAATAATTATGAAATACAGCTATTAACAAAAAGTGGAACAAGGAAATAATTATGTCTGGGATGGATGCGATGGGCATGGGAGATCTCCAAGGTGCTAGGAATTTTTGTTTCTTGATTTTATGGTCATATGGATGCCCACTTTTAAGAAATTACTAAATTCTACATATGTGTTTCTACATATTTCTTTGCTTTATTTCACAATTTAAAATTTTTTTTACAAAAATACAAATTCCAATGTTATGTATGAAAACACCTCTACAAGACTGTCTTCTATCTCATTGCTAGTCCTTAGCCTAAGCTTCTGTTAATCATGTTTTTTAAAAAAATCATTGATTTTTTTAATATAGAGCAAAGCATTCAAATAAACTACTTAAAGTCCTCTGATATTTATCATCACTATTTTGTGACAAAGTGACATATGAACCTGAATTGGTAGGTTAGAAATGTATTTTGGAAAATATATAGATAGGTAAGTCTCCTAGAATTAAAAGCACTAAAAACAGTATGATAGAGGCACTGAAAATAGTGATATAAAGCCACTCAAATAAAGATAAATCAAAGGCATTGAAAAAATAAGATATAAAATACATTTAACTCTAATTTTCAGATATTTTAATTGTAGCTAAGAGCTCGTGAGGTGAATATTATTTAATCACTTACAGATAAGTGATAACTATATTCCATTAATATTGCTCACATCTTTGAAATCAGGCTGTATGCTATAATGAATAATATCCTGAACCTCTGTCAATCCATGGGAAAGTCAAGATCTTCTGGGAAGAATTTTTGCTCATTTTTGTTATTAAAGTCCAGGAGCTACCTATATAAGATGACTTTAAATTAAATTTTCTACTTGCGGCTTTTTAGAACACACTGGTAGTTTGAATTCAGGCCTCAAACTTGCCTGAGTACCAACAAGTTGTTCAAATTCTCCATCCTGTACCAAAGTTGAGATGTTAACTTTGCATTGATATTTCTTTCTCTGTGGCTACTCTATTAATTCAAATAATCTTACACTAAATCTATAGATTTTGGTGTCCTAGTTTTATTGAGGGGATTCCTATTTGACCACCCTTCTAGAAAATCTTGTTTTTCCTTTCTTATTGGAACATTATATCTTACAATCAATAGAGAAAAGCATGATACAAAATACATGTCACTGACAATTAGAGATTTACTAGTCTCCCCAAAGAATATAATGTATTTAGCCTAAAACTGGACAGGAAAACTTAGATGAATTTTTACATGTACCATTTTGTTTAACCACAGATTAAATTTGATCAAAATCTTATACTCTATATGACTAGTAAAACCGTCAAGTTGCAATAACATTAGTAAACTTACTTTGAAATCTTTAAGTCACTTCATAATATAAGCTAGAGTTATTATTTCTACGTGCATTTTTTTGTGTTCCCAACCTAAATTAGATGTCCTTTGGAGTCTCAAGATTACATCTTTAGTAATGTCCAGCTGGTCTATATAGTATTAGGCCCATATTAAAGATGTAACAAAACTTGGTGAATGGTTAGAGGGATGAAAAGTTAATATAACACTTGTAAGAAACAAACAACTTCTATAAATTGTGGAGATATATATCTATATTTATCTATATCTCTATCTATCTATCTATCTGAAAGAAAATGTCAACATCTGGTCATAGCAGCAAAGATAGCCTGTGGGTTGGTCTTCATTATGAAAGTATTTTGGCCTTGCCAGAATTTGATATTATGGAAGAGTGTTTGGGAGGGGATTGAGAAGCTTATCTACAATGCTTCCTCCAACAGATTCAATTCATAGCCTTAGTAGGTAATAAAAGAAGTCTCTGGACCATGTAAAGGTTTTCCCAGGCTTAACTAGGTGCATTGGCCATTTTATGTATTAATGCCAATCTCAAATAAATCACTTTTCTGGTCTTCTGTGGTAGGAAAGAGGATATTTCCATCAGTAAGTGAGTGGAGGATTACTGACTTGCTGATCTTTCCTGACTGTGATAAAAGATGACTTCTTTCCTTTCAGCAATAGTTCAAAAATGGAAATTGCTCTTTTAAAGGTACAATGTGAGAATGACGTAGGGAGCCAGCTATTATTCCATAAATAGATGGTGGCAGAGGGCACTCATTGGAAAAGGGAGAATTCTCATTAGGGCTATTTTTTTGAGCACTGTCAGTATGCATGTGTTTCAAATTAAAGAATGTGGGGAAAGGAGGAGGTAAGTCTTGACCAGATGTACTTTTAAGAGTCTAATTTTATTCCTACAGCATTTAAATATAGTGTGCAATTACAACACTCCTAAATGTCTTGTGCTATGTTTGCTCTTTGGATTCTTATGTCATTTTTCTTATGAAGGAGTCAGGAATGCAAAATTATTTTACCTTGCATTGTTAGATCAGAATAAGAATGGAAAATAACAAGTCATGTATTTTCACTTGACCCAGGAAATGTGACAATGCCTGGCATTTCAGAAAGAAGTGTGTCTTGCTGCTCAGCCACAGGAAGAGAATCTGCTAAACAATTGGACTTTTCACTAAATATGTCCAAAGGTCTTTGGAAGGCCTGAGAATTCTAAAGAAATGAGAAAAATCACAATGTAGTCTATATAGAAGTATCAAATACTAAATGAACTAAAATGCCTTGGAGGTTATCACATAGTATCACTGAAATATTCTACCAATGAATGCTTACAGGACACTTCTAGCAGTCATACCCATTGTCAGGCCCACTCTTGTGTTCTCAGTATGTGTGGCTTACGTATACAACTTGAAGATACCATACACAAAAAGGCAGGGATAGTGTATTATACCAGTGAATGCTTCTGATGATGAATCCATTTATCTTAAGGCCATCTGCTGTCATAGAGAATCAAAGACAAATGTCTATCAAAGCTGAAATCCACATCAATCAACAGAACTATATTTTTGAAATTAAACAGGAGAAAAAGAACCTCTAAAAGTAGATACTTTATTTAGTTTCTGAATGGCAGACAATTTGACTGCATATAATACTTTGTGATAAAAGCTAGGCAAATCATCTTATAACATCATTTAAATATTTTTGGTTTCATTGCAATAAATAACTGTCCCTTCATTTAAAGGTGTTTATGTCATAGGTGCATCTGAAACTGAAATACATATATTACCTCTGGATTTTCACGAACAAATCATTATCTTTTCCTTTTAAAAATACCAACATATTTACCTTTAGGAGAATACAATAGCAAGAAGGGGGGATTTTTATTTCTTATGTCTTGTTTAATCTCCAGCTGTGTTGGGAACACAAATGTGGGGAAGTTTAGGTCCTTCACCTTGGATTTAGGTGTCTGTACTTGTGTATAATGATTTTTTCATGTGTGGATCACTACATTAGCCAAAGGACAATCTCGTAATACTTTTAAAGGTTTACTTGTTTCTGCAACCATGAATTTCAAGTCTCTGGGGAAACTGGAGAAGGAGAATCTTTCACTATAGTTAATGAATGAATCTGCTCCCATATATTTGATCTTATTTGGCCTTGGTTCACCTGAGTCAAAAGCAGCACTAGTGTGAAGGCAATAAAAACCCCGGCTGATAGTGTTGTATGTGTTAGGTATTGTTCTTCAAGAGAAACTCTGAGCAAAAAGAAGCAAAGCCAGCAGGATTAGCATTCTTCTAGAACTCATGACCTAAAGCAGTGCCAATGTACCCCAGAGGTAAGATGGAGAAAACCCTATCACAAGTGATTTCAGAAATTCCATGACACCGTTCACATCATCTGGTAATTACTGATCTTCCTCCTTTAGCACTTGACTTTGATCCTGTGGGAAATTTACACTCAGGGAGAGTTAACTCTAAAAAAATTTCACTTAGTTAAATCTTAATGTGAATGAGACAACTAGGAGCAATTTTTGATGGGAGATTAGGTCATGCTGGGCACCCTAAGATGGAATGTGAAGTTTATCAAGAAATTTTCAAGGCTCCTAGAGCAGAGAAGCTCAGCCGGTCCCAGCACCTGGAAGGAAGATTCCCCCGCTACCATCCCAAGCTCCTAGGGCAGAGAAGCTGAGCTGGTCCCAGCACCCGGAAGGAAGCTCCCCTGCCACCATCCCAAGCTCCTAGGGCAGAGAAGCTGAGCTGGTCCCAGCACCCAGAAGAAAGCTCCCCCGCTG
>NW_004624762.1:21074032-21133972 GCF_000247695.1 Heterocephalus glaber | reverse complement strand
ATACGAACCAAGAGACTCATGTAATGGTACAAGATCCCAATGATGAATGTAACTGTATTTTATACCTAAAATGTACCAATAAAGTTAATGGGAAAAAAAAAGAAATTTTCATGTACTTCCTAATTCCTCTTTTCCAAAGTTAGCACAACCTGAATATTGAACACTCTGTAAAAAAACGTCTTTGTCAAGGTTCTCCTGTGTATACCTAAAATTGGCTTAATCAAAACAAGAAATTATTGAAAAGACATAGCATTTTGTGGAACACAAAACAGCCTCACTTTACTAGAAACTGAGATTACTCCCTTTCTTTCTTTTTGAGTCCCACATGTTCCACTTGACTACTTCTCCCCATGTATTTATTTCACTCCTTTATTCTCTGCAATTTGTCTTCCTTGCATCTTTACACATACCCTAAACCTCCACAGTTTATGCATTTTATTACTAGCTACACGCAGAGACCAATTCCAGATTAATGGGCAGAGGAAACAGATGAAGTTAGCTTAAGGCAAGAGTCATCTCTGCTCTAATCATCTCTGACCAGGGGTGCAGGGTCATATGATATAAGTATGGCTGCCTGCCAAGTCCTCTATTGTTCTCAGAGAAATCATTATGGCAGAGTATAAATTCCAAAACTAATCAATTACTTCAACCGATTAGTTTACTATATTCTCTCATACCTGTACGTCTTAAAGCATGCAGTTATAAGTAAATGGAACACTTGGATGACCCAATTGTTGGATTTCCTTTTCTCTAGATAATTTTTTCTCAGTCTTTACCCTGATTTCAACTTCATATTCTATAAATTGCAAACAATTCTAAAAATGTTTCAGTTCCAAGAGAAATACTATAGAAACCATTCTAAGTATATAAGCAGCTGGAATTTATACATATGTATACTTATGAATCAAAACCAGGCCAACTTTAGGAAAACAGAATATTATGTGTGTTTCTCATCCAAACAGTACAAACAGGCCTCACTGAAATCAACAGTGCTCTTGGCTTGAATGAGTAAACAAGTTTTAATTGTTCCTTCATCTATTAAGAGCATTTCTGATTTGAAGATGCCATGCAATCACTAGGAGTAGTAGTTTACAAAATTTTGAATCATTCTTAAATGTCTTAAAGTTCTTATGCCTGGATAAATATGTATTAATATTTATTGACTTTCTGAGACATTTAGGAAAATTATTTTTTCCAAGCTTGAAAAATGGGGGAAGTTACTCAAAGTATCTCATGTTTTTAAAATTGGCTGTAAAGATAAGTGGTATTGAGATATGAACAAAGAAGATTCTGAGAATTGGATTTTCCAAAATTCTTCCCCATTATAACATATTATGTCAAATGTTTATTACAATTTCATGTTTTGCTTCTTTCACATGTCTCAAATAATTAACACAACCATAGATATAGCTCAAATAGTAGCTAGAAAATGTTTAAGAGGAAGTATCACCTAACAGCAATTGGAAAAATTGTGTTTGATGTTAGACATGCTCCATTACCCTGAGCACTGATATAGACAAAGGTGGAGTTACTCTCCCAAAATGCTATGATAGAGCAGAAGTTTGACAAGGACAGGTTGCCAAGCATGACAGCAGTATCTACCATTGATTGTGGTTAATACACAAAGTCAAAGAATGACTAAGTAGTGTTTCTTTCTTCATTTAACCCTTAACAGTTTAACTTCCCACTCATAACAATCTTAAGAAAATCATTTCCTGCTCAGGTTTAAAATAATGTAAGTCTTCCTTGTGAGCTATATTTTCATGTATTTATTTTGGTGACACTGGGGATTGGACATAGGGCCTTTGCACTATGCTACATTCCCCAGTTCCTTTATTTCTGACACTGGTTCTGACTAAGTCTGTAAGTTGCCCAGGCTGGGTTCAAACTTGTGATCTTGCCTCAGTCTCAGAGTGCTGGGATTACAAACATGTGCCACTATGCCTAGCTGATATTCGTTTCTTATTCTAACTTTATGATAACTTCAAAGAAAATTAAGGGGAAGTCTTCGGTACTGTCATCTCACACTTGAAATGTTTTACGTTGAATTTCATGCCTGCCTGCATCTAATGTGTAGTATAAGAAATGCCTTCAGGTCACCTACAGGTACATGCTCATCCATGCAAAACTTAGTGCACGCGTGTGTGTGCACAAATATTTTTGATAGGATTTTGTTGATTATTCCTTCTCACGTGCAAAGACAGAAGCATTCCAGTATTCCAGTAGCTTGATGACATGATTTTCCAGTACTGGTTCCAAGCTTCTTTTATAATCATTATTTCTATGAAGTCATTCAACTTGGAAATAATTGCTTGCCAAAACGGAGTTTCTCTGGTGAACCACTCGACACAGCTTTAGTTTTACAAAGAACACCATTCTTTGTGTGCTGTTAATCTTGGCTTGGAAACATCACAAATTGTCCTTTCCACTTGAACAGTTCAGCTCCTGTTCTCCTAGTTATACTTTGGAACCATTAGACTCACTTCTGGAATTTAAATGCATCAGTCACCTAGTCGGTGACTCTTTGAAAAATGGATTTTCCAAGTATAGATATGTGAAACCTCTGTCCAGGACAACATTTAATAGTTGTTACAAATGTGAGGACTTCCAAGTTGGTTTATAAAGAAAACTGTTAGCATTTTTTTACATGGAGTTGTGTTAACTTTTGAGATTAATTTGCTATAATGAAAAAATTTGACATAGAATTTATTCAAATAAATTAGTGTTTCCTGTGAAAATATTCTAAGCGCTTAATTCTAATTTTTATTTGCCCCTTTAATCTTATTTCATTTAATCTTGAACTTCTGAAAAGCTACTGGCAGAAAGTCCCTAACATGAAAATGTGATAAATTAATAATGTGAGTGTTGAATTCACAATAATTTGTTTTCTAACCAAAATGATTTAAAAATAATTGAAATGGAGTATTATTGAAATAGTATGGGCTTGACTTAATACAACAGGCTGTTCACAGGCTATGTAGCCATTATGGAAAAGTAAACTGAAATTGCTTTCCTGTTTTACGTTCCCAATGAAATTTCTGAACATAAAGTTTTCCATTGTTAAATCCTAGAGAAACTATGTCTCCTTGTCTTCCAAATTCAGAAAATCTGGGTCATAATTACCAGGAGAGACATGTTTATAAAGGTGATTTGCTCATGAGAAATCTCTACAAAAATGAGAGCACTTATACTGAAAATATCATACATCAAATGAATGATACTACTTCAAATTACAATATAAGGCCATTGAAAAGAAAAACTCTTAAGTAGAAAAATTGAGAACATGTTGGAGTCCTTAACAAATATGCATACTTTTAAGTTTGATATTAAATGCACCAAGGGCTTATAGGTGACTTACAATATTTTCTTCTTAGAAAAAGTATCATGTATCCCTCAAAATTTGAAGGTACACGAGACATGAATAATGTTTTTACATTTTATATTCAAACTGATTTTGTCAACACAAGAAAGTTTGTGCAATTACATATGGCTCTATTTATATTTTCAGGAAGATTCTGGTGTACATACAAATGAATTCTATAGCATGTCTAATTTCAATTGCTTTCTGAGCATTTTATACACATCTAAGGGTGATGACGAATTTTGACTCAATTTTATGAATTTTCACACATGAATGCACACATACACACGAGCACAAGAACATGCATTGAATATTTAGTGTCTCTTTAAGAAAAGAGAATGTAAGCAAGCATATCTTAACATACTCGGTAAAAATTGGAAACTACCCAAAAACCAACTTAGTATTGCATATCACACAATTTCTAATTATGCGATACAAAGTAAGAAAATGATAGCCTACACTGCATGTCCTTTCTGTGCACTTTAAAACAGAAAGTTAAAAGATATTTAATGATATTCCTGTTATCACTGATTGCTCATATAGCTCAACAGAAAGGATCTGGGTGAATTTGAAATAAAAACTATATTTTTGGGGAACCTGGGATGTAACACAGTGGTAGATTGCTTACCTAGCATGGACAAGGCCTTGGGTTCAATCACCAGCAGGGCAAGAAAAAACACTTATGAAAAACATCTAATATTAAGGTGTGTTTTCTAAATCATTTCTATTTTAAAGAAGAAAATCAATTGAAGACATGTAATTTAGAAGTCTTGGCTGAGAAGACTTACACAGTAGAGAAGACACAAAGTCAAATCACATCAGTGAAACCACTTTTATTTTTATTTTTTTCCACACAGATAACTTCATGTCAACTACAAAAATCATGAAATGAAGAACTGATCATGAAACTGCAAACTGAGTCACTGGAGTGATAAATAGCTTTCCCCCAGATGATTGTTAAAAAAAGTAACCAGGATACCATAAATTCATATTTAAGTACTAAACATGTCATATATTCAAAAGTAATAAATATAGAATAGCAATAAAGAAATTATTAGCATAAACAGCATGAATTATATTTTATTTTTAAGACAGATGAAATTTCTAGGCACAGTTTTAGGCATTAAAGAGGACACAGAGGCATAGGTTAGTGTGTGCTGCTCTGTACAAAAATACAGTCTGAATAAATTACACTGCTAGCCATACAATTAAACGTCACTTACCAATCAGTTCATTACAATTTAATAATATACAGGTACATGCTAATCCACATATATCATTTATATTTCAAACACATAGGTCTCTCTATATTTATGTTTTTAAAATTTACATGTTGAACTTACAAAAAGCTAAATACTTGTGCAAGAAATCCAAATAACTAGCCCTGCTGAGTACTTTTATGCTATGCCATATATATATATATATATATATATATATATATATATATTCATACTCTCTAAAATAAACAATGAGTTGTGGTTAACAATTTTGCTTAAGAAAACATGAAACAAACCTAAAGCTGCAAAAACATATTAATGTAGGTCAAACTTCACTTGTGTTTATTCTGATAGACAAAAATAATATTTTGGATGTACAACAAGTTTCCTGTTGTACTGAGCTTTGTTAGTAATGAAACATTTCCAAATATTAGTGATGCTGGAAATGTAGCATAAGGCTGGCTCTTCACTGGGAAGGGAAAAGTTATAGAAGAAATCTTTTCAATAAACTACAGATATGTGTGCCTCGACATCTCGATACTTTCGTACTGACAGAGAATGAAAACTTGATAAGATCATGATGTTGGTCTAACAGCACATTGCATCCTCCACTAGGTCCAAGAAAGGTGTCTCACTGATGTCAGCAACAATGTACTGTTCTTCCACTATTAGGAATAAAGAGATGTTCTCACAACAGTGTGTTTAGTAACCAAAATCCAAATATTTTATTTCTTATGCTGTTCTGAAAATATGCAATTAACTTCAAGTGAGTTTGCCCCAGATTTTACTATTCCTCAGGAAGATTGCTTCCAAATATTCTACAATAATAGTATCTTTCTGGAACACTTCCATTCATAGCTTCTTATGATTCTTTATAGAATCATAGAGTTTTATAAAGGTTTCTCTCTAGGATACACGTTTGTCTATCGTTACTAAAATAAGAATAAGCCTGGTATTTCATATTTATTTTTTTGATTCTGTAGAAAATTCACCATGTAAGTGGCTTTTTTTGGCATCTGAATAATAAAATAGTTTCCTTGGGTGGGGGTTGTTGTTTTTGGCAACCATTTTTAAGACAAGTTAAAAGCATAACTCTGCTCTTGGAGGTAAAGCAAATTACTAAATATTCTTGATGTTGTCCTGCTTGCAATGGTTTGTATAATATAATAATAAATGGATATGTTTTAAGTTATTTTTCCAATGCTTCTTTCTGCAAGAGGGTCAAACCAGAACATACTGTTTTAGTGTCTTTCCTAACAAAAATAATTATTTATAACTTTTATATTAGAATTGTATATTTTATATAAAAATAGGTTTATAATTAAACTATCCAAATTTGTATATTAAACAGGATTAATACAAGTTTGCAGTGTGAGATTAGCTTCAAACTTATTGATATTTTCTTCCCTTGGAACAGTGAGTAAATGATTCCCTTAACAAAAATCCATCATAATTGTGTGCACAAATCAGCCCATCAGTTAACTCCAGAGGACCAGGTGATAACCAAATGAATTCTATTCCTCTACCAAGATGTTTAGACATTTATGTAAATCTAACGCTATTTTTTAAAATGAAGACATTTAAAATACTTGCAAAAAATAGCAGCCTTCTATTTTAATGAATTTTACACAAAGTGATCATCCTAATTGCTACTTTCTTTTGAAATACAGTGCTTACAGAAGAATCGTTAATTTTCATATTAACACCATTTCATTTTTTCTTCTTAGGCAATTCTATTAATACTTTCCAGTGAAACAGTAGAGAACATAGAGCAAAAGCTTTAAGGTATATGTACTTTTATATTGTAAATGAGTGTGAGAACCAATCTAAGCCTCTTAATGCGTACAAGGTTAGTGTTCAAACCACTTCACTACAGCAAATACTAATTTTATACGTAATTGGTAAATGTATGTGCAGGGTTAAGGAACAACTTATTACCATTTATACTAATAGTTCACCTTCTACAAAAAATATTTAAGTTTGTTACATATGCACAGTTGTTTGCTGCAATGTTTGGTAAATGATTTAAAGGGTACAAAAGCAACTCATGCATACTTCTTTCTGATTGCCCCAGGGAAAGCAGAGATCCTCAGTTTTCCCCTCTTCTAGAAGAGTCTGAAGCACAATTTCTAACCATATAATGAAAAGCACATGTCTCCAGGTCTTGACTTCCTTTCAAGGGAGATGCTGATTGCCAAAGCATAGCCTCCCATTAAAAAAATATTCTTGAAAGTGGAATGTGTATCATTAACCAATTATATTCACAATACACATAAGATGCCAAAGGGCAGTTCACTTTTCAAGAACTCACTCAATTACCAACAACCAGTGTAGTCACTGAGTGGGATAAGCAGGTGAACCAGGATTTAACAATGGAATCCTTATCAGAGCAAAGGAACTTCTAAATGCTGCTTATGCCAGCTGCTCCCCTGCAGGCAATATGAGATTCAGGCAATTTTCATTCCAACTAGTTTCTCACAATAGTTGCTGTCATATAGACCCTTCACTTGTCAAGAAAAATGACATGAACATATTGGAAGTTTGAAGCATTTGCCTATGTCTAATCAGCTCTCTTAATTTGTGCAGGTCCCTAAAATGAATGTAAAAGCTGTTTATAATATTGACAGCCAAAAGGCAAAGGATATTAAATCAAATGAGCAAACTACTTAATGCTCCACAAGTGTTTTAGAAAATAGAAAAGATGCAGATGCAATTCTTTTGTTGGATGGTTGCTTTTTCTTTTGAGACTCGGTTTTAGTAGTAGTCTTCATAGTTCTTCGGGTTCAGGCAATAAAGGATGGCACCCCCAAATGAAAATATAGTTGCACCCCAGGCCAGGCCATAACCCCAGTTGAACTCATGGTAAATTTTCAAGCTCACAGTTTCAATGAACTTGATCGGGTAAAGGACCAGGCTGCAAACCTGCAAAACAACTAAAATAAAAACAAATCGAAATTAGAATATGTTGTGTACAGGAAGTAAAACAATGTAAACATATACATATGAATAAGGATAACTTTTTAATCAAAAGCCAAAGAAATGTTTTTCCATTAAGTTTATTGGTACATTTTAGGTATAAAATACAGTTGCATTCATCATTGGGATCTTGTACCTTTACATGATGTATCTTCGTTCTTATTTTTTTCTCCTTCCCCTGCCCTCCCTTCACCCCCTCCACCCTTCCCTATTTGCAAAGACTCTGTTTCCATTTTTTTTCCTTTTCTCATATTTTTTCTTTTCCCTTAAAAGCCAAAAAATTTAAAGTATTGCTTATTTTAGATGGCATACTTTGAAATGTTATTTTCTGTTTGAATATTCTTTCATAATATGGTAAGAATTATCCTATTAATAATTAGCAAATCAGTATTTGATGAAATAATTAGTGCACTTTATATAAAGATACAAAGTAGTAATTCTCAACTTCCAAACACATATACAATTATCACTATAATGACTAATAGTATAAGTTAAATTGTTCTACTACACAAAATCTTTAAAGAGATCCCTGATAATGATATCAATGCAAACTTAAACCCCTGTTCTTTGTGTGCCTGAGGAACTGGGGAATTCAAATTCACTTTTACTGATTAAACTGGTCAACCAGTGATTCAAGATGTTTTCCTGTTGTAATTATTCTATCCCAACCATTTAACTCAACCCAATAACCAGAAAGTTGTTGTTTTTGACCAGAGTGGGATCAAATCCAGGCCCTTGTGAACGTTAGATAAGCACTTTATCATTGAACTGCATCCCAGACCACATAGAGTTGTACTGTTATATTTCTGCTTCTATTACTCTGACTCAAAACTATTTTCATCATTTTCTTCCCATCCAGTCCATGCATTTCATCTTTAAATAGAGGCTCTGGAAATCAGTGTTGAGATTCCTTAAAGAATTAAAACTAAAAATTCCATCTGACCCAGCTATTCCCCCCTCTAGGTATCTACCTTGAAGAGTTAAAGACATCATATAACAATAATACATGCATACCCATGTTTATAGCAGCACTATTCATAACAGCTAAATGTGGTATTTATACACAATGGAGTATTACTCTGCCATAAAAAAGGATAAAATTGAGTCATTTGCCACAACTAGTTATACTCTTTCTGTTAGACATAACAGAAGATATTTACATATTTATTTCCCACCTTTCAAAAAATAATTAACTCAAAGAAGGCATAAGAAATAATGGTACTGAAAAACCTAGGCTACTACAACAGAGCACAGAATTTATTTCTTAGTTTACAGTTAGATCTTGGTTCCCAGTCAGGACTAAATGAGAAAAGCAAATGAGTCATGTTTAATAAAATAAAACAAACCAATCATTCAGGAAGGGAAGAGAAAGGTTTTTTTTAACCATCTAAAATTACACTGGTATATATGCTGTGGATATTTGTATATGGGAGACACTGGTTTACAATGAGAAATGATATCACTTGTTAAATCGATATCCTCTTATTGGATCTATTATTATATAATTTGCATTTTATCTAAATTAATTGAAAGAACTTATTGGATGGATCTGCAACTTACTCTATTATGCATCAACCCTCAAGAACTAGGAAAACTTGTTGGCAAACTACTAAATCTGCTTGCTGCTTGTTTTGAAATCAAAATGTTTTATTGGAACACAGCCATGCTTATTCATTTATGTTTTGTCCACATTACAATGGCAGTGCTGAGCAGTGGCAACACAAAGCCAAAATTATTTTTTGCTTTTTGGACCTTTACAAAAAAGTAAAGAGCAATCCTTGATATTTTTCATTAAAATGATTATGTAATTCATCTTAAAAATACTGTAAACTCCTGAAGTTCAAGAACAAAACTGTGAGCAATTAAGGAGTAGAAAAACAAACTGTGACATGGTTAAAATATACACATATACAGTTGATATAATTTATTAAACATTTTAAAAAGAGCAATTGGATGGATGGTAACTGGAACTTTGTTTTAATTAAGATCTACTCTCATCTATTCTCAGCACCTATAAAGGATCATATTTTCAATATGATTAACATATGTAATAGTCTACATAACAATGATCTATCTATCTCTGACATAACACTGATGAGCAACAGCAAGTTCGTGAGGGCATGACTCCTCAAAATTGTCACTTTTTATAAGAATCTGACTAGGGAACAAAGGCTCTATCTGGAACCAAATAAAAGTATTCCAAATGTCTTTTCCATATAGCTCAATATTTTCCCTGGCCTGCATCTGGCCACCACACTCCCATATTACTTCTGACAGTGGATGGATAGATAGGCTCACATAATAAGAAAATCCCTTGACATCTAAAATAGAAATCACATAATTTTTAGCTTAGAAGTCTTAGAACAAGTTTGAGGTCATTGTTAGGACTCAACTGAGCGGATATGATAAAACCCGTATTTCATCTGTTTCTAGCCACTAAGTGATAAATATGACCTACAAAAAAAAATTCCCAAGTTTCAAAGCATGTTTAAAATATAAAAGGCTTTTCTCCTTGGGTTTCTGTATTCTGGTTGTGAGTCAAATCATCGGTGATCCTTCTAGGATGTGATTGAAGAAGGAATGTGTTAGTTATAGTAATTAACTTACTCATTCAACATATAAATGCATTCAATGAATATTTCAGTGTTTCAAAAGTGATACAGTTTAAGACATCCTTGGTAACAAAATGGACAAAGTTGCTACTCTCATAGATAGGCAGACTATTAGTAAATAAATGCTGAATACAATGGTAGGTGCCGCTAAGAGACAGGAAAATCTAAGAAAGGAGGACCAGGGGAATGAGGGCTACTCTTTCAGATCAATGATGGGAAAAGGCCCCTCTGGAGAAAAGACATTTGAGTACAGACCTAAATGCAGAATGAAATGCAGAATGAAATGCAGGTGTAGGCTATGAGAGTCAGGAGTAAGTATTCCAGCAAGGGGGCACAGGTAATGCCCAGCTCCTAACCCAGGGGACATCGGGTACACTGTAGAGCAGGGAAGATGTTGTGGTTGCAGTACAAAGAATGGAAAGGATGAGTAAAGCCTTGCAAGGGTCAGCAGTGGCTGCTCATGGACAACCTTGAGAATTATGATTAGGGGCCTCAATGTTATTATTTTAAGTGTGACAAGCAGTTTCTAGAGGATTTTGAGCAGAGAAGAAATAACAAATTGGAATTACATTCTAAAAGCATTACATTGCTTCTTTCGTGAACTGGCCAGTCCCAGGAATAAGGTATTTACCTAGGCTGCTTTTAATATTCATTTCAATGTGTTTTATTTAGCAAATATTTGACTTCCCCAGTATAATTTAATGACACAATTTCCTTACGGTGGAAAAACAACTCTATGAGAGTCCAGTGGCATATTCTCTTGAACAGCTGTCTTACACCTTTATTGTGTTTGAGCCAGACAAAAATTATCTTAAAATGCTTTATGCCTCTGAATGTTGTACTCCCTGGATTGAAGAGAAAAATGTATATAATAGAAAAACTGAAAACAAAAACTACAAACTTGTTTGGTAAATAATTTTCTCAATTTAATACAATATATGACACAGGTAAAAAAAAAAAAGTCTCTTTGCCCTTCATAAATTCTGCAATGGGGACGGGAACTAGAGGTTAGAGGTCAAGAAAATGCCATCATAGTATATTTCTATTTTACCATCCATCAATGAAACACAATTGACATTGGCTGTGGTATTCCCTATGCTCTGTCTTAGAGACACAAAGGTGAAGTTATGGAGCATTTCAGAATTTGAAGAGACATGAGTTGATTTCATGCTCGCCACACTTTTTTTGAAAGGAGGCAACAATAACTAAGAAACTGTGTGAATAGAAGCATGATGGGAACAAAAAGATACTAATTCTTGTTTTTTTCCTCCTTTCTAAGGGAGTATTTTTCAGTGTTTTCAATATTAAAATATTCAAAACACTCAATATTGAAATATTCAATATTTTTTCCTAAGGGAATATTTCAATATTTCAACAAATATTCATTGGGTGCCCACTGTGTTTTACAAGAGGATAAGATGGTGGTATAGACCCACAGATAAGCATAAAATCAAATGTATTCAACAGTAGAAGTTGACACATTTATTTATCATCCATTCAACTACTTTTATTGAACTCAATGTCAAATATTAATCCTTCTTAAGAGAAAAAAAAGGGGTTGCCAAAAGGAAGCAGTGTTTAAACTGGTTCTTGAATGATGGGTAGGACTTGATGAGAAGAGGAAGATGAAAAGACCTTTAGGAATAATCAGCGATCTGTGTAGAGACTGGAGGTATAAGGGTATGCCTACAGGCAATTAACATGGATGGAATGAAGGGCAAATGCACAGTGACATGTTTCATTAGGACCATAAGATAGATGCCTTTATGTATCATAAAATAATAGATTTTTTTGTTTCTCTAGAGAGACATCTGAGATGCTATTTTAAGTGTAGAGGCGGCTGGTGTCTATTCATAAATGCTCATCCTCATGACTTCAGCACATACTAACCTGACTTCCAACTGTTTCCTATGGCTTTTCTTCCCTGAGTTTCCTCTGGCCACTCAAGCTAATATACCTGTCCTTGGAGCAGACTTGAAGTTCTGGAATATTTAAAATGCTGCCCCTCAGTCACAACCAGTGGGCCTTACCAATGATTCCCAGTACTGGGTGTGTAAACACCTCAGCTGTCTAGTCCTTCAAATGAGATAACTCTTGAGGTATGTGTTCGAGGTTTCCAGAGTTTCTCTAGGAAAATTAAGTCCCAGATTTTTCTGCTTTCAAGTCAAAAAATGTGCCCTTTATTGGCTGCCTTCTGAATCGTATCTCATGTTCCATACCCCTTACCACACCCCTTCTATTACCTCCCAAATAAAATGTCTATACTTGATTCCTTATCTCAGAAACTGTTTCTATGAAAACTAAAGTGTTAAATAACAAGACCAGATTCATATTTCAGAAAAAAACCCTCATGTTTGTTTGTGTGTAACACAGACATGGGGAAGAGTACACAAAAGCACAGGCCCCTTGGGGGTCAGTTAGTGCCTGGCTTCCTGTGTACAGTAATGCCTAAGACACTATAGGTGAAAAAGAATGAGAATGTAAAGAAAAGCTCTAAGAAAGAACTGCATAACTAGGCCCTAGGAAAAGGAAATCAAGGAGTCACATAGACATATTAAGTCAGATTTATTACCATAGAAAAATACAACAAAATAAGGGAGACTGAATTTGGGACTTAGCATTTGAGGACTAGTTTTAGCCTCAACTAAGATGACAGTGGTGTATGGAAACAAAGGACAGACTGATGAGATAAGTAACAGTCTTTAGTAGCCAAGATTTACACAAAGGAAATATAGAATTTACATAAAGGAAACGACAATTTGGAGAATAAAAACATTTGCTTGTATAGGATTAATAATAAAGTCAACAATTTCTTCATAACTACTAAAAGTAGTAGTATGAATTTAATTAATGGACAATGATACTGTAAATTATACCAGTTGTGGCTTCTGTTTAGAAGTCCCCCCAGCCCTCATGCAGATGAGGTGGGACTTTCTTTTCCAGAGGTAGTTGAATCTGTAATGTGTGATGCTGGGATTAAGGGCATGGGATTACTAGACCATTTTGGCACTGCTCTAATCCCGGTAGTCTGGATGGGACAAAAGAGGCAGAAAGACACTGTGAAGGCCCTCCTGTTACCTTTGCTGCCTTGTTGTTTCCCCTCTGTGATGCTTGTTTGTCATCACAGCCTCGGAGCCAGCTGATTATGCATTGAAACCTCTCAGAACTGTAAGCCAAGTGAACCCCTTCCCTTTTAACTTTGGGTGTCTGGTATTTTGCCTCAGCAACAAGAGAAAAGTAACTGTATCAAAGTATAGTTTGATGTTGGTACATGGGGAATAACATGGAATCTAAGGATCTGTGAGTAGAACTCCTCCCTTAAAGTTGGAAATCAAAGCCGGACACCATTTTTTCTCCAAAAATTTAGACTCCAAATGGCTCTAGCTATCTCACTGTAACTCACAGGATGGTAACAACGTGTGCAAAACACAAACCTCTCATGAAACACAATTATGAGATGGAAATACATTGGAGGAGCTTGAAAAAATCGCCATTTCACATAAATAATTACATACAGGAGGTTTTTCACAGATATAACAAATTGAACCATCTTTAATAATGCTGTATAATAAATGTGGATTATGATAATAAAATTTAAATTAGAAAACTGATAATTTTCTGTAATTCATATTAAAGGCCTTGGGGGAAGAAATGAAACACTCATCCTAAATACTTGTGGATTATAAAAACAACCTTCAGCCAGTTCAAAACTAGACAATAAAAGAAGATAACCAAGAAAGAGAAAGTCTCTTTAACTTCACCAAGTCCTTAGTGAAGAGAACTGAATGTAATTTATCAGAATCACATCATATCTTATCTGTCACTGTCAGTGACACAAAAAGAAGTGTGCTTTAGTAAACTCCATTGGAAACATATACAGCTTTCATTATGTGTTATGGTACAGTCATGCTGCACTGATCAGTCTTTGGTTTTTATGACATCAAGTTGCTGACTTCCTTCAGGTGCTGCTCCTGATATGGAGTACCAAGAGTCACAGGATGTACTCCAACTATAGTCCACAGTTGGCAGGTGAATTCCAAATCGAAGCTGATACTTCCCTAGTTTTTCCACATGTGCTGTGCACCCAAGGGAAGATGACTCAAGAATGTCACTTAGGCTTTCAAGTCAGCTAGATGCCCTGAATTTAGACCCTGGTGCTCCATCTTATTAGGTGGATAATGCTGAGAAATTCCTTAACTTATCTGAGCCTTTTTCTTCATTGATACAGTAATGTTAAGATTGTTTTACCAGAAATAGTTTATGGTAAGTGTCTAACACTGTGGCATATGGTAGGTGCTAAATTATTATTATCAGCATCATTATTACAGATGAAATCTGATTATGAAATCTTGACTTCCAAGACTGGTGAGTAAGAGATTTGTGAAAAGTGGGACAATGGTTGAGATGGTTTGTAATGATGGCTAGCTCTTAGCCCTGCTAGCAACGGTTAAAGCAGGTAACAAGCCCATCCCAAATGAAAGACTTCAAATAAAAGAGAAGATTAAATCTTTCAAATCTCTCTAGCTGGCTTTATGGATTTAGTCTTAAGTTTTCAATAAAAACCCTTAGAAGTTCTTATCTAACATCAAGATATTATATACTTGCATAATGGAGGTGCCTGACATTTGTTAAATGAATAAAACATTTAAAAATTTTTAAAAATCATTTTGATAACTATTATTTTTTTAACTGTTTTGATCCTAGCTATGTGATCATGTAAAACATGCTGATTAATAAGCCTCAATAAGAGAAATAGATTTTAAAAACAGAAATTATAGTTAGTTGTTTACATGCTTGTTATTCCCCACCATATTGTAAGCCACATGCTTTGGTCATCTTTCTATCATTCATTCAGATACTATTTATTGAGTGCCTATGAGTACAAACTATAGCACATGGTACTGAATTAAGAAAGTATAGAGTTCTGGATAGAGATGCTTCCTAGTGGTAGTGGTGCCTGGTTTGAATTTATGTACTACATGTCTCAGCAGAAGAAACGAAAGAACATTTCTTTGTTGAGATAAATATTCTTTATGTATGTAAACACCAATATATTGCTTATTGTCACAAGGTTAATTTTGCAAAAAAAAAAAGTGTCTTGAGAAAAGAAGAGAAATGGCAACTGTTTTCAAGTAGAACAAGATATAAAGAAAAGGTAAAAAATAGCCCCAAATATGTATTTATAAAAGATCACTAAACCAAATTAAAAGTGAGACGAACCAACTACTTGAATAGTTACTAAAAGGTAAGCAAAATAGACAATAACTAGCTAGCATAATTCCAAGTCAGATTTTCCAACTTTTCCATTAGTAAGCCCAAGCCAATAAGAGATTATTGTGTGTAATTAATATAATTTCCAAAAATCAGATATAACCAATTCTTTAATGACTTTTACAAATGGGAGAGAGAAATGTTTTCCTGACATGTTACAAATAACCAGTGGAGTTTTTATCTTGTTTATATATAAAGCAAACATTAAACTGTTGCTTATTTCAAAACAAGCTTTCATAATCATATTGTCAAATTAGAATGAGTAAAATCTCAGCCCATGTACATATTTAAAATGTAGCAATATAATGTTCATTTTTGGTCTTAGTTGGCACAACAATACTATATGAATTTTGCTGCAGAGATTTTCTTCATTATTTTATGATTTACTAATATACATGGTAGCCACAGGTAAATCAAAATCTTTATTTTGGCCAAATCCATTTCTTTTAATTTATGTTCATTTACAATATATTTTCTGTTATATCTACTACTTATTTTCAAAATTTTTTCTACATGTAGAAAAATACAATTTTTTAGAATAAAATAGAAACTTCTAGTTTCTAGACATGCTTATATTAGAAGGTATCAACAATAAATTTATAGATTCTACATTTGCCATTATACAGTATGATAAATTCTAAATGGAATAGTAACTAGATACGTACAGTAAAATTGAGTATTTATAATAAATGACTAGAATATCTCTAAAACTAGTCTAAAGTGAAAAATGTCTATCTGTTCTAGAAATTACTTGAAGTAGAATTTCAATTTTAAGGACTCACATATCATTGGAAACAATGTATCAAGAAATATTATTATGACAGATTAAATATTCATTACATTACTAAATCCTAGCTGCGACGACATACTTATACTACAATTGAAACATCTAAGTTATTTCATTCTGAAATAGAAAAAGAGCTGTGGTAAATCACTGAACGGAAAATAAATCAAAGAACTACAATGAATCTTTTCGGGGAGTCTTCATGTTGTACTTAGTCATTCGGAATAGAGACTTTTATTACACATGAGAGCAATGAAATGATACTGTGGTCATTGTGTAAGACTTCAAAGTATTTTCTGTAATCGTGGTTTCTAGTCTGTTAGAAAGTATCTGTAGTAATACTTTGGTCAGTTTTATAGGTACCTTAAGGCAAAATTTAGTTCATAATAGGCACTCAAGAAATAGTTGAATTAATGTGGAAGGGAGTCAGTAGTGAATAAAACACTAAAACACTAGTTTAAGATTTAGTTTAAGACTCAGTTTAAGGTGCTGGGGATTTAGCGTAGTGGTTTTGCGGCCTGTTGCGCAAGCGCGAGGACCCGAGTTTCCATCCCCGGTATCAAAAAAAAAAAATGATTTAGTCAGCTCCCAGCCTCAGGTTTGCCAGTAACCACTACATAATCTTGAACAAGTCACTCAAATCTGAATTAGATGTACTTCTGGATTCCTTCGACACTTTGGACCTTCATTTTTATACCTATGCTCTAACCAGTCTTCGTAGGCATAAGAAGATAAACATAAAACAGCAGGGGGCAGCAGAACACTTTGGATTTCATATTTTTAGATCAAACTATCCCTTAAATCCTAAGAAATTTCATCTATTCCAACCTATAAAAAGCTTTTTAAAATCCATCTAACATCGTAGATGGTTCTGTCAGTATCTTCATTATTGACAGTCACAGGGGCTTATTTTGCAGTCTTCAAATCAGATAGGACTGACAGGGTAAATTGAAGGCGACACAAGAATATTTCAACTTAAGTCAAAAAGGGTAATATATTCAAGGATACCTTTACAAATTAAAATTAAAACTCATATCAAATAATGTACTGTGCTTTTAGTCCACCAGCTTCTTTTATACATAACTCTTTTAATTTACCTTGGTAGATATTTCAATTTAAGCTATGCTTCACAGAATGATGGTTGTTAAATTAACAAATGTACAATTGACCTCATACAATTAACTTGTCTGATTGTTCAATTTACATGTCATGATTTCCCAGCATAATGTTTATTTAAAAAGAGATGTATGCCCTTAAGGATAAACAGTTTGGAAATGTTTTTTTCCAGTTTCATGTCAGAAAAAATGATGCTGCTTTAAGATCACCAAGAGGGCAGTAGAAAGGGGAAAAAACTGACTGCATAAAAAGATTGTTGGTAAATACATCTGCTGCAATTCCGAAAGTGATAGTCCTCTCACGAAGTATTAGTTATTCACGTTTTAGTTAGAATTTTGGAAGATACCACTGTGTTCTGTGAAATGCTTAACATGTTGAAAACTGATATTATGTTACAATTTAAGCCAACTTATCTTAAAATATAAGAAACGGCTCTCAGTTTTTATGTAAGGTTCCAAACACACACTGCTTCTGCATGAGAAGGGAGGATGGTACAAGGCATCATGAAACTTTAATAATGGTTCGAAAGTAATGAAAGTATTTACCTGCTGCAAAAAGCATAACAGCAACAGGTCTGTAGAAGCGCCTTCGAGATCCCACGCAGATAGAAATCAAACCCACCAGGAATGCAATGAGAATGATGGCTGCACCACCCAAGAGTAAGGCTAGAGTAGCAATCTGCCAATCTGGAAAGAAAAAACAAAGGCATTGCTTTTAAGCAGTAAGTCCTCAAAGAATCAACAGAACTGTGCTCAGCATCCTTCACCTTGCTGCAGCTCAATAGATGTGATTTTAATGCATGCTAAGCATCCTTTGGGGTTTGAAATGTTTTGCAACAAAAATTAATATTAATGTTCTTATTCAGAAACGGCTCCTACGCTAAGCTCAGCAGAGTTTTTAGATGAGGGGTTTGCCACTCTTTTCTTCCAAGTACTCTATTAAGCATTCATGTTGAATCAAGTGTCCCCTCTGTGACCTATTTTCAATATTATTATGAATTAATTTTTTATGGAATTATAAAGTTCGCAAATCTTAAATACAGAAAAAAATGAGTATGAATTTATATATATATTGCATAGATAATATATTAATTTAGCATGTAAGTTATATATATTATGAATATGTAAATCAATATAAGAACTATTTGGATTAAAATCTCATACACAGTTTCATCACCAGAAAGTTCCTTTGTGCCTCTCTCACTGAATAACTACCCTCTCACTTCTACTGACAACATATATCACTACTATGGATTAGTTTAGTTTTGCCTGTTCAAAAACAATATGAACTCTTTGTGTCTGGCTTTTAAGTCTCTGAAATCCATCCATGTTGCTGTGTGTGGTAGTATGTAGTACATTCTTTTTATTGCTGTCCCTTCTTGCAAAGCCTTTGTTTACCTCATAAAAATTCCCCAAGTTTTTATATTCCTTCCCTCCACCACTAAAACAATCCCCTAGCCAATTAGCTTCAGAAGGATTTGTTGCAGTTTGTTTTTTCCTCCTTGCTTTCATTTTGCTCTTATCTCACTGCTGTATTTGCCACTACAGGAATGGTTTCTGAAATTAAATATTCCCAGAGAGTCAGGATGGATTCTAAATGGTTGTTCATCCTCTGCATTTATACAAAAAAACAGCAAGCCTATATTGACCACTTGTGTTGTGCAAGCCTCTGTACATGGGATATGTCAAAAGCACATCACACATAGGAAAAAGTAAACCTCAATGAATGCAGTTGATATTTTTTATACAATAAAGTTGTGGTCATGATATGACAGAAAACTAGCCTAATCTTGATCGATCATTTTTTATTCCTTTTCCCTCTCTGCCCTCCCCGTCTCCCCTCCCCTCTCCTTAGGTCCCCTTCCCCATCTGCTTCCTCTCATCTCTCCTTTATTTTGCTTTTTAAATATATTTTGCATTCCTCATATAAGAGAAACCACACAATATTTGACCTTTTGTGCCTGATGTATTTCAATTAATATTATAGTCTCAAAATCCATACATTTTCCTACCAATGACTCAAATTTATCCTCTTTTATGGCTGAGTAATACTCTAATATATATCATATTTTCTTATCCGCTCATCTGTTGATGGGCATCTAGGCTGTTTCCATAATTTAGCTATTGTGAATTGTGATGCTATAAACATGGGTATGCATGCATCACTGTAATATGAGGACTTTAACTCTTTTGGGAAGAGAGCCAGGCAGAGATGTACAGCTGGGTTAAACTGGAGTTTCTGGCCAGAGTTTTTTGAGGAATCTTCCTTACTGATTTCCATAGTGGTAGTAGTAGATTACATTCCCACCAGCAATATAGAAGAGTTCCAATTCTTTCTCACATCATCACT
This sequence comes from Heterocephalus glaber, assembly GCF_000247695.1. Next base: position 21,114,286 of record NW_004624762.1, on the reverse strand, counting down.
ATTGTTAAATTGCAATACATTGTTCAAAGTCCAGAACTCATGATGATGCTTCCATCAAAAATAATCCCTCTAGATAGCTTCCAAACTGCATTTTTTGCTGCAGTAGGATAAAGGATGAGCAGAGGAACCTCCAAGTTTTTTTTTTTCCATTTCTTTATACTTGTATATTGCTGCCTCCAGCATCATTTCCCACATCTTCTCCTCCTAAGAAATTCTGCTTATTTCATGGGCACTCAACAAGAAATTGCACAGCAATCAGGAAACAAATAAATAAGGGGAAAATAGAACAAATCTGCACTTCTTAAAATATAAAGATGAATCACAAGAAAGTAGAGAGCATTTTTATGCCATCTATTTGTATCAAAGCCATGTAACTTCAAACAAAATATATCTGGCTTTCAAGTAGAAGTTAAAAGTACAGCCATACTATGGCTTTTTATTCCCTACCAGCATGTAGCTTTGAATTAAAAAGCCAATAGAATAATTCTTACACTTGGAAGTCTCTAAATTTCTTTGGAAAAGTTTATCCGTAGCACATTATTTAACACAATGGAAATCCTTCTGGAAACTTGTATGTAAGTTGAAATTTCTGAATAAAAATATATCAAAGTTTAATTATATCAAAGCATATAAGGTTCAAAGGAAAGAATAAAATCCATCCATCAATGAAAATCTTGGAGGATTTGGTTAAGAGATCCTATGCTGGATACTTTCTTGTTGAACTAATACTTTTATGAAATGATTATTACTTTTTAACAACTTTCCCAAATTATTTTCTGTAAATAAGAACTTTTTAGTATTGGCTTTGTTTAAATCAAGATACAACTAAATATAACAAGGCTTATGACATTGTGTCACTCATATAAAAAGATCTTAAAATAAATCTGCAATTGATTTTTTTCCTAAGCTCTTTCACATAACTCAATATGCATAAAATGCCACACAAATGTCTATTTTCACTTGCAAACACAAATCAAACAGGAATTAATTTTAATAACTTGTCTTTGTCTGAAATATCCTTAAAGAACAGATAAAATACACAATTGCTTGCATTTTTGAAAGATAGAAAAAATATGCAAACTTTCTCTACAGAGACCCTAACAGTAAATATTTTCCATTTTCTAGGTCACTATATAATGTGTTGTACCTACTAAATTCTGCCATGTAGTATGAAAATAGCTACAGGCAATACGTAAATGAATGAGCATGGTTATGTTCCAATAAATATTTATCTACAAAAGCAAGTGGTAGGCTGGTTTTGACCTTGTGGCTAGTTTGTTTGTTGGTGATCTCTGATCTACATTTTATAATCTAATTTTTTTTTTTTGGTACCGGGGATCGAACTCCAGTCCTTGCGCTTTCACAGCAGGCTGCAAAACCATTGAGCTAAATCCCTGGCCCTTTTATATCTAATTTTTAAGGATCAACCTCTTCCCTAGGTAAAGGCCTCTTATAATAAAGCCAGTTTGATAAATGAGTAATATAGAGTACAAAGTGATACTTCTATGAAATAGCAATAAAAATAGCAAAAAAAAAAAAAATCCTAATGTCACTTAATGTTAGAATTTCTTCCAAACAGTTATACTTGACTTCATGGAGAAAAATCAATAAAATGAAATAACAGAATGCATAAGAATAAATTTTACTAAAAGGGACTAGCGTCTAATTAGGAAAAGAAACTTCTTGCACCACAGGAAATACTTCTAAAAAGCAGATGTACACAAGCAGTTTTGGGGTTTCTATTAAATGCTCAGTATTTATTTTTAGTGTCGACAATGTGGCCAATAAGAAAATCAATCTAGATGAAAAGTCAACAAAGAAAGAGATCCATCAGGTTCATCACTGCTGTGATCCTGCTACCCTTCCCTTTGGTCCACAACCAGAGCTAGAGCTACTCAAACAGAAAAGCTGTTTTATTTTTCAAGAGAGACCAGAAATGGGCCATGAATGCCAGTTTCCTGGCTGGAAGCCGGGGCTTAGACTGGAATACTGAGACCATATCCCTAGTGAGGAATGCCAAGGTTTTGAATTATTGTCGTCATACTCACTTGGGAAGGATTCACTCAGGCCACTGGCCTGGAACCAACACTTGATATAACTGACCAGTTGAGCCTCAAATAGGAAGCAAAAAAATGTGATTAGATATGGCTACCATAAGCAATGAGGTCCACAGTAGTTTTTCAAGGTTTAGCCTGGGCATTTGAAGCTGAGAACAGGGCTTGTGGCATCCTGTCTGTAACACTAAACAACCAGAATCCATTGTTCAAACATTAGAGCTAGCTGAGGGGGGGATCTCTAGTCAGGGACTGTGTAGACTGAAAGAGACTAGGATATAAGGAATTTAAAAAGTGAAAACATTTTGTAGATATCCAAGAATGACCATTAAGATAGTAGGCTGAGCTTTACATCTATACAGATAGACAAACATGTGCTTCTCGACTGAAGTCCAAACTAGGTTTTGTAACAATGTACACATATAAAATATTTTATTATATTCTATAGAACTTGGGCAATTTTACAGTACTATTATAATAAATGGCCAGAAAACATATCTCTACCCTAATGGTTTTTCCTTTAAGGTTAGCATGCCACAAATACTTGCTATCCATATTCAGTGCTTTCAAATTAAAATGTCATAAAAATTCTGTTTTCAGCCTCATTTCTTCAAAAGTCATGTATTTTAAAATTCTCATAATCTGTTAATTTCTATATCAATATTAGTTCTCCAATCAAGTCCTTACATTATTTAGTCAGATAAAGTGTTAAGAATCCTTAGAGATTTATTACTCCGTATTAGTTTACAACATTTCAATAATGATATACCGATACTGTAGAGCAGCAGTGAATATAAACCAGCCCTGCAAAACATCAATGGCCATGGTGCTGTTTATAAAACAGCAGTACTGGGAGCAATTGAAACTGGCCATTGTTCATTGGTAGGTCAGCTGATTAGAAATCTGAATTCGTTCCCCTCAATTCTTTTTTTTCATCTCCTTTCTCTCCCCCAACCTCTTCTCATCTCTTGTTCCCCCATCCATTTGAAAAAGATCTCCCTAATCCCTATTTATCCATCTTCTATTTTGTGCTCTCTCTCTCTCTGATAGATATAGAGAGATATAGAGAAAGACAGGCATTAGACAGACATTTTAAATTTCTCATATAAGCAAGCCATGTGATATTTAAGCTTGTGTGTCTGACCTATTTCACTTAACATTATGGTCTCAAGTTGCATCCATTTACCTATAAATGCCTCAAATTTATCTTTATGACAGAGTAGTATGGAAAAAAATGATGAAAATTAGGCTTCTGCAAATGGGAAGGAGACCAAGAGTTGGAAGGAGCAAGTAGGGAGGGGAAGGGTAGGGGATGAAAAATAAAGAATTAAGATGTATTATGCACATGTACCAACTCCCCAAGACAAATGTAATCATTATGTACTGCAAACACATACTAATAAAAAAAAGAAATCTGAATTTGTTTTCTAAGATCTGAGAGATCAGGTATTAATCACTTTTGCAGAGGTAGCAGTCCTCTTTGGTCTACACACTGGTGAAGGCTCAGAAGGGGAGATCAGCATATTTTGCATCTGGAAACCGAACCTGAAATGAGGTAACCATATTATGTACATGTCAGTTCCCCTCAAAAGCACCTTGGTTAAATGATACTATAACACAAGGGGCATTTGCAATGAATGTAGAAAAGCCAAGGATAAAGGTAAGCATCTGTTTCTCTATTATTGCTTTCCATAGCAGAAAATACGCACACATACTCCTTTTGGCCCTATGGTAAGAGACTAAAAAAATCAGGCAGTCTCTGCATTATAACATCAAGTCAAACATTAAAATGCAACTCAGGAAACAAATTTGGGTCCTCTTTCAAGGTATTTTTATTAGCTGGCATCAGAGTTGCCAGTGTCTATAAATGCTTTAGTATTCTGCATAATCATACTTACTTAATTTAGCAGTGTAATATGGGAGACTGGTCTGGAATTGCCACTGCATTATGAAAATTCTGTGGTCCACATTATAATTGCCCAATTGGAGAACTGTCTTTCCCTCAGGCAATGCACAGACAAAATTCACTTAAAATTTTCAGGAAAAGCAAAATTTCAATGAGGATACATTTCCCACACTTTTGAGGTCAGTGTACATCAGTGTCTAAAGTCTATATCCTCCTCCATCCATTTCCAAACCTCTAACTTATCAAATATTGGCTAATTTATTTACCTCTGTAGGTATTATTTTTATGTTGAGATTAGTTATACTACACGCAAATCCCTGCACATACAATCACTACTTTTTAGGAAATTAGATATAATTAAAAAGCAATGAAGAAACAGATTTTTAACCTTACACATATAAGTCTCCCTGTTTGGTTGGGTAATAGTATATATTAGATAGTTTTCATAGATATTTGCCAACTTTCTATTATTCTCATTATAAATTAAAAGGTAAGTTTTAAAACACTTTATAATCACATTCGAATTTCCAGACATGTAAGATATATTTTCATCTTTGAACCCCCTGAAAGGAAATTATATTAAAATGATATCCACAAATGCAATCAAAATCACTCACTAGCCCACCTAAAATACTGCTTTTATCAATCATCTTGACAACACTTTAAATTATACACAAATTCTCCCTTATTCACTAAAATAAACTGGACCAATTCACTCATTCCCAGCAAACATTCAGTTCTTCTAAATATCTTTATTCATTTGTTGGACATACTTATAGTAACACATTTCAATTTAATTTAATTATATTGGTGAAAACATAGAAAGCTGTGTTAGTATTTTGAATCCCTTTACTTCTTCAGGAACTGAAAATACTAGGATGGCATTTGTTTAAGAGGAAAAAAATGCTTAGTTGCCAAATATTTCAAACTCACACCCCTCAAGTTATCCATCTCTTCACTGAAGATGATATCTTTTTCCCAACTAGCCCACTTTGTCATAAATTGTGACATTTAATTATTTTCATCAAATGTAACCTAAGATTTTATTTTAAGATTAATTATACATTAGTTTAGAAAGAAAGACAATGTCCTCATATATGAAAAATGAATCAAATCAGTGCTGTTATTTTTTGTAAAAGAAAGGTAACTATAGACTTAACAGAGTACCTCCAGAAGGATATATTTAAGTTTTTAAAGTTAGTCTGCATGTGGCAAATGAAGTAGACAAATAAACTTATTACAGAGGCAGTTTAAACTTTGGTGTCTTGGCTAAATTGCACTGAGACATTTTCTATTTTTCCATGATATAAACAAAACATAGCCAAAAAAATTCAGATTCTAATTTCAAATAATTAAAAGGATCACCTCTTTTTTCAAACAAATGATATAAAAATTAACACTTTTCATGTGAAAAAGAATACGGAAGTTTGTTTCTTTTATACTCTTTGAAAAATCCAAAGTAGATTACAATTTGGAAAACTTAGTTATTTGGAAAAACAGGAAGAAATCTCATGCCAGTAGTAACTGGTGACCTTATTCTAAGCGACTACAAATCCTTTGTGATGGGTTTAGGACAGCTAATAATAATAAAAGAGGAGAAGGAAAACAGCCAGACAGCCACCTACAAACAATATTAAGACACCCTCTTAGTAAATATGCAAGGGTAAAATTGGAAAGTTAGTATTACTGCCAGCTCCTTATAATGCCTCTGCAGAAGCAGAACTTTTATTACCTCATTGCCAGCACCTTGGACATTTATTTAATTTACTTAAAAGACACCATTTGTTTCCCTCATACCCTTATTATCACCTCTTAACACAGAACCTGACACTGACTGACATTGTACCAGGATCATGCCTACCCTTTGCTAGGAAATCCATTTTTCAATGAAGTTAACTTACTAGATATGTATGAGAAGATGGGCAAATGGAGAGAAATAATTTCTATCTCTCTTTATGTCACATGTCAGTGCTAGAAATACATTCTAGATTTTATTCACAGAGTACCGTGGCAGTGTTTTAGTGATTATTTGGTTTAGGGATCTTAAACATGACAGCAATACAATCCTTTCTGATAAAAATTTGAATTTGGGCAAACTTTTTTGTAAAGAAAATATCTAATTCATCACGCCAGGCGTGGTGTTGTACTCCTGTAATCCCAGCACTTGGGAGGCTGAGGAAGGAGGATCGCTGCAAATTCGAGGCCAGCCTGAACTACATAGCAAGACCTTGCCTCAGAAAAAAACAAAACAAAACAAAAAATCTAATTCAGTACTCCAACTTCTATTTTTGAACAAACAGCACCAACATTAGTGACATTATCTCTTGAAACATGGCTCATTAAGCTATCATTTTAAACTTCACAACAGCTAGTAAACCTATAGAAACCAACATGATCCACCTATTTTTTCCTGGTTCTTTTGGAGACAATGAATATTTCACTGTTGTATTTTTTTGAATGAGAGTCTTAGTGCCTAAGACAAGATTAGAATACAATAGAAAATTGACGATCTACCAGTGCCCCTGAATCCTACATAAACCTAGCAGCAAAAAATTTAAGAAAACATGTACTTGTCTAATTTTCAAGGAAGATGATCCAATAATTCGTAAAAATTGGTAAGATTTATCTATCAGGTTTTCTTGCCTTGTGAGGTTGAAATTCTGGTTCAAGAAAAACCGCTTTTGGTAAATTAGTTTATCTTTAATAAAGCCAGAATTTAGTAAGATGTCAATAAAAATTTATATTCATTTAATCAACTCAAGAAACTTACATGGCTGGTTTCCACATACTTGTGGAATTACTTGCAACTTAAAATCAGTTGCTGTTTTAAAGTACCTCATCACAGAGAAGCATAGAGGCACTAGTCATGATAAAAGTTTAAATCTGGTGATAATAAACATCTAAAATAGAACTGATCTATCAACATGTGTGATTGTATTTGTATCTCTTTGAAGACTTTAAATCCAATGTATATGAAATCAAATCATGGATAATAAAAAAATCTTATAAAAAGTAGATATCTCTTTCCCATGTAGTCCTTAACCTCTCTACCCAAAATTCCATGTTACAGTATTCAACAGTCCTTCAAACACCAAGAGATAGTTATCTGAAATAGTACAGAAATTTTTGAAAAGCAACCCTGCAAAAAATACTATGGCTAAGTGCCATTTCTCTAGTGAGTCTTTAACATTGTATTATGCCCCATTTCTTTGTCTATACAATAAATTATTTGCTTGAATTATTTTAAAAATCATTTCTACTCTAAATGTGCTGTGATTTTGCAATGCAATATATGACAATTATCAAGAGAATTGGTTTTTTTTGTTGTTTTTTTCTCAGATTCTTTTATTGGTACATTTTAGGTATATGATACATTTACATTTATCATTGGGTACTTGTCACTTTACACTATGTATTTTGGTTCTTATTTTTTTCCCATTCCCTCCCCTCCCTTCACCCCCTCCACCCTTCCCTATTTACAAAGACTTTGTTTCCATTTTTTCCTTTTCTCATCATTTTTCCTTTCCCTTCTTTCCTTTCCCCTACCCCTCCCACTTCCCCTACCCCTTTGGACCTTTTCTTCCTATTTCACATTATCACTTATTCATTTTAATCCTTATTTACACTTTCAGTTTCTCACACCAGAGAAACTATTTGGTATTTACACATGTGTGTTCAAGAGAATTGTTATTCAAACAAACAAAAAGGAAGCAAACAAAAACAATTCTGCAACTCCAATTCCTTTCTAGTACTGCAAAACATGGCTTCTATCTGGAATTTTAACATGTTAGTGTCCAGGTACCAAGCGTCTCATCACATGCATTCAAAATTTTCTTTTAAAAAAGACTAAAATGGTACCATACAACATGGAGTAACAACCTACAGTCCAGGTTTCCAATCACTTTGAGCCTTGGTCATCTGAAATTACAAACCAAAAATGATGAAACCAGCCAGCTATGTCTATACATCTATACCTCTGTATTTGTGGATTGGTTAGGTTCTTGAGCCCATTTCATCCTAAATCTAAAGTGACTCCACACAAGTGATCAATCATTAAAATCATATGTCGGCTGAGGGGAATTTTTAAGTATAGAAGCTATGTGGTTGTCTTTGGGCTCCAGAGGAAATAAAGTACAGATATGCAGCTAGTCTCTGTCAGATGGTACCCTCCATCAAGAGGTAGTGTCCTCTTCTCCTCCTCTTGAATCTGAGCTGGCCTCGTGTCTTCTGCAGAATAAACATAAGTGCTAGAAGAGACATGTGGACATGTGACTTCCCAGGCTATTTCACTAGAGAGGCTAGTTTTCTGGGGAAACCATTCATCCTGTAAGAAGTCGAATCATCTTGAGAGTACCATCCTAAAAAGACCACCTGTGGACACTCCAGCCAGAGTTCCAGCTGAGACCAGCTTCCCAGCTATTCCCACAAAGATGCCAATCTCTGAATAAAACTATCTAGAAAAGAATCCTACATTTCCAAATATCCTAATCTCTGGCTATCTAAATTCCCAACCGACACAATCTATGAGCCTAATAAAATGCTTATTTTACACCATTAATTTTTGGCCCAGTTAATATCCTAGCATTAGTAATGGGAACAGTCCTGTTAAAGAGTTGTCTCTACCACCAATTAATTGAGACTTTTTTTTTTTTTTGGTACCAGGGATCAAACTCAGGACCTTGCGCTTGCGAGACAGGTGGAGCCACTGAGCTAAATCCCTGGCCCAATTGAGACTTTTGTAAGTTTACAAAATTCCCTGCTCTTCTCAACAATATATAAGGATGATATTCACTACCTTCCAAGTTTACTGTGACACTGGGAATAACTGATGTATCTGGTCTGTAATAATACTGGATAAAATGTAGCTAACTAGATAATACTTTTGTAATCACAACATACCAAGAGCATTATTAAATGCTAGGTAATATATATCACTATTTAAAATTGAAATTAACAAAGGATTTCATTCTGCAATACATAAATTCAATTACTTTGGGATTTTTTTAAAAAAGAGTCCTCTTACTGCAAAAAATCACTTTGCGTTTGTCCTTATAATGTGTAATATGAAAAAAATATAATGTTTCACATATCTAATCTTCATGGAAAACCATTTGAAAACATAATGTTGCATGAGGTCACATGATTGCTAAAGTGGCATAGTTCTGGTCAGTTAGAACCCAAAATCTCATGTATTCTCCATAATACTACTCTGCCCTGCCAGAGGATTGTTAAAATTTAGTTTATACAGAAGTTTGTTGTGCTATTTAGGTCATGTGTTCACCATTTTCATTAGTATATTTAGTAGCCTGGCTGTATCTATGGGCTCTCTTAGCAGTCTTAGTATTACAAAGGAAATGATCACGATGTATTCTTGATAGCAGGTAAAATCTATTGCTTGAGATATTCTTTTGTTTGTTTTTGTTTTATTTGAAATGTTTTATTGAAGGCCAGGCTTTTCACACACCCATCAGATCCCTTTGCTGCCAAAGACAGATCTAAGTGGCTCCCTGGACATTACAATCCTTTTATGAATGTGAGCAAAAGAGGAATTATATTTGTCCACAAATTAAAATGGTCTTTGTAAAAGAAAATCAGGGAAACTTGAAATTCTAGAAGATATTAAAAGAGCTCATCATGAAGTTCTTGAAATAAGTTATACTTGGTTTTCTCCGCTTTATTACTTGAAAACAGTTTGGTGCTAACTGGTACTGTTCCTTTTCTACCCATCTATGGTATATAGATAGGTTAAACGAAATTGCATTTGTCCTACACTTGCTCCTTTAGAAGAAGCCAGAAGGTATAACTCTAGTGGCTTCCAGCTGCTGAGCTGTTCGTAAACATGCATCAATATCAACTCATTTCAAGCAACAAGCTGAACCTTTCCTGGAACAAATTACATTGTGAGGCTTCTCAATGAAATCTGGTTTCTGTTTTAAGGTACAGGTTCAGAATATGTACAGATGATACGTGTCTGAACTCAAGGCTCATTGTATTTCAGATTTTCTAAGAATTGCAGGTGTTCAAACAGTTCTGTTTATCTTAAATTACCACCTAAGATAGGTTTTCTTATAAATTCTTTTAAAAGTGGATTTTTATGCTAAAATTTTTAAAATGAGCTACATGTAAGCATTCTTAAAATTAGTGCTTGCCAACTGGAAATAATAACATTCACCTGCTATTTGCATACAATGCAGTGCCATTTCAAAACTACCAGTGATTCATGTTACAAATGCAGCTCTTTTTAGGGCAGTGTATGAATGATGTTAACAATATTCCTTAAAAGGCACTATTTGATCAAGTATGTTGAAGATGGAAAGATGAATAAATGCACTTGTCATATACTCAAATTACGGTCAATAAAATGTGTTCATTTGGCTATCACTATGTCCCTGCTTTTTGCTGAGTCAATAAATCACACGGGCATCAAAAATCACTCTGCTTTACATGAAATAGCTACACATTTATACATTTTTTTAAAAAGGAATGTAAAATCACTGGATTATACAGTCCACTTGATGTTGAGCTTAGGGTGTCAACATTCTATACACGCTTGAGCCATCCTATTAGCTCTAAAGTTTCTCTTATATGTTATGTCTGTGAAATCCTAACTCTATTCTATAAAAAGTTATCAAAACTAAACATGAGCAAGCAGAAACCTAAAACTTTACTACTGCTTTGAATAAGATTGAGGATTTATTAAAAGGCCACCCAAAACAACACTGGGGAAAATCATCCTTAGAAAGGAATTCTGTGGCTTGGCAGCCACGAGTACAGCAGATTGTAAACTTCCTAGCAAGCATACTTTTTCCCTCTTTTCCCTCACGGATGACAGTCAATTATTTCTTTTCTCATTTGTGTCGCTTTTTTAATACAATTTAAGATGAGTGCCTGCATTCTCCCCACACACTGAATTGGAACACCAGAGAAAAGCATTTCAGCTGACTGACAACCAGATTACGGTTCTTACTAGGAGTGCTGACGCAACCTTTAATACACCAGGACACAAGAGGCAAGGTTCTGCCTTCGCTTAAGACCATAAAATGGGTTATAAACAGCAAATGGTGCATATTTGGTACCAAAATTAAAATTAAAGTTTAAAAATAATGGCTCAGGCAAAAGTTTCAGTAGAAACTGGGCCTAACTACGACATACTGTTGTCAAAAGAAACATTCCAGAAATTTTCCATCTGTAAATACAAGTTTGCCTCTTCCTGGCAGTTTTAATTTTAATTAAGACAAAGGTTTTTAATTATGCCATGAAGATCCTGGTGAAGGGCCTTCAGTAAAACTGTCCTTGATGGTTCCTCCCAAGGTAATTCATTTCGAGAGAGACTGAAGTGGATCTTTTAAAATCTTTAGAGAAGACATTTCCCTCCCTGCCTTCTGCCACTCCACACAGCAAACAGACTGAAAAGAGCTGCCTGCCTTTTGGAACATGCGAGAAAAGGATCGCTGGTTTTGATTCAGGCGCGCCCCTCCCCCCTTCGTTTCAAAACACTGGTGGACAGAAGCTTCAAGTCCACAGGACATTTTAAGAAAGCACATTATGTAAGTGGAGACACAGCAATTTTCCACATTCTATTTCTTTTCCTTCACCCCTCCCCCACCTCTCAACCAAGGAGAGCAAAAGTAGCTGCTACTACAAAAAGTCCAGAACTTGTTCCAGACAGCCTCCAATAAAACCATCTCTATTTGCTAAGCATTTGCTTACAAATGCTACCTTTTCTGGGCTAAAAACTATTTTTTAAGCAAACTAGTACTAAAACTGATTTTCAGGAACCAAAACAGAAGTAAATGACGAGGCATGAGCATATTCAAGAGGGTAGAATAAAAGCGCGGGAGGGGGTCAGAAACTGCCTGCTTGATTTTTACTTTGCAAGAGTTTTATCACCACTATATTCACATTAATCTTGTGTCTCTCTATTTCTTTGCTTAGAAGGGAGGAAAGCTGAAATAAATGAGTATGAAGGCAATTAAGGGAAGATTAGCAAACACTGCATACTGCTCAAACAAACTTGAGCTGGCTTCCACCCATTCTCTGAATTCCTGTCCAGGAGAAAAGGATGACGGCCTGAAAAGCAAAAGGGAATTGAAGCTGGTTTCTCTAACCTATCTAAAGTCTTTATGCCATCAGAGGGCTATTATTTCAGGAGACAGAGAGAAAGGGGGCAAAAGATTCACGTTGCTAAGGAGACATCCCTAAGCTGGCATTCCTACATAAATTTCCATTTCTATTGAAGAGGGAAAAGAAAAGATATTTTCTCCAAAGTTTATTTGGATCCCCTGGTTACTGAAGAAAGGAATTTGGCCGGTTTATTTTACCTTTAGTTGTAAACAACCAACCCCGAAAGAATTAAAAGACCTAGATGTTGACCTCTTGCTGCCAACCAGTCCCCTGCACAGTGAATTAATCAACAAAGACGAAAGCCCTCAATGGGAATTCTGAGGTAATAACAAAGAAAAAGCCTTTTGTAAATACAAAATTAAATTTATGGAAGGAACCTAACCCAGAAAACTAATCTGTCTTATAACATGAAACAAAAGACAAAGGAAAATCAGATTTTTGTGCTACTTCAACTTTATTAGAACTTGAAAAGGTTCCAGTAGAGCTTTATAAATAGTCTCAGAGAAGACTATGAAACTGTCAGGAACGAATTTAATGAGTTTCTCAGTTGAGTGTATGTGTGCCCGCGCGCGTGCGTGTATGTTGTGTGTGTGTGTGTGTGTGTGTGTGTGTGTGTGTGTAGAAAAATCACTGGCAGGTCTTCTCCCTTTATCCTGCTTTCTCCGTGCGGACAACAGCAGGAAGGGAATGAAAATTAGAGAGGAAGAGTTTGCGCAAGAAATGGGAAGTTGGCCGATTTCTCTTAGTTAGGACCCCGCGGGAAGGCAGCTAGAGAGTCTGGGAGGGAATAAAGCCATAAAGTCCCCTGGGTCTGGCAGCCCCAGTGGCCACCTCCTACTTCACCTCCTATCCTGTTCCTTCGCAGCTTTCAGTGATCTCTGAATAAAGCACTTTCCAGGCAACTGTGTGTAGCTCAAGGAGAACGGAAAGAAAGGTCTGGGGGAGAGAGGAGTTTCTTACAGTGGTGGAGAAAGAAGGAATCAACAACGGAGTCACCAAAAAAGGAAGGGAAATCGAGCCCGTCTCTCCCAGCTCGACATACCATCTCGAAATTTAAAGAAATAAAACTCAAATCGAAATTCATTTGGGAAAAAACAGAGAAGGTTGAAGTCGGACAGGCAGAAACGTGGGCTCTGAGTGGTAAACTCTCAGGCAAATTCCTCTTTGAGAGACGACGAGGAAGAGGGGAACACCGAGCAGAGAACCCACACATCTCGTTGGGGTCAGGGCGCTTTTTGCCTGTATCTTTTCCACAGGGGTGTGGAAAGCGTTACATGTTTTACGCAGCCACTTGGTTCTCTCCTTAAATGATAAGTCACCCAAAATAGCACCCAGTTACTCCAGAGCGTCGGGTAGGGAGCCGGCCAGGGCAGAGGGACGGGGGGAGGCGTCGCTTGAGGTTCGGTGACGGGGAGGGGAGCGGGGCTCCGGCCGGCGGGGACGGGCCGGGGCTGGAGACCGGGGGTCGCCAAGCAGGGCCGGGGCGGCCGGGGCAGGGAGCCGGGGAGCGGGGGAGGAGGCGTTAGCCGTCGGGGGAGGCAGGGGTCGCGCGCGCCGGGCTCTCACCGCTGCCGAGTGTGGACTCGCAGTGCCAGATGTCCAGGCTGGCGGGTTTCCGACAGGACTCCCACAGGGACAGGTAGTACTGGTGGTCCGCCGTGACCCAGGCTGGGCTCAGCACTGCGCCCAGGTCCAGACACAGCGCCAGGAAGATGCACACCAGCCCGACCAGCTTCAGTGGGGTCAGCACCGATACGCGCACCTCCTCCATGCCGCTGCCCGCCGAAGCCATCCCGGACGTCGCCGCCGCCTGCCCCTCGAGAGGCGAGGACACCTGGCAGATCCGGAGAGCCGGGGTGCCCGACCTCGCTGCCCGGAGAGCGGCTGAGCTGCGGCTCGTGGGGACTCGTCCGTCCCTCGGGGCTGAGCGCCTCGCGCCGCCGCGCAGCGAAGGGGGCTCTGTGAGTGCGGCTGCCGTGTGCGGGGGACGCCGGCGGCAGCAGCGACACCGATCCCGCCGCGGTCCTTCTCCGTGCGCTCTGCCCGCGCCCGTGCCTGCTCCTCCCCGAGTGGCCGGGCTCGCTCCGCCCCGGCCCCTCCCTGAGCTGCTGGAGGCGGTGCCGAGCTGGAGGAGCGGCGGGTCCGCACCCGCGCGGCGTCAGGCTCGGGCTCACGGCTCCAGAGGCTCCCGCCTGCCCCACTCTTGGCCCTAGCCCTCGCGGGGCGCAGTAGTTGTTCCAGGCGGCCTGGCCGGTGGCTGGCCCCTGACTCTGGGGTCTTCTCACTCCCGTCCACTCCCAGTCACATGGATTTCCTTTTCTAGGGACCCGGGGTAGGTCGTTTTCTAGGAGGCGTCAAATGTGTGATTCCTAGTTTTCCTAGGTTGTGGCCGTGGAGCAAGGATGGCTCCGCGCTCTCAGTTACAGAACACGGTTTTCCCAAGGCCAGTTTCACACTCCGGGGATCAGAAAAGGGAGGAGAAAAGTGACAGAGAGCTTTTCGTTCTTTTTTCAAACCCAGGACGTCCCAGGAGCTCCAAGATCCCCCCCCCCCACGTACACACACACACACACACACACGCGCGCGCGCGCACACACACACACACACACACACACACACACACACACACACACACACCATTCCCCGTGGCCGCTTCCCTTCTCTGGGCTCCTCTGCTTTTGCGCCCACTATGAAGGGCGTTTGCTCAGGGCACTCTGGCGCTAAAATGAGAATGAAAGATTCTGCAAAATGTAAAGTAAACCTTATTTGAATTTCCGCTGCTCAGACCTTTGTCGGTCAAAACCTTAATTCATTCTGCTTTGCATTATGCCGAGCTAGATCTGAGTCCCTACCTAAGTATTCAGCTGCCCTTGTCTTCAGCATGCTCTACTGCAGGGCCTACAATAGGGAAAAGTGGTATATCTTTCCTCTGGGAAAGTAATCAGTCTGCAAGTATGTATTTATTGAACACCTACGGTTTAAGGATTCAGCCCAATAGGGCATTATCTGGTTCTTAGAAGTTTCATATTGTTCCCCGGTGCGGAAGAACTAAACACCCCTTGAAATTGAAATTGCGGTTCTGTAATTGAATAATTGAGAATGTGATTGGCAGGGTGTTGACTACTTTCCATCTTTTATATATATGAAACAATTTGTTGACTGGGATTATTGGCAGAGGTTCGGGGAAGGACAATGTTTCTCATTCACCACCTCCAAAACTTGTTGGGAAATCCATACAGAGGTTAAGACGTAAATAATTGAAGAAATATCCTCTCACATGAGGAATAGTCATCCTTAGCACTGCAGGATGTCATACTTTTTGTTGGTTACAATTCTTTCTCTTCTAATACTTCTGGAGGAAAGCTACATTTTGTGAGTAAGAAACAATAAACTTAGTGTCTCATGACTTGAGAATAAGAACAAACCCTGTGAAACATTAAAAAAAAAAGTGTTTTACTTGTATTATAAGCCCAAGAACTGAAGACCGCCCCTAACCCGGCCATCATTCTGCTAATTACTGCAGGACCCTTAACAATACCTAGAGCACTCAGAGGGTCTTAACCTGGAGCTTCTAAAAGCTTCCAGGGTCAGAGGGGTTGAAGGGAGGGCAGGGGAATGGGGAAAAAAAATAAAAACTAAGATGTACCATGTACAGATACAAATTCCCAATGATGAATGTCATCATATTATATACCTAAAATGTACCAATAAACTTAATGAGTAAATGATAAATAAATAAAAATGAAAGCTTCTTGGCCTCCCAAATGAAAAGAAGCCTTGATGCAGTTCCTTGAAAACATTCCTTAGGGAAAACAGGAGCCAGAAAAACCAGGATGATGAATAGGGGTGACCAAGCTTGTGATGTTTTCCTTTTACATGGACTTATGTTTGTGGACTTATGTACATTCAAAAGTAATCTTTAAGAAATTTCCTTGACCGTATTTTCAGTTATAAAAAAACTTGTTCTCCAAGATATATCATTTTCCCTTTAATAAGTTACTTTTTAGAGTCATCTAATATTATCATTTTTATTCCCATTAATTCAGACTTTCTTCCCCTGCCACCTGTATCTCTAAGCCCCAGTCCTGATACCTGTTTTACTGCCCTTTTTTTCTGGATTGTTCTCAGTTGCTTACTTGAGTTACTCTATCTTTCTTTGTGCTACCTATCAACTTTCTCTATGCTATCTTCAAAATTAGAAAAATAAACCATTTTTAACAACAGAAAACAAAATTCTCCTAAAATACTCTTTCCTCAAATAATCATTTATTGAACTTACGCACCATAATGCAAATTAACATCCTTGGCCTTAAGGTTCAAAAGTCAAAATTCTCACAAGACAAAAATATTTTTTATTCTTTTTGTAAGTTTGTAGTAAACTCTTTTGGTGGAAAAATCTATTTCAAACTGATATGAAGTGAATTGGGGTTTTGATTTACCTCATTTAGTGTGAATAAGTATGCATTCTCAGACCCTTTTGGGCATTGTGTAATTTACAGTATGAGCACCACAGTTGCCTTCACATACCTGAAATATTCTCAATTTCTCATCACAGCCAAATTCCAAATTTTCACATGAGGTGCGACAAGCTGGTATTTATCTCAAAGATGGAAAAAATAGGAGGGGGAGGATGCCAACAGTTAAAAAACTTTGTGTGAAAACCTATCCATAAAAGTACCTGGCTGGAAGTGGGGTGGAAGATGAAAACTAAGATTATGTCAATATCCATATCTATCTTACCCTAGCCCAAATATATATTATATATTATCATATATGTGTATATATGCTATCACATGTATAAACATACAATGAGTGGGAGGAGTAGAAACAAGGACTGAAATAAAAGCCAGATCTCACAAATGAAATGGATCTACACTGAACTATGAATTAGAGCCCCTAGCTCGAAAAATTGACTCAAAATCTCTAAGAAGTGATGTGATGTCTTTGTTAACCTTACACTGTCATATCAAGGGCCTCTCCTTTAACTATATCACCAATCACCTCTGTCTTTGGACTCTGGGGGAGCAAAAGCTATCAGTTAAAGTTCCTAACTCTACCCCACAGTATAGGAGTTCCATGAAAATTGGATACTTGAGTTGCATTGTTGGGGAAAGATAGGAAGGGGTCTTTCTCTAGATCCTGAATTAAGGAACGTAGTGAGTCCCAAGCTTGAATCAGTGAGGCTAGAAAAGCACAATAGGTCAGTAGTGTGAGAGGTGAGGTTGACTGAAGAGACTAGGCAGTCTATCAGGGAAGTGGAATGTACCACAGTTGTAGTAGAGGGTGTGGAAGAGAAGAGGGGTGCATTGGAGACTTTCAACATGTCTTAAGACAACAGGAGTTATTGTCATGCTATAAGCTCACAGTCTATCAGCAAGGGCAAAGTCCCTGTTTGCTTGGGAGTTGAAATGTACAAGTAGTAAAGTGTAGTCATGTTGGATATACCCAGGGGACTTACTCAGTTAGGCAGGGAAAAATAGTTTACTGTTTTCAGGGATGAGCCCAGGACATCTCATACATTGCTCAAGTCACCAATTTGTCACTCTCATGGCAGCCACTGTCAATCCTAAACTCTACTTTTCGTGGGCAACAGGGAGGTGTCCTCCAGCTTTTTTGAAGTCCCACCACCACCATTAGTATGCTTCAGTCTCTGTTCATCAGGTGCAGGGTCACTTTCAATCAAGCTTCTCCTCCAAGACCCCGAGAAGGTCATGAAGTGCTGGGATCACTACAGTCATGAATGGTTAAGGTCTGCTTGATCCCAAGGAGGAAGGCAAAGAAAAGGGACAAATTGCCTGGATGGAAAAATAAGCAGTAACTGAAATATTAGCAATACTATGAACTATTTTTCCAGTTGTGTTAATTACATTTCTCTTGTTGCTGAGACAAAATGACTGACACCCAAAGTTAGAGGGGAAAGGGTTTATTTAGCTTCCAGTTTCTGAAGGTTTTAGTCCATAATCAGCTGGCTCCTAGGCAGAGTGGCAGATGGGCAACAATTCAAGGGCTGCAGAAGACAGTAAAGGCAACAAGGGAGTTTAACAGCATCTTTCTGCCCCTTTTATCTTATTCAGACTATTTAGGGTGGGTAGCACTCATGCCCTTAATTCTAGTGCCCTGGGGCCTATCTCCACCACGAATCAATCACACACTCTAGATTCAGCCAACTCTGAAAAAGCGTGAGGCTTTAGGGGTACATCTAAACACAAGCCATAACAACAGTGTAATAGGTAGTATGGTTTGCAAAATAGTTTAAGAATAAAACACACAGATGAATACTTTAAAGGTTTGCTATCTTCAATCAGTTCTCAAGGTCACTTCAGAACTGTAATGTGAGTGAAATCATGATATAATGATGCCTGTCTGTTACTTGTGGTAATTAATGAAGGTAAGCGAGTTCCAGGTTATTGTGCATTCTTGGGATTTCTTGTGTTGTGGCAAAGTTCTTGGTTTAGAATTATAAAAATAACTATGATGAATAATTAGTATTTCTGCTTTTTTACAAAAAGAACATTTGCAATAATTAAGAATTGCACATCTAAAAAACTAAATTCCATTATTTTATAATATATTTTCTGATTTTAAAATGTAATATTTTGTGGATTCAGGTAGATTAAATCAATAATTATACATTCACTATTCATATTATGTTTTGATGCTTTGATTTCAAGTTAATTGATGTTTCATAGTTGTGCCCGTGACCATAATGATTTGCTCACTCACGAAGAAAGGAAATAAATCATGAAAGTGAAAACACTAGAGGACACTGGAGGAGAAGGATGATTAGTTTTATAATAAATATGTTTATTGTAATGAAAAAAGTGTGAGTCAAATGCCCAGGAGGTTGGAATATGGGAAAATTAGAATATTCCCAGTGGTGCTAATTCTAAATGACTTTTCGGTCTTTTTCAAACATTCATTTCCTTAACAACAGTCCCTGTAGGCACAAATCTTCCTCCACATTTATATTTTATTTGTGCTCATTTATAGCTATATGGAAAAATGATCAGGTATAAGCACATCAGGACTGCATTTTTAATCTTTTTGTTTCTGCCACAGTAAGTCAATGTAGTTTGGGTTACCCTGAAGCAAGTGCATGCCTACCGACACATCCTCATCCTGATGGAATTTCAGGAACCCTTGGACACCATCAATGCCATCATTTGGGTATCTGATGTAGAGTGCTCTGTGCTTGGGAACTAAGATGAAAGTGAAAGACGGAAAGCTTGAAAAATGGGTACCCTAAATAGTTGAAACATTTGTAGGATGAGCAGGCTTATCTTGTGGTTGGTCAAACTTGAAGGGAATTACTTTTGAATCTTGACTTAGGTGTTGATTTGAGCACAGACCAAGGAAGTTAGGGTTAGTTGCGGAAAGGGCATTAGAAAACAACCTGGGCAACTGTTCACCCTTCTCCCTTCTTCTTGGAGTTGCTTAGCTAAGCTACTTCCTTGAGTCTGAGTTTAAAGCCATCTTTGTGCATCTGTTGGCGAGTTTTCATAGAAATCTTTTACCCTTGGGCATTTGAATGGAAACACTTGAGGCTAGATGCAAAAAAGGCTGTAAAACACTTGCTTAGACCTCCCCTTCCCAAATTAGAGTGCTGTCATGTCAGTTTCTCCACTCAGCAATATGTTCAGCCATCATGATTAGTACTATTGTAATCTCTCTTGTGTTTATTTTTGTAATATAAGCAACCACAAGACTAATGTAGCTGGGAACATTTCTCTAGTGTTCTGCTGATAGGGTCTGTGTGTAGTGTCAGAAAGTTCTCCATCATTAGAAAGCATGGGTCCCTCAAGTGTGGGTTCCTCCTCTCCTTTGTGGCCTGAAGGAGTCACTTGCACAATAGGGAAAAGTGAGTCCTAAATTATTAATTTCAAGTACAGTGATGGTTCAATGTTAATTGAAGTAAAGGCTGAAGTTAAAAAGGATTAAGTCGAAAAGGTACCTGAGGCAATTTGTACTCACATTTCCAACAAGAAGAATGAAGCTAAACTATTACTCTCTGGGGTTTCCAAAAGGTGGCCTTAAATGTCAGCAGTGCTAGGGGATTGAGGCTAATGAAAAAAAAGACCCTCTTAGGAATATTATTTCAGTGTATATCTCACTTCTAGATTTCACCTTTTAAAATTAGGCTGTAAAATGAGTAAGTAGTGCTCCATGATATGTCTGCAGTCTGTCAAAATTTCAAATGTCACCTCATTCAGGGCCAAACAAACATAGGTGGAAAAATATCAGAACAATATGAAGATCAGTGCTTTAGGTCATTTGTTGAATCATTTTTTTCCACTTTCCTTTACCCTACCTCCTTTACATTTTCTTTCTTCTTTCCTTTCAAGCTTTCTAGTCATTAGTAAACAAGAATGGGAACTTTTTTCCCATTCAAGATCAACGGGTCTTGATTCAGCAAGACCAAGGTTAAAATACACAGTCTGGAACCTATTGACTATATTGCATTGACTATGCCATTAACCTCAGTTTCCACCTTTATAAAACAGGGTATTATATCATGGGGTTATTTTGAGGATTAATGCTGTAATTTATACAAGGTAGAATGCCTGGCATATGGTAAGCACTAATCATAATTATTACATTATTATAATCAAGATGTCAGCTAGGACTCTATGGGCCCTGGGAGATTTAGATAAACTGCTCAAATCTGTAATTTCATAATCTGTCAGATTCTAAAGTCCTTTCTCAAATTTTTGCTTTTTCTGGGTTTTTTATTGTTGTTGTTTTGTTTTGTTTTCTGTAGTTGATTCTGCATGTGTACAAATACTCAGTTCTACTCCTAGGAAACCTAGGTGCAAATATCAGTCCCTTCACCAGCCCTCTCCCCAAAGGCAAATGGTACAATATAATTTTGAATTTAGGAAACTTATATGACAGCTTGAGAAATCATGAGGAAAGGGTGTACCTCTATGAAGAATAAAGCCTTCCACATCTTGCTTGCCTCGTCAGAACCCACATCTAACTCCTCATTATTGTCAGTTCCACCTGCCCTCCTGTCCCCAAGTACTCATTCTGTAGTTTCCATCTTTGGTTTCTCATTCCTTGCTACCTGAAGTACAGATGCCAGTAGTACTGATGTCACCAGGAAGTTCACTATAAATGCTGATTTCTGGCGCACCCAAGACAAATTCATACTCTAGAGTTTAGGCCTTATGTTTAACTTTGAAAGGCACTGATCTATATTATCTTCTCAGGACTCTCAGAGTTCATCTTCTACAGAAATAAGTGTATCAAACCAGATTCTAAGAGAATAAAACCTGGCTATTTTGTTCCTCATTTTTCATCACATTATGTGCTGACTAGGAGAATGGATTTTATTTCATATACAATTCTTAGCAGATTTTATTTATCACTATTTTTGTTGCCATTGGCAATTGTGAGTCAACTATTTTCGCTGGTGTCATTGTACTCTTGACTCGATAATCCTAAACCACTTGTTTCACTGTTTCAACTTCTGTAAGTTATGATTTTCAGTACAGCCTATGATTCTGAGTATGTATTAATTTCCTGATAATAAATGAAGATGTCTCTCCAAGTTCACCTTAAAAATCAACTTTTATGGCTGAGAAAAAGAAAGAGAGACATTTGGCTTCTTATGAATTCACTTTGTGTCATTCATGCAGTTTCACATTACATAAATAAACTAATACCAGTTTGGAAGTAAAATCCAAAAGTTCAGTTATCCAAGTGATCTGAATGAGCATCATGGAATGAACTACAAAAATGTGACTAATTTCCACTGATAACCTTCAAACAGAAAGAGTAACAGGCTTGGAAATGATATCTTTAGGTAAAGTAAAAAGATAAAGTTGCATTGTTGTGGTTGCAAACTCTGGCAACTCTGACATTTACTCACCAGGTTTCTATTAAATTCCTTATCTCTTTTTCACCTAGTTATTAGATTTTGGAATCTCATGTATAGCCTTCTTAATAGACAAACAAACAATGGTATGCCAGAGAACAGTGTTGAGAAGCTGCCTATGAATCTAAAAGCAAGCATGTGACCCATGTCATTTGGAAAAGTCAATTCAGAGGACATGATGTATAGAAATAGTGAATACAGTTTTTTCAGAATGGAGGAGAGAAAAGTGTAAGGCAAGAAATGTATGTTAAACTGAATGAGAAAAGTTCAATTCCATTTGAATGGTTGGTAAGTTAGGAGAAAAAATAGTAGAGAAAGAAAAGTTATTAATTATTAGAGTTAACAATTTAAGATCGAAAGGCAATCTAATAACACTCTTGGGAACCAATTTTTCATGGCTGGCATTGAGGTAGTATGATTGATATCACCATTCTGTGTTTTGACCCCACTGAACTGCAGTGAAATAAGTGAAGCTGTGATTTCTGATGACTCTTATTTCTTGACAAGATATCACCAATTTTGATAAAGCAAAACAGATAAAGCAGACACCTAACCATTCAAAGAAGTACATTTACCCAGTGTATTTTATATTTTATTCAATGCCTATTGCAGTTTTTCTCATAGCATTTTTTCCTCAAAGCAGTTTGAACATTTCTAGTATCATTTTATTTTATTTTTTTAACAATTTGCTCTTACTTTCATTGCAAACTCTAGGCACTACTTTGGCTATGCATTTTAATATTTTGTGTATGCCCAGGAAAGGAAGCACATAGTGCGTGTGTGTGTGTGTGTGTGTGTGTGTGTGTGTGTGCGCGCGTGTGTTACAGTCTGGCAAAAAATGGGTCTACATTTTGTTCATGTCCTGAGACTTTGTAGAAGACTGACGTTAAAGGTAGTAGACTGATTGGTATGATGGAGAAAATTTCGAGGCAGTTCAACATTTGGGTTGTGGCATGGGTACTATTGACTGCTTTTAGTGAGATGTACAGTAAGAATTTTGGGCAAAAAGAAATGCAGAACGATTTGGTAAACTTGAGTTTTTTTAAAGTTGGAGCAAAGGAGGTGTGGTTACTGAAGAGATTAAAAGGAAACCAAGTATACTCTACAGGGACAAGAAAGACATTTTGTGGGCATTTCAGGAATCAGCAAGACTCCCACCAACCACAGACTTATGAGTGCAAAAGTATAAATCTTTCATTTGGAAAAGAGTTCCCAGAACCTCTTAGGAAATTTGTTTCCCAGGATTCATTTCACTATGCTCAGCCATCCAGGCACTCGGAGCCTACTGCATACATAGTCCAAGGGAGACTGATTACTGTTTACATTAACAGTTGATCTTGACACTCTCCACATGATGCTGGTTTTACTCGTATGCAGAATGTAAGAGTTCTGGGTTGAGGGAGGCTTTAACCTATCCAGCTTTCAAGGAGATACATGGGAGTCCAGGCAAGAAATTCCAGAGAGGGCATTTTGTAAAACTGTGGGAATGAAGCTGAAGGTGTAGTAGATACCCAAGGAAGTCAAACATGGAATGTTTCCCAAGGGAAGCTGCATAGCATGAGCAGAGCCAGCCGAAGAGAAAGGCTATATAGGATGCAACTTGCAAAGTCACAGGGTGAGGCCCCCCAAACCCTCTGAAAATCACATCTTACCATCATATGACTGCATTCTGGACATGGAGCCACACAACTTAATGTTTGCCCTGTTGGGTTTTAGTCTTCTTTTGATCCTATTCTTTTCTATCCCCCTATTCTTGCTTTTTGGAATGGGAATTTTTATTATTTACCATTGTACTTTGGAATTGTGCAACTTCCTTTTTATTTTTATGGGGTTGCACAGCTGAGAGTTTGCCTTGAGTCTCAGAGGAGACTTTGACTTAGGCTTTTGAGCAGTGATGGGACTGTTGAGACTTTTGGGGAAGGGATTATTGTGTTTCAGTTGTAAGTGGGATAGTTGTGTTATGTTAAACAGAATTATGATCTTGTGTTTATTTGGAGACTAAGTATATTTTAAGGAAATCTATTGGGGTGTCAAGTTGACAAGAGATGGAATGGTTAAGCTTAATTGTGTCAGTTTAATTGGCTTGGGGCTTGCCCAGATTAGTATGGCACACTTGTTTGTGTATCTGGGTCTGTCAAGGAGGTGTGAATTAGGGTACGATATGAGGTGTGCTCAAATTATAAAGTGAATGTTCAAATTTAAAAATAATTATGGTAAAGGCCATATTGCCATGAATTCTCCTCAAAACTACCCCTGCCCTGCTTTGATCACACCATCCCTCTATTCTTGCCATTTTCTGAAGCAGTTTTGAAGGTCCTCTTTTGAGAGTTTCTTTACAAGGTGTGATAAAAAATATTGTTAATATTGCTGCTGTGTGTTATCCAATGGAAAAGCAAGCTTGTTACACCTACTTTGCCATGTATGGTTCTGTGCAACTTCTGGCTCTGTCCCAAAGTCAAAATGACAATGAAAAATAAATGCTTTGAATAGATGAATGATATCATGTGAAACATGACATTGCAAGTCAAGACCTTCACCAAAAAGGACTTCCATAACCACTTCAGAAAGTGGCAAGAATGATGGGGTAAGTGTATTTGAAGTGAGGAGGAGTATTTTGAGGATTATTGATGGCAATTTATCTTTTATTGTAATGCATTTTTAAAAAATTAAATATTCTCCATGTCTTTCAGTCATATCACATATGTAGGCCCTGGCCTATTACTTTTTGGTATAGTTCCCAGGTCTGCATCCTGGCCACCATGAACTAGGTAGATTTGCTCTGCCACAACCTTCAACCATGTTTCTACCTTACAGCAGAAGGCAATGAATCTCCTTAAACCACAAGCCAAATTAAATTGTGGGTGTTGGTTATTGTGTCTCAGCAATAGGAAAGCTGACTAATACAGCATGTGTGCTCATAACTTGTGTCCTCCTTTAAAACATGCTTTCTCATTGACTGTATTGATATGCATTGATGTTGCTTATCCCTTCCCTGGAATATGTTGCTTTCATAATAACAGACATCCTTTTAAGAGAAAAATGAAATCTGGCTTTTATTCTTTGTTCAAGTGGCTGAGTGGAGGATCAAATAATATAAGGGAAAATAAATACATTAAATTTGTGCTTCAGAGGTAGCAAAACTGAAATAATTCTTTTACAGGTATGGTTTTAATTAGTGATACACTTGCTGCAAAATAATTTCCGCTATATAGTGCTACTCAATTTTACATTCATTTATAATATCACTTTAAAATCATGATGTTTTCCTGATGGTTTCAATGTTTATTCCCATTCCCCAAATGTAAAGTAGGAGAAATAGAAAGGGAGAGTGATAGATAAAAGCAATCAACAGGCATTCCTCAGTGTTAGAGTGCATGCCTAGCAGGTGCAAGGATTTGTGTTAGATCCCTAGCACCACACACAAAATGTTACTCCATTTTATTCCTTTTACTCCTTTGGTCATATTCAGTTTCCCATATTATTAATGTTCTATTTTTAAATGAAAAAAATAGCAAATCAAATTGTCTGCAAATACATCATATGCACACATACATACATACACATATATGCAGCCCATTATGTACTATTTTATGACATCCTATCTTTGTGAATGCCCTTGATCTGCACCCAGGAAGGGTATAGAACCATCTTTTGCTGATGTTTAGGCACATATTATCAAACTGAAAATAATCTACATATTTTGAAATAATACGGCTATTTTATTGACTATGGTGCTAGTTTTACCATTTCCAAGCCAGATCCATGCCAATCAGCATGTTTGTCAAACCCAAATTTAGGATGCAAGGCTTGACAAACTAACTGATCCAAAGGAATAACTAGACAAAATATTAACAATCAAGAATGTGTTGCCAAACACAGTATTTAGGACTGCTGAAATTATAGTCTAAAAAATCATTCTGTCCACAAACTGTTTTCAGTCAGATATTTTTCCTAATTGAGCCATGTACATGGCTTTGTCATCAATTCATTTTTTCCTTTATTCTTTCTTTCAAGTAGTTTTCTAAACATACCTGAGACTTTAATCATACTCACGAATGCTGTATTATTTAGTGTTAAAAGGTATCTCTGACCTTCTTGCCATTACTCTGGAAAGTAATAAAATAATACAGGATAGAAATAGATTATCTGCAAAATAGGATAGTTTTGGTGATGTTCATCAATGATGCTTTAAGCACAAGGAGGTCAGAAATATTATAGAATTGAAGGTAGTTTAATCTGAGTTAGAGTTCACCATACACTCAATAATTGATTTGAGAAGAGTTTGATAAGAATGGGAAAGATTAGAAAAAATGCAAAATCTGTTTTGAAACAACCAAGGTATATGGAAACTAAAGAATGAAGACTTAGAAATTATTTCACCATTTATGGTTAACTAGTCTCTTTGAAAAAGTGTGAGTCAAAAGTTAACTTTATTAAAAAAAGTCAACTTTATATTTTTTTCTTCCAAAGTCACCCTAAACATTTTTAACGTGGGATAATCATCCTTCACTCCTCAATAAAATTTCTTTCAGAACTCATGGGTGTCTGTACACTTTCACATAATAAGTATCCCTTGATCACTGTGGATCTCAAATACAATCTCACGTCAGTGATTAAAATATATGACTGAAAAAAAATAAAATATATGATTGAAAAAGAGAGGATAGTGTGAACAGCAGACTGGTCAAGGACTGTCAGAGACTAACTTGCATGTTATCACATACATATATTAATGACCTGTAATGTGAGAGATGTAAATATTCCTTAATTAGATATCACTGCATATTACTTTACTAATATCACTATTAACTATAATTTGAGCATCTACCATCTGCCCGCATTTTCTAGGTGTTTTACATGCTTTTTTATTTGTTAAATGAATACAAGCATACCAAGCAGCAAATGTTTGGGCCGGACATGTAGCTCAGTGGTAGAGCATTTGCATGATATGAGCAAGGCTCTGGATTCAATTCTCAGCATTGGGGAAAAAATGTAGATGTTAGCTCTTCTTTTCAGTTGAGAGAATTGGGTTGGATGAAATTTGAGTTACATAATGTCACATAATTAAGTAGTAAACCTGGACATCAATCTTATGTCATATGAATTTGATAGAATGTGAAAATTGCTTCATTATTCCAAGCTGTATTTTTATTTTTTAATTTCATTTAAAAAATATTTTAATAAGGAGGGCTAATGCTACATTATACAGAGGGAAGGATAATTGGCAAACACTACTAATTGTCTTTTGTTTTCTTCCAGCTAGTAGACTTTAGCTCAGGAGTGACCCTCATTCACCTTTGTTCTTCCCCTGATAGCATTCATTACTTTTTGCACAACCTTGAGACTTAGTCTTGAGGACTAGCAGTATTTACAAAAAATACAAGTTAACTAATACAAGCTAACTTTGTGTAGAGCTTGATCGGAATTCAAATGGGAGTAAAAGTCTGTAAGACTACTACTATATTAACCAGAGATGAATAAATGTGTTTTTAGTGAGAAATAATTAGTGTCAGGACACCTGTATCTCTCTGTTCATATTTTTTGTATTATAATAATTTATGTCATTTTAGTGTATCATGATCTCCTATAAGAAACTTGTTTCTACTTAACCAACTCACCAGATAATCATTTCCTCCACTGTTTCTGTAAAGCAGGCCAAGGTATAATTCAAGACTATTGTAGGCCTACTCACTCATGGAGATGATGTCTATCTGGAACAATTTGTGTTTGTAATGTACATGTTTGTGGCATTTGGAAATGTACTAGTAATTTTCAAATTAATTGCAGGAGAAGATAAGATAGACTTTTGGAAATAATTGGACAAAAATCTAGATTTAATTCAAATCCAGAACAAATACTAATGATCTGACATCTTTCTACTCAAAAATCAAACAAACAAAAAGGGATGTTGTTTATTCATGAAAGATATTAGGAAATTTTCATTAGTGAACCTTTATTCAAGGGAAGTTTCATGGGCCTATATCACATGATTGTTGAAAATACGTTCATATTCTGAAGAAATACTGTACTTAAAATTCAATGGGAAGAACAGGCAAATCCAAG
Organism: Heterocephalus glaber; assembly: GCF_000247695.1. Next base: position 21,086,262 of record NW_004624762.1, on the reverse strand, counting down.
TCCATGTAATAAGTGGGCCAAAGATCTTAACAGACAACACAACAGAGAATATACATAGATGACAAGTAAGCATATAGCAATGTGCTCAACATTAAACGTTATCAGAGAAATCCAAATTAAAACAAAAACAATACATCATGACACATCTATCAAATGGCCAAAATCTGAAACCCTGTAACATCTGAGGATGTGGAGCAAAAGGAGCTCTCATTTCTTGCTAGTAGGAATTTAGAATTTATTGCCAATTTAGAATGGCATTTTAAAAGTTTCATATAAAACTAAAGATATTCCAACCATATGACCCAGCAATCATGCTTCTTTGTATGTACCCAAATGAATAGAAAATTTATGTCTACCCCAAAATTTGCAGATGGATGTTTATAGCAGCTTTATTCATAATTGCCAAAACTTGGAGCAACCATGATGTCCTTCAGCTCGTGAATGGATAAAGAATAATGCATCTAGACAATTAAATACTATTCAGCATTGTAAATAAATGAGCTATTGACCATGAAAATACATGGAGGATTCTTAAATGCATAGAACTGAGTGAGAGAAATCAATCTGAAAACGGTGCCTACTGAATGATAACATTCTGGCAATGGAAAAACTATGCAGACAGCATAAATATCAGTGACTACCAGAGAGGATGGGGTAAAGGAGGAATGAATTGGTGGAGTATAGATTTTTTAGGACATTCAAACTATTCTTGTGATATTATAAAAATGAATATATATCATTATACATTTGTCAAAACCCACAAAATGAACAACACCAACAGTATGCTGTAATGTAAACTGTGAGCTTTGGATGATAATGATGTATTGATAAAAGTTCATCCGCTGGAACAAAAACATGTATCACTCTAGTGAGGGATGCTGATAATGGGAGGGGTGTACATGTGAGAGAGCAAATCGTATATGGAACTCTTTGTATTTCCTGTTCAATTTTGCTGAAAACTAAAACTATTCTAAAAAGAATACTTAAAAATGAATTATTATTCTTTCCTGAGAGATACTGGAGGGCTTCCATAAAAGAAAACCCTTATTCAAATGAAATGTCTTTGGTCCATATCACCAATATTTGTGAATAGATGTCCAAATTCTGAGGGCATCTCGTTTTACTTGGAGGGCTGAGAATATATGACATTACACACACACACACACACACACACACACACACACACTCACACTCATAGAATTGGAACCCTAGAGCATGATACTCTTGTATCTCATAAAGACCTCACCTCAGTAGTGAGCAAACAGTCATTAGGTATTAGAGCACCAGAGTTCAGCTGTAACTCCAGATAGAAACAACACAATGACATTAGAACAGGACTTTCTAGCTTTCCATGTAGATAGCTTTTAGGAGGAAAATTGATTTTTTTTTGGACCAAGTAAACTGTATTTTTCTTGTTTAATGCAAACTAAAGCCCTCAAAGATGAGAAATTGGACATATTGCTGATAACGATATGTGTGGTTTTAAGCAGTAAGTTTGGAAATGAAGAGAGGTGACTTACATCTTAGCCTACTCAAATTAAATTCTGTTTTAGGAAATATTGTCGAATTGAATATACAATGATCTTTATACATATGTTTCTGGGTGTGGTGGTGCATGCCTGTAATCTGAGCATCTGGGAGGCTGAGTCAGGAGGATTTCAAGTTCCAGACAGCTTGGGAAACTTAGCAACTTAGTGAGACTCTGTCACAATTAAAGGAAAGAAAATGGATGTGAATGTAATTCGTTGCAAAGGTCCTGGACTCAATCCAAAAAACACAACACAATAAGACAAAACTATGTGTCTTTCCAAGACAAGATATAAATTAATACCACTTTATTTGACACAAGGGAGAAGCTACAGATTTAGAAGAACCAGACTTTTTAAAAGTAAAAAATAATACCTTGCATTTAAGGTTATTCCTTATTTTCGGATCATCCAATAATTTCACTTATGTATAAACTAGAAACATTCTTCATAGTTCTATCATTAACTTTATTGCTTTGGCTACTCAGCAGGACAGATACTTGTACTCAGATCCATCCAGGTTGGTTGTTTTTTGCATCATAGAAATCATGCAAATATGCATTTAAAAGATCAAGGTGAAGACAGAGCATATGCTCCTTCCTCCCTCAGGATAGCACAGTGAATGCTGATTCAGGAAGAAATGCAAAGATCTGCACCTTGGGAAGATTCCGGGGTAACCATGTAAACAGATTTTCAACTCTATGGTGTCATACCAAGAAGTAAAATCCAGATATATGGCAACCAGATGGAAAGAGAAAATTAGATGATAGGACAATCAATAAACTTTATTGTTAAAAGGAAAGAGATGGAATGAAAAAAAAAGGAATTTTTTTTTCCAAAAGAAGCCTTAGCTGCCATGGTTCTTTACAAAGTATCTTGGACCTTGCACTTGCACTTGGTCAGGAGGGAGCTCTCACTGGCTCTCCCATGGCCTGGACTATGGGCAAGTTCTTAGTTAAAGGGCTGTTTAAAATTTCTATGGCATCTGCGCACAGCCTTCCAGCTCTGTGAAAATACTGTTGGGTACAGCTAGGGTAAGAATGGGTACTGCAGGAAGGTATTGATAGGTTAGTCTTCAGAGGGTGCTATTCTCAAATTACCATGGATATTGCGAATGAGTTCCTTCACTCTGGAGAAGCAAGTCTTCCCCTGACACCTGAACAATTACAGCCTCTAAACAAATTTTAAATCCTAAGTCCATTTCACTTGACAACTCACAGTCTTAGTATGAAATATAGCATACTTACAGAGGGGATGTCTAAATATAACCAATGACAATTAAATGAGCACTCATGTACCCATCCCTATGTTTAGAATAGAATATTATTAGCACTTTAGATCACCATGTGCAATTCACTGGTCTCTCTTCTCTCTTAAGCTTAAATGTACTTATAGTCCAAAAATGTATATTAACTATTCTCTTGCTTTTACTTCATATTTTTATCATGAGAATTATTTAGATTCACCTCATATAGTGTCACACACATGTAGTCTTCCAGAATGGCCTTTTATATGACTCTTTTCTGATCTTTATCGGTACTGATGCAGACAGCTGCTGTTCATTTGTTTTTGTTTTGTTGTAGAATATTCATACATTTGTTGTGTATATTCATACAATGAAAGACTATCCACTCATCTGTGGAAGACCATTTGGGCTATTTCCATTTTTTACTTTACGAACAATACAGCTAAGAACATTCTTGGAAGTACTGCTTAGAGTATCCTTGCAAGGTTTAAGATTTTTGCACAAAAGGATATTGTGAGTTAAAAAATATGCTTGTTACCAAATTGTTTTCCAATTTTTTTGTCACCAAGACTATATTTACATGGTCAGTAGATTGTTTATAAGTAGAGCATCCACTTTGATAAAATGTAATCACAATTTTCCATACCACACTATTTGAGCCGAGGGAGTCAGTATTCACAGGACACACTTAGGAAGTAGATAGCTGTACTCTACCTCCTTGAAGGAATATTTACATAAGTAAATGCTTATGGAATTATGGAAAAACTTATGGCATTCTTCCGCACAGGATATTTGTTTCTTTCCCCCCAATTATTTATTTATTCAATCATTTATTTATATCACTATGGAGTCATGGATATGTATTCTATACTTTGGGTTGCAATTCAATACTATATTATTAATTTGTAGCTCAAAAATTGTTTCTTGCATTCCTTTGACATAAGTCAATCATTGTGCTTTTTGAAATTTTGATTTGTTTTTTAAAAACTTCTTTTCTGGCACTTCAAGATGCTCCAGGCTCATATTGTGTATTTCTAGATGCAGTCCTAGAATTGACCACTTGTCAAAAAAAAAAAAAAAAAATCTACCCATAGAACTATATATATGTATTTTTTTCTATATATAATTTTTCTCTTAAGGTTATTATATTACCATCTAGCAAATTGAAATATTCCTTCCTTTTCTCTACTGGAAAACTTGGTTTATGATTTCTTTTCATATTTTCTGGAGCTTCCCTATAAAACCATTGAATTCTAGTATATATTTGCTAGCATAGTTTAATCTATGTGTTCTGGATTTTAATAGTTTTCTATATTTTCAATTTAACCAGTTTAAGTGCATTATATTTTTATATAAATTTTTCCAATTTCATCTAATATTTAAATTTTATTTTAAAAATTATTAATAACATTGTCATATCCTTTTAATCACTGTAGTTTCTTTAGTTTATGTTATCTCTTCACTCCTAATATTGTCTACTTTGCCTTTTCTATTTTGTTTGATTTGTTATGACCAGAGATTTATTAGTCTTTTCAAGAATTGTTTATGGGCATTGGCTTCTTTTGTACTCATCTATTATTTGCTTCTTGATATTTTGGTGAGAATTATTATGTTTTTCTTTTTTGTTCTTATGTTGGATGTTTATTTAATTATTTTGAAATAATTCTTCTTTTCATATATACCAACATTTAGTAATTCCTCTAAGTACCACTTTAGTTATATTATAAAAGTTTAATGCATATGATTTTGAATTTTTGTTTGAAATAACCCACAATTTTATTATGACTTTTGGACCCAAGAATTATATAAAAGATACTTTAAAATTTCCAAATTCATTTATTCTTTACTTATTCAATGAGTATTTATTACATTCATACAAAATAATAGAAACTGCTCTATTCACAAGTGTTGCAACAGTAAATAAAACAGAAAAAATTGTGTAAGTTTCAGGAATTTACATTGTAAAGATAGGAGATAGATGACAAAATAATATTTTAGGCAGTGTGAAATCATTTCGAGGAAAGTAGAGAAGAGAGAGACAGACAATGCTTTGAGAAAGCTCCATTAAAAGCAACATTTGTTAAAAATATCTAAAAGAGACGAGGCAGTGAGTGTTCAAATGTATACAGAAAGGATTCTGGCAGAAATGCAAATGAAAATTTCACAGGTAGAATGGTCTCGATATGTTAATGGAATAACAGAGGCCAGAGTGCCCAGAGCTGATAAAATGAGAGAAAGAGGGAAGAAGTGAGGTCAAAGAGACAATGCCAAGATCCATTGAAAGAATCTGCAGGGAAATGTGATTCATTCACCGCACAGGATCACTCACTGTAGTTGTAGAGTTGAGAGGAGAGTAAATGGGAGCAAAAGGAAAGCAAAAAGGCAAACAAAACAAAACAAGTATTGTCAGTTGTTCGTGGTTTAGAACATGGTTAATAGTCGTAATGTTCCTCAAGTTCCTACAGACAATATATTCTTCAAATATTGAATGCACAGGCAGGGATTTAGCTCAATGGTGCCGCTGCCTACCTCACAAGCACAAGGTCCAGAGTTTAATCCCTGGTACAAAACAAACAAACAAACAAACAAAATATATATATTGAAAGCAATGTTACATATACATTACTGTAATTAGTTCAAATTTATTCATTATTGTGTCCAAATCTTACGTATTTTGCTATTTTTTATCTATTGGATTCATCAGTTACTATAAATATGTTTAGTCTTTCAGTACAATAAGGTTTTCTTGAAATTTTGAAATTTACTATTGAATTTTGTCATTGTATACTTTATATAATTTGAGTTGATATGACTGGACACACATAAATTAAGAATCATTATAACCTCTGGAAAATTAAAAACTTTTCATCAGTATGTAGGAATGTCTTTTTACATGCTTAATTTATTTAATCTCTTTCACATTTTTCAAGTTTGTTTCTCTGAGCTGTATTTTTGAGAGTTTTATTGAGTCTATCTTTTATTTATTTTTGTCTCTTCATCTATTTAATTTCTATTTAGTACACCATTGAAATTTAATCATTACAATTTTCATTTTTATAAATTCTTTTGATTCTATTTCAAATCTACTTTTAAATTTTTATTATTTCTTATTGTTTAATTTATCTAATCTTTCTTTCACATTTTGAAATATATGAATATAGCTTTTCTTGAATTCTGTGTACAATGAGTCCAGCACTGAGAGTCTTTGCACAGTTATATGCTGAAGCACAGGTATAGTAATTGCTTTCTAGTGGACTTTGTATTTCTTTTTCTATGAGCATGTGTTTCTATATTCTTTTTTTTTTTTTTTTTGGTACCGAAGATCGAACTCGGGACCTTGGGCTTGCAAGGCAAGCGGCAGAACCACTGAGCTAAATCCCCGGCCCTATGAGCATGTGTTTCTTAGACTGTTGTCAATGCAAAATTATTTGAGGCCTGGGTTGCAATTGTTTCTCCCAAAATTTTTGTGTGATAATGCTAGTCATCTAGGAGTCAAGTAAGTATTCTTCTTGACATTTCTGGTAAAGTCAGTTTGGGCTAGGAGTTTGTGTGAGGACTGTTTGTCCTTAAGAATTCTCAGATGAGATTGTTTACATCCTATATACAAGTTGACTGTCAAGATGGGCAAGTTTTGCTGTTCTTTTCTTGTGCTAGATTTATTTTTCAGTACTATTACATGGTAGGTCTACCCCACTGGGGAACTAGCTTTATCTTGGGAGTTGTATTAGACTCTAGCCTAGGACAAGCCTTAGGTTCTGCTTTGGTCCCTTCTTCCTTTGATAGTTTCTGATAATACCCTGCTCAAGGTTGCCAAGATTTACAGATGCCCCGAGAACAAAGACTGATTTTATTTCTCAATTGTGTATTAGGATTTCTGTTTTCATTGTATTCATTGTCATCTATTTATTCTTTATTTCTCATGAAATTAATGGTGACATTAAAAATATGTTCATATTCCGTGCAACTTTTTATTGTTTTGCTTAGAAGGTATGTTCATGGCCTCCAGTCAACATTCTGCTTCAAATAGAAGCCACTTCACACAGGATCTCATTCTCTTCCTATAGATTATTTTCCCGTTTTATGTGTATGGCCCATGCAAGTATAAAATGTATTCATTCATCTAGACCTTCTCCCAAGATTATATACTGTGCAGAAAGAGGCAGTTATGATAATAAGTCAATCTTGATAATTTGGTAATTATTGGTAACTATTAGAGATAATATTTTACTCTTTTATAGGAAAATATCTAATTATGTATACTGTCACCCACCTGTATTAGAAAACAGCCAAATACAAGCCATAGTTGCTGGTATAAAATGTAGACAACCATTTCCCAAATTGATGATTTTATAGCTATAGGTAGAAACCACTTGATGTAATCTCTATTTCGAAGTTATATTTCTTCTCACTTTCTTCAGCAATGCTAGGAAATTGGTCAGGAGATGTGAGAGAGAGATGTATTTAAAGAATTCCTGATTTTCTTTCTCATTTTTCTGTTTAGTCATTGACTTCCAGTCTAACAACCATGGGCTATATATCTAAGAACTTATGGGATTTGACCAGTAAAACTAATACTCTTTTATAAAATTCAATCAGTATAAATTTATTGATTAGAGAAAGTAACATTGTTAAAATATCCATAATCTTTAAAGTAATGAATTCAGTGAAATCCCTATAAAAATTACAATTTTTGCAGAAATAGGAAAAAAACACTTTTAAAATTTGTATGAAATCTCAAAAAACTTGAAATAACTAGAACAATGTTTTGTTTTGTTTTGTTTTGTTGGTACGGGGATAGAACTCGGGACCTTCTGCTTGTGAGACAGGTGGCGGAACCACTGAGCTAAATCCCGGGCCCAAAACAATGTTTTAAAAAGGATCTACAGTTGCTAATCCTCTCTTGAAAAATTTCCACAATTATCACAGACAAAGTCACTGCAGAATCTCTACTGCTTCTGATCTTATCCAATTTCCACCTCAATTTTGCCAGCAACGACATTGGCCTTTATAGTGTCCTTGATTTTCTTCATTCTACTCTTGTATTCCTGTCTCTTTTCTTGAGGTCTTTTCTTCTTATCCAAGCAATCCCTTTCAAATATATGCTTGTGTTCATTTTTCTTGGTTTAAAAAAGCAATCATAATTCATGCCCAAACCAGGTGTCTTTCCACCACCAAAATGTATTCTGAATCCAAATACAAATATGACTTCTGGTGTAGTCTTGTATATTTTGGCTAGTTTTCTTCAGATTTTTGTCTTAGGTGCCATTGCCTTCACAGGGTGAAGAAAATCAATGTCCATTTTTTCTTTCCTGTGAAGCAGTCAGTTTGTCATTAACTTCCTGGCCCATGTAGTTACTGTGAAATTCATGTTGGCTCTTGATCCTTTGACAGTCAAGGAGGGAAAGAACCAAAGTAATCTTGATAAGTGAAATCAAATCAGGAGGATGCAAATGTTCTGATTTCAAAATATACTGCAATGCAACAGTAATTGAAATAGTATAATATCAATATTAAAACAGACATACAGGTTAGTGAAACAGAATGAGAGCCCAGAAATAAAACCAAGCATAAATAGTCAACTAATTTTCAATAAGGTTACAAGAAGACACAAGGAAAGGGTTGTTTCTTCAATAAATAGTGTTGGGAAAAATGGATGTCCACATGTGAAAGAATGAAACTAAAACTTTATCTTTTTATTTAAAAATTTAATAGACAAATAAGAATCTTATATACTCATTGTGTACAAAGTGACATTTTGCAATATATATACATTATGAAATGACTAAATTGAACTAATTAACACATGCATAATTAATATTTTTGTGGTGGGAAGACTTCTTTTAATGTTCTGGGGGTTGAACTCAGGGCTCTGTGCATTCTAGCAACATGCCGTGCTACTGAGCTACACATTCAGTTCTGAGAATACTTAACATCAATTTTGAAGAATACAGTGCCTTGAAACTGTAAATTCCTATGTGAAAACTGAGGTAAAGTTCTTTGACACCAGCTATGGCAAGGAGTTTTTTGGATATATCTCTAAAATACCATTTTATTAAAATATTAAAATTGAAAAAAGAGTTGGGATTAAAGAAAAGCAAAATATTACTGTGACTGGGGAAAAATAACTGCCAACTTGTTAGATGACAGATGTGCTGAGTTCATGCCTCCCAAATATAAAAGAATAAATTTCAAGGATGAAGGAGGTTAAGAGTAGGAAAGGTTTATTTAGAGAAAGCGCCTGAGAGACAGGAAGGGTCTCAAATTGCATTGCTACAGATATTCTTTTTCCAAGAAAATTCATACAGCAAAAATTACAATGTGGTTTCAATGTGGGTCAAACTACAAGCAACCAATAGGATTAGAGGTATAGTCACTTAGCTAATATTTTATCGAATAGGGAAATGAGGCACACAGCAAGGTATATGGCATTATTAATTTTAGTTTAACCATAATTTCTAACATAGAAAGAACAAAGACATTTTTAGAAAGGGGTGGGAAGGGGTGGGAAGATTGGTGCAGATGCCCTGATCACCCACCCATATGTCTGATGCTTATCTGGACTTATTGGACCAAGTGGTGCTAATTACAGTATAATTTCAGTTTGCTGTTTATCTCTTAGGGAAGCTTGTAGGCCTAGCTATTCTGTTTCCATCTTGAGGCTTGGCCTCCTTCAGATGCACTTCTAGCCATAATTTTGGTGTGTTTTCATCTTCTGCTGAGTTCTTTGAAGGTTCAATCTGTGTGTGACTGCCTATTAGTTTCTATCTAATTTAGCTATCTATGTTATCTCAATAGTCAAGGACCTCACTGGATAGAAGTTAGCCTGACTGACATAAACATAAATTATATTGGTACAAAGAATAGAGAATTACAAAAGCATTATAAGATCACACAGGAAAGGCCACTGATCCAGTATAATAGGCTAAGGTAGTGAATCCTAATGGATTTTGTCAAGAAGAAATGGAGGCTAGGTAGGTTAAAATAAATTGACGTTCACCAATGATCTCATCTATATTTTACAACTATCTTTGCAGTTAGGTTTGGTCATGTGACTAATTCTGACCAATGGACAATGAATGAAAACAGAATAAGTCACTTCTTAACCAAGACAAGTGTTATGGCTTGTGTCTAGATGTCTCCCCAAAGCCTCATGTGCTCACAGATGAGGCTTTTTGAAGCTGGCTGGATCTAGGGTATGTGATACTGGGATTAAGGGTGTGTGGTACTAAATTAGTCCACTGGTAGGAATTAGCACATTTCTATATGTGGTTGAACGGATTTACTGGAGACAGATGCCCCACCCTGGGTGTGAGTGGCACCACCCAAAAGGTTTGTAGCCTGCGTAGGATAAAAGGGAAAGGCAGGCTTACTGCTTGCTACCGCTCCCTCCTGCTGTGTGCTTCCATGGACTGTTTATCCTCAGCCATGCCCCTCTGCCATGCCCCCCTGCCTTGTAGCCAGCTAACTATGAACGGAAAACTCTACAATCTGTAAGCTAAAATAAATCTTTCCTCCTTTAACTTTGAGTGTTGGGTATTTTGTCTGAGCAACAAGAAAAATAACTAAGACAAAAAGTAAGAGTGTAGGTACCTTTTCCATGTGGCTTTGCTGCTGATGTTGCCTAGGAAATTGTGTTCCAGATGCTGTGACCACAGTATGGAGAACAACTGACCAGTCTTTATTAGATTTCATGTTAACGATCAGTTAGGTTTGTACACTTCAGTTTGTTTGCTCACTGCTGACCAAATCAAAGGAGGCCATATTTTTTGGTAAAAAAAGAAAAAAGAATGTATTCAAAGCTAGTTCTGAGGAGATGGAGGGGTCCATTTGCCTCAAATTGTGAGACTTAACTTGGCAAAACCAGCACCATGTTGAGAACATTCTCTTCCATTTTGCAAATATGTGACTTCCAGCTGCACTCTGTCACCTGGGAGAAAACCCCACCCCTAATCGATAAACAGAAACTGTGTTTCAGGTGATCTACAACAAACCTTTACCCAAGGGAATGGGAGGAAATAACTGTGCTTATCCCAGCTTCTGTAACCAGCTTCTGCAACAATCCGTAACTCAGGGGAATGGGAGGAAGGACTTCTTCTGTGGTTTTCCCCTTTAAATATGCAGTCCTCATTTCAGTTAGGGCCTTTGTCCTCTGACTTGGTTGGAGTGTACATGGGTCCCAGCCGGAAAATAAAGTTCTTCAGTAAGATCCCGGGACTGTGTCGTGCTTTGAGAGTTCATCGCTAATCTAATTCGGGGCCGAGGTCCAGCAAAATCACCTCACTTTATAAAGGTGGGCAAGGTTCTTTTATATTAAAGAACAGAGGGGAGGAGAACCACAGAGATGTGATGATCTCCACACCTGTTATATCACTTGTACCATTTTTTTCTCATCTTCTTCTTTCTTCTGGAAAGGAAACCAGGCACCAGTCCTCCTGGCGTCAGCCTCAGCACATTCTGGAGCTTCTTTTGGGCTGAGGAGAAGTTGGAAATGTTGTCTGTATGTTCAACAGGAAGAAGTTTGGCCAAGTTGCATGTCTCTAAAAGAAAAATCTAATTTTTAAAGTTCTGTTTTGCAATGCCTGCTACATTCACATAAGCAGAAACAAACTTTAACTGTGTTTAATGATGAGATTTTTGTATTCAGGCAGGTAATGTTAATTACCTAGATTGATAGAGTAGGCTTTTCAACTGGGATCCTCTAGAAACAAACTCCAACACTAGGATTCAAGAACAAGTACTTTATTTGGGTGGTGATACCAGGACACAACAATGAGGAAGAAAGTGTTGAGGAGAGAGTAGTCAATAAATAGTTTGTTTTAAGCAGTTATTTTGGGTAACTTCAGCTTGACCCTGTTGAGGAATTCTAGAGGACAGTGCAGAATATATACTTCAGAGTTAGTGCTAAGTGATTCCTAAGACCTGAGGGAGCTAAAGCTTTTATATAGCAGCTCTTACTTGTCAACAAATGAGTGTTTCTCCTGGGAGATGTTGATTCTACAGCATGTTTTGTTTATCATGAAAGTGAGAAAATGTGCCTTAATGGCCAGTAAAAGTTCCCCATTAAAGAAATGCAGGTAAGCATGAGGTAGGAGATTAGAGAAGGGCAAAATCAGTTGAGCGAATGTTAATCATCAAGACCCAGTGCACATGTACAGAGCACAGAATGAGTACAGTTCCTGAGCATTGTGCACAGAACCACTCAAAAATGCTACCTCCAGAACCCTGCTCCACTGCTGGTGGGAGTGTAGACTGGTGCAACCACTGTGGAAATCAGTATGGAGACACCTCAAAGAACTGGGACTGGAAGTCCCATTTGACCCAGCTATTCCTCTGCTGAGTATCTTCCCCAAAGAATTAAAAGAATCATACCATAGTAATATATGTGCACCCATGTTCATAGCAGCACAGTTTGTAATAGCTAAAACTTGGAAACAGCCCAAATGCCCATCAACTGGAGA
>NW_004624762.1:21053208-21073862 GCF_000247695.1 Heterocephalus glaber | reverse complement strand
AGGGGAAGGGGAAGTGGGAGGTGTAGGGGAAAGGAAAGAAGGGAATGGAATTAATATGAGAAAATGAAAAAAAGGAAACAAAGTCTTTGTAAATAGGGAGGGATGGAGGGGTTGAAGGGATGGCAGGGGAAGGGGGAAAAATAAGAACCAACAGAGATTATGTAAAGATGCAAATTTCCAATGATGAATGTCATTATATTGTATACCTAAAATGTACCAATAAAATAATTTTTTTTTTAAATGTTACCTTCAATTCTTTAGTTTCATCTGGCTCAAAACCAAGTGAGCCTTTCTATAGGACATCTTAAACCTGATGCCAGGCCAAATGACTTTCTGATAGAACAACCTTTTCAAATTCCTTATTTGCATGAGGGAGAAGCAATATAGGAACTGGGGATACAAAAGACTCTTGCCAATATCCTCATGGTCACTGTGAACCTTTTCACTGGCGCACTCTCTGTGTGCCCAATGTACTTCTTTCCTACCTTCAACAGATGTAAATCCTCACTACTTTCTCTGTGTCTTGTCCAATTCTTTTTTCAGGATATCAAGAACCTGGAAAGAATCTCTTCAGGACACAAAGGCCACAGACACAGCTTGGTGTCAATTGTATTAAGGCAAGATATAGCAATGCTTACTTTGAGAACTATAAGTAGTTGATGGCTGCTATAATGTAGTGTGAGAGGCTGGATGGCATGAGATAGGGCAGAAGAGATAATATGGCATCCAGACATCTTTTGTCTTGTCAGCATTAGGAAGCTATGGACAGCTTTTAAATGTAGGCTTATTGTGGCATGATTTGCACTGCAGTTTGATCACTCTACAGGGTATTTTGAATTGAAGTGGACCAATTCAGAGATTATTGTAGAAGTTAGTTATGAGACAATGAGACTGAAAATTATAATGATAAAAGGGACAATGTTGATAATAGGTAATGTTAATTAGCAGTAATTATGTCACAAAACCACTTTAGCTGTTTACATAACATTACTTCACATAATGAACATACCAATAGCAATTATTGCTATACTCATTTTAAAGAAACTGTGGTACAAAAAACATAAGCACTTTGTTCAAAATTACAGCCTGGATACAACTCCAGGACACAGAGTCTTAATGGGCACAACACCAGCTGTTGGCCAAAAAGAATGAATTTGACATACCACAGTTATATATGTGCACCCATGTTCATAGCGGTGCAGTTTGTAATAGCTAAAGCTTGGAAGCAGCCCAAGTGCCCATCAACTGGAAACTGGATAAAGAAATTGTGGGGTTTTTTTATAAAATGGAGTACTACTCAGCCATAAAGAATGAAAAACTAGAGTCATTTATAGCCAAATGGATGAATATCGAGGCCATACTCTTAAGTGAAATAAATAGGACACACATGTGTAAATACCGAATAGTTTCACTAGTGTGAGAAGCTGATAGTGTAAACACGAGTTAAAATGATTAAAATGAATATTTGATAATTTGAAATAGGAAAAAAGGTCCAAAGATGAAGGAGTGAAGGGAGGGGAAGGGGAAAGGAAAAGAGGGAAAGGAAAAAGTATAAGAAAAGAAAAAAAAATGGAAATGAAATCTATGTAAATAGGGGAGGGTGGAGGGGGTGAAGGGTGCACAGGTAATGGGGAAAAAAAAAACAAGAACCAAGATACATCATGTACAGGTACAAACACCCAATGATAAATGTAAACGAATTGTATACCTAAAGTGTACCAATAAAATGTACCAAAAAATTAATTTAAAAAAAAGAATGGATTTGATAACATTATTTGATAAAATTAACAGATCACAGTGATTGATTCTCTGGGAAATTGTGAAAGATGTTTTCTTTGCCATGGGAAAAAGTTATGATGCACATTCATAAGCAATATTTTAAAAGAGAAAATTCTTTATTCCTTAAAATGCTACTAAGAGACATGACTTTATCAACAAAGTGCCTGAAGTTTATCTCTACAGTTATAATAAAAAAAGTGAGCCCGAAATTGTACTAGTTTCTTCTAAGATGCTGGTATACTAATTTGTGGCCCACAAGCTAAAACATGAAATAGCTTAGTTTCAATGAGTGTGGTATTTTTTTTTCCCCATTGGTAATTTGGTAGGTAGAATTTTCCAACCTAGACAGAATTTTCCATCCTCTAGACAGGATGGTCTTATTTTTGTTATGATGAGAAAATTATACCTAACCATGGATAAGACTAGTAGCATTATTTATAGTGGCCATTTCACATAAATTTAAACTTTTAAATGAATTCTTGCAGACAAAAATGGACCATTTTTAAAAAATTCATTCTCTAGAGATGGCTGAAAGTATATGGGAAATGACCCTGAATGCTACTTTTAGTGGTAGGTACAGATACCAGGGTAATTATTATGATTGTTGCTGTAGATCTACTCTACACACGGAGAGGAAATGCCACTCTTCACTGAGATCAATGCTCTAAATAGACATTTCATAGGCCAGGTGAGTGCTGTAGGTAAAATTTACTAAATGACTTTAGAAACTATTGTAAGAGGATATTTGGATTGACAATATTCTCAAGTTATAATGGATATATTTTCTAAATTGTGGCAAAACCAACAAATATAAAATTTGCTGTGTTAACTGTATAGTTCAGTAGCACTATACAGTCACATTATTGTGAAATGGATCTCCACTTTTTCCACTCAAAAATTTGAAATTCTATATTAATTAAACAATGATTCTCTGGTTTTCTCCTCCATAGTCCCTGATAGCCAGCATCCTGGTTTCTTTTTGTAAGATTTTGATGGCATTAAGTATTGTACAAATGTAGAATAATTATTTACCTCAACATAATATCCTCAAAGTTCATTCATGTAACATATATCAGAATTTCTGGGTACCTGGGATGATACATAATTGGTAGAGCATGAGCTCAGCATGCACAAGATTCCCAGTACCAAAAGAAAAAGAAAAACAAAAGAATGTCCTCTCTCCCAGCTTTATTGAGGTATGGTTGATAAATAAAAATTGTATATGTGCAAAGACTACAATGAGAAGATGGGCTTCATATATATATATATCTCATGTGATGATATCACAAATCAATTAACACATGCATCAGTATTTGCCATTTTTGAATGTGTGTGTACGAAGTAAGGGCTCTTAAAAATCTGTTCCCTTATCAAATTTCAACAAATCAATATTGAATTACTAACTACAGTTACTATGTTTTACATTAGATATTCAAACTTACCAAATCTGTATCTGGCTTATTTTACATGTTAAAATGTCTTCCAGTTTCATCTGTATTTTCACAAATCTCAAGATTTCCTTCTTTCTTTATGGTTGAATAATATTCCATAGTGTATCACACTTTTTTTTAGACATACAGTCTTTGATGGGTACTTTGTTGTTTCAAAATCTTGGCTATTTTGAACAATGCCCCAATGTCCATGGGAATGCAGGTATCTCTGCTATTTGGCTTTCTTTGACTATATACCGAGAAGTGGGCCTGTTAGACCATATAGTAAAACTATTCTTAATTCTGTGAGAGAATCTATACTCCTTCCCATAATTGTCAGTATACATACTAACCAAAAATGTGCAAGGATTCCCTTTCCTCCATCTCTTGCTGACACTTATTTCTTGTAATTTTGATAACAGTCATCCTAAACAGGCATGTGGTGTTATCTTTTTTTTGTTTTGTTTTGTTTTTGGTACCAGAGATCGAACTCGGGTCCTTGTGCCTGCAAGACAGGTGGGGAAACCACTGAGCTAAACTCTGTGGCCCATGTGGTGTTATCTTATTGTAGTTAGATTTACATTTTCCTCATGATTAGTAACGTTGAACACTTTTTCATATCTCTACTGTCCATTTGTATGTTTTCTTTTGTAAAAATGTCTACTCAGGTCCTCTGCCTCCTGCCTTTTCCTACTGGGTTTTGTGAATTCCTTGTATATTTTGGATATTAACTCTTTATAAGATACATTGGAGGAAATATTTTCTCCCTCTTGTTGAGTTTACTTTTTAATCCACTTATATTGTCATTTGAAGCATTGAAAAAGTTCTCATGAACTCCAATTTGTCTATTTTTTTCTTTTTTGCCAATTCTATTGGCATTATATCCAAGAAATCACTGCCAAATCAAATCCTGTGAAGCATTTACCCTATAGTTTCTTTAAAAGTTTTATAATTTTATGTCTTACATTTAGGTCTTTGATATCTTTTGAGTTAATTTTTGTGTATGATGTTAGGTAAGAGTTCAAGTTCCCTTTTTTTGGCACATGGCTGTCAAGTTTTCTGAGCACAATTTAGTGAAAGACTGTCCTTTTCTACACTGAATGAGTGGCTTTGGCATCCTTGTCACCAATTATTTGACCATATATGTGAGATTTTATTTCTGGGTTCTCTAGTCAGTGTCATTAGTCTGCTTGTACTAGACAGGTTTGATTACTACAGCCCTACAGCAAAATATGAAATCAGAAAACCTGACTCCTCTACTTTTGCTTTTATTCAAGATTGTTCTATTTGGTGTACCTTTCAGTTCTGTATGTATTTTAGCATTTTTTTTTAAATTTGGAAACAAAATACAACTTAAATGTGTATTTTACTTTTTTATTATTAGTACATGTTTGTAGTAGAAAATGGTGAGATCCATTTTGGTCGAATGGTATACAGATTTAACATATCTTGATCATTTTCTATCCCAGCATAACCCCTCTCCCTTTCTTCCCCCTTCCTGTGATTCCCTTTCCTATCTCCAATAATGCACCTCCTAGTTTCTAGTCATCAGTCAATTGTTTGCTTGTTTGCTCATATAAGAGAAAAAATGTGGAATTTAACTTTCTGATTCAGGCTTATCTTACTTAACATCATGGTCTCTATTTCCAAGCATGTTATTACAAATATTGTGATTTCATTCTCATTTAAGGTTAAATAATATTCCATTGTATAAATACACAACTTTTTATCCATTTATCTGTTCATGGGCATCTAGGCTGTTTCCACAGTTAGGCTATTGTGAATTGTGCCACTATAAACATGGTTATACATGTTTAACTATAATATGATTATTTCAATTCTTTCAGCAATATAACCAGAAAAGGTATAGCTGGAAGAAATGCTATTTATATGTTTATTGTTTTTGAGGAAACTCCATATTGATTTCCATAGTGGTTGTACTAGTTGACATTCCAAGCAACTATTTAGGAGGGTTTCTTTTCCCTCTACAACTTTCCCAGCATCCCCTGTATTTATTATTCTTTTTATTTTTTTACCTTTAAAATGTTTTATTTTGTATAAGCCTGCTATAATTCAGACTGAAAAACTCCTGTCAAATACTTTAAAAATTAGCTTTAAGATCTGAAATGAACATAAAAGCACAACTAATGAATGTACTAATAGATTCAGTGTGCAAGCACAGATACATATTAGTACATAATTGCACTACATAATGACTGCTTTCATTGTGTGTGTTGGTATCTCTACCTGATGCATCTTAAATTTTAAAAAAATGTCTTCTACTCTCCCCAATTCATTTCCTGGTCCCCCTCTCACTTACAGTAGATATATCACTCTGCATTCTTTTATTTTCTCTTATTGTGGTCTTTATTTATACTCTAAATTTCTCATATGAGAGAAACCATTCAGTATTTACACTTGTGATTTATGTTACCTAACATTAACAAGGTGCATCCATTTTGCTAAGAAAAGTTAAATTCATTCTTCTTTATAACATAGTAGTATTCCATTGTGTATAAATACCATATTTGGTTTATTGATTTGTTTGTTGATGGACATATATGCTGGTTCCAATATTTGGCTATTGTGAATTGGTATGCATGTATTGGTGGAATATGTCTTTAACTCTTTCAGGAAGATACCTGGTAGGGAAATAGCTGAGTCAAATGGCATTATGCTTTTAGTTTTTTTTTAAGGAATCTCCATATTGATTTCATAGTGAGTTTACTAGTTTACATTCTCACCAACAATATAGCAGGGCTCCTTTTTTACCAGTTTCATCAGCATTTGTTATTCTTTGATTTCTTGATGGTTGCCATTCTTTCTGGAGTAAGGTGAAATCTCAGTGTTGTTTTAATTGATTTAATTAATTTAATTTAATTAGATAATTGCATTATCTAATGATCAACAATATTGAACATTTTTTCGTATATTTATTGACTCCTTATATTTCCTTTTTCTGAGAAGTGTCTGTTCATTCCAGTTGCTCATTTTTTGATTGGATCTTTTATTTTTGGTGGTCTAATTTTTTTATGCTCTTAACATGTCCTAGATATTAGTCCCATCTGCAGTGTGCCTGAAAATTTTTTTTCCCATTTTGTAGTTTATCTTTTTACTCTGTTGGTTGTTTCCTTTGCTTTGCAGAAACTCTTTACTTTGATACAATCCAATTGTTGATTATTGATGTTATTTTTTGTTTATTTGGGGTTCTGGTTAGAATGCCCTGCCCTATGCCTATGTCTTTAATAGTTTTACCTATTTTATCTTCCAGCAGATTAAGTGTTTTCATTTAGATAGTTAGATCCTCAACCCATTTTTATTTTAGTTTAGTACATGATGAGATATATGAGTCTGGACTCAATCTTCTGCATGTGGATAGCCAATTTTCCTAGCACCATTTATTAAACAGGCTATCTTTCCTCTAGTGCATGTTTTTGACCTCTTTGTCAAAAATCAAATAGTTAAATATGGCTGGGATTCTTCAGTTCTGTTCCTTTGATCCACATGTTTATTTTTGTGCTAGTACCGTGCTATTTATATCACAGTAACTTTGTAGTATAACTTCAAATCCGGGATCTTGATATCTCTTGCTTTGCCATTGTTACTCAGGATTGCTTTTCCTATTCTGGAGATCTCTTCTGGTTTTGTATAAATTTTAGAATTGTTCTCTCTAGTTTTGTGAGGAATGCTGTTGGTATTCTGATTGAGATTGTGTTAAATCTGTCTATCAGTTTTGGGAGTATGATCATTTGAGAATATTTGTTCTGCCTATCCAGGAACAGTAGATATCTTTCCTTTTTCTCATATTATCTTCTATCTCCTTTCTTAGAATTCAATAGTTTTCTTGATGATAGCTATTCTGACTAAGGTGAGATAAAATCTTAATGTAGTTTTGATTTGCATTTCCCTAATGGCTAACGATGAATATTTCCTTGTCTACTTATTGGCCATTTGTACTTCTTATGAGAGGTGTCTATTTAGTTCATTTGCCCACATTTTGATTTGGTTTTTTGGGGGGAGGGAGGGGGGGTTGAGTTCTTTATCTAAATATATTCAACATATTAATCTTCTATCTGAAGAGTAGCTAGTGAAAGTTTATCTTCCTTTCTGTGGGTTTTGTTTTCACTTTGTTAATTGCTTTATTTGCTGTGCAGTTGCTTTATAATTTGATGTAATCTAATTTGATGATTCTTGGTATTAATTTTTGCACTTCTGGAGTCCTGTTCAGGGAGTCTTTGTACCTATACCTTCAGAGTTTCAGAAGTTTTACATTTTCTGGTTTTATAGATAGGTCTTAGATCCATTTTTTTCCATTAAGTTTATTGGTACATTTTAGGTATACATTATGATCTCATTCATCATTGAGAGTTTGTACCTGTGCATGATATATCTTGCTTATTATTTGTTCCCATTTCCCTTCCCTCCCTTCAACTATTTCACCTCTCCATATTTACAAAAGCTTTGTTACTGTTTTTTCTTTCTTTTCTCATTCTTTTTTCTTTCCCTTCTTTCCTTTCCCCCACCTCTCCTCTAGTTTCTATTCCCCTTTGAACATTATCTTCCTATTTCACAATATCTATTATACATTTTGGTCTTCATTTACACTTTCAATTTCTCACACCAGAGAAACAATTCGGTATTTACACATGTGTGTCCTATTTATTTCACTTAAGACTATGGCCTCAATATCCATCCATTTAGCTATAAATGTCTCTAGTTTATCTTTCTTTATGGTTGATTAGTACTCCATTTTATTAAAAAAATCTTTATCCAATCACCAGTTGATGGGCATTTGGGCTGCTTCCAAATTTTAGCTATTACAAACTGTGTCGCTATAAACATGAGTGTACATATATTGCTGTGGTATGATGCTTTTAATTCTTTTGGGAAGATACAAAGAAGGGGAAGGAATAGCTGGGTCAAATGGAACCTCTAGTTTTAGTGGATCCATTTTGATTTGATTTGATTTTTGCATGAAAGAGAGGTATCTATTTTCAGTCATTTGCATTTGGATATCCAGTTTTCACTGCACCATTTCTTAAGAGGCTATCCTTTCCTCACTGTATTTTTTGGGCCCCTTTGTCAAAAATCAGATAGGTAGGTGAGATTACTTCTGTTCTATTTCACTAGTATACATGTCTACTTTGTGCCAATATCATGGTTTTTTTGTTGCTATTGTTTTACTTTTATGAGACAGGGTCTTGCTATGTAATTCAGGCTGGCCTTGAACTCACTGGCCTTGAATTTACAGTGATCCTCTGGCCTCAGCTTCCCAAGTGCTGGCTTTGATTACAGGCATCACAATGCCTGGCTCTTAAAATATATTAACCACTTATTATCATGGTGATAGCTCCATCTGGGCCATATTATTTTAAGTTGCAGTTGACAAGTTGACTGAATGGGCTCTGCTTTGTATGCTCCACCCCCATTATGGGGATCAAACTGAGGACCTTGCACATGCTAGACAAGTGCTGTACCACTATGGTTTTTTAGTATAACTGGAAATCTCATATTGTAATGCCTCTAGCACTGCCCCATCCATATTGCTTTCGATATTCTGGATCTTTCCTGATTCCATATGATCTGCAGGATTGTTTTTATACTTATGCAAAGTGTGATGTTGGGATTGTAATAGGGAGTGCATTGAATCTGTAGATCACTTTTGACAATATGGCTATTTTCACATTCTAGGAATTTTAAAACTTCTCTAATTTCTTAAGAAACCTATTGATCATTCAGAATCTATTGCTCAATATCCTTGTGTTCATGCAGTTTCCATGACTTTTTTTACTATTGATTTCTGTTGTTTAAATCCATTTTGATCTGATGAGGTGCAAATAATTATTTCAGGTTCTTGTGCTTATTGAGACTTGTTTTATGGTCTAAAATATGATATATTTTGGAGAAAGTTCCATGGGCTGCTGAAAAGAATATCTACTATACTGTTATTGGATGAGATATTTTGTCAATATCTATTAGATCTATTTGATCTATCATGTAGTTTAGCTGTCATATTTTTTATTTTGTCTAATAGATCTATCTGTGAGAATAGGATTTTGAAGCCCCTCACTGTGATTTTGTTGTGTATTATGTCTTTTCTTGTTAAGTAGTGCTTGTTTTATGAAAGTGAGTGTGATAACATTGATATATATATATATATATATATATATCTCAATGTCATAGATATATATATATATTTCTTTTCTTTTCTTGGTGATTGGTTCCCTTTACCAGTCACAAGTGGCATTCCTTGTCTCTTCTGACCCAGCTTTGATTTGAAATTAACTTTGTCAAATATAAGTATAGCTGTACCTGCTTGCTTTTAGCCTTCAGCTGCTTGTAGTATCATCCAACATCCTTTCATTTTCAGTTTATGTACTTTTGGCAGATGAGGTGTGACTCTTTTAGGCAATACACAGTTGAGTGCTGCTTTTTGAGCCAAGCTACCAGGCTGTGTGTTTTAATTGGAGAGTTGAGACTATTTATATTGTGTTATTATTGAGAGGGATGTATTGATTTCTGTCATTGTGTTGTTTTTCTAGTGTTTGATTTACTTCTTTTACTTGGTCACTTAACTACTCTTATGGTGAGATTTATTATTTTCCTTGGATGCATGATTGTTGTTGTCCTGATAATTTCTGTTTAGGATTTTCTTAAGTATTTTCTGAAACACTCTCTTGGTGATCATGCATTTCTTTATTTTATCTTTATATGAAAGGTCTTTATTTCTTCTTTGATTTTGAAGGATAGCCTTGTAGAATATAGTAATTTGGTTTGTCAATTATTTTCTTTCAGGGTTTCAAAAATGTCATTACAAGCCATCCTTGCTATTAAGGTTGACATTGTGAAATTTTATCCTATTGAGTTTGCTCTCATATGTGACTTGGTTCTTCTAACAGCTTTTAACATTCTTCATTTGTTCTGAATTTCTGGCATTTTGCCTATGATATGTTGTGGGTTCTTCTTTTCTGATTATGTTTATTTGGGTTTCTAAATTCTACTTTTATGTGAGTATCTATCTCATTACTCAGGTTTTGGATATTTTCTGCCAAAATATCAGTGAATACATTTTTATGCCTTTACCTTCTGCTTCTACCACCCCATCACTGAGTTTGATGATTCTTAAATTTGCTCTTTTAGAGTCATCTAGAAGCTGTTGGACAATGTTTTCGTTGTCTCTTATTATTTTCCATTATGACTAACTGAATGTAGTGTGCATCCCTCTTGTATTTAGTCCTTATATTCTTTCTTTAAACACATTTTGGTTACTCCTGAGAACTTTACATGTGGTTTTAACTTGATTGTTTGAGTTTTCATTTTCAGAATTTCTTCTTGGTTCTATTTAAAAACCTCTATCTCTTTACTATGGTCATTCTTCAGATTCTACGGTTTCTTCCTTATTTATTCAGCTACTCTTTTGTATCTTCTTTATGCTCACTGGTCAAATTAGTTATTGATTCATTCAGCTGCTTGTCGCTTCTTCAATCTCAAGGATCATTTTATTTGACAGTTTTTAAAATTCTTTCTGAAATTTCATCTTGAGTGTCTGTGGGAATAGCTTTTAGGCAGTTGGATATTTTGGAGGAATATTATTGACTTATTTTCTCATTGTATTTGTGTTTCTGTGTTGAGATTTGCAGTTCAGTTGGGAGAAATAAAGCTTCTGCTGTTGATTAGAAGTCTTTCTGGTGACTGCCTATTCAAAGTGGCTACGCAATTTTGGTTTCTTACTAGTGTTGAAAAGAATTCCTGTTGCTCCACATTCTCATCAGCATTTGATGCTGTCTTTGTTCTGAATATGTCCATTTGTATCAGTCAGTATTTACTAGAAAAACAGGTATAACACAAAATGTATAAATATATAAGAATTTACAATATTGGATTACAATAGCCACCCACAGAGTCAGATGAAGAAGAGTCCAGAGGGTCTGTCTGCACTATGGAGACTGAAGGATGTAATCAAAGGTCTGGAGCTCATTGCAGTGTCCCGTGAGAGTCTATATCAGGAGGCCAATGGGTCTGTGATGTAAGGCTGAAGAGTCTACACTAGAAGGGAGGCTGGAGGATCTGCGCCATAAGCCGAAGAGTCTGGGCTGCAGGGGAGGAGATGACTTCCAAGGCAAGGACTGGAGCTCCTCCAAAGGAACAGAAGCAGCCGTGTCCTTCCTCATTTCCACTTTATGACATACAGGCAACCAATGAGCCACCCTAGGGTGGATCTCCTACGGCCTAGGTGTGGAATTGTTGAGCCGATTTAGTTAAGGTTCTCTTAATCAAACTTCTCAAGTTGACACAATCACGCAGTCATCACATCATTTTAATAGAAGCATAGTGATATCTCATACACTTTAAATTTAAACTTTTCTGATGACATATAATGTGGCACATATTTTCATATGCTCATTTACATTCCATGTATTTATTTTGGAGATAGGTCTGCTGAGGTTATTATTCCATTTTTTAACCAGCTTTTCTTCTTCTTTCTTTCTTTCTTTTTTTTTTTTTTTGGAGGAATGGTGATATTTTTTATTGGACATTTGAGGAAAGTCTCTTTTTTTTCCCCTTATATTCTTTTATTGGTACATTTTTGGTATACAATACATTTACATTTATCATTGGGTGTTTGTACCTGTACATGATGTATCTTGGTTCTTATTTTTTTCTCCATTACCTGTGCACCCTTCACCCCCTCCACCCTTCCCTATTTACATAGACTTCATTTCCATTTTTTTTTCTTTTCTCATAGTTTTTCCTTTCCCTTCTTTCCTTTCCCCTTTCCCTCCCACCACCCCTACCCCTATGGACTTTTTCCTATTTCAAAGTATCAATTATCCATTATTAATCCTTATTTACACTTTTAGTTTCTCA
Source organism: Heterocephalus glaber (assembly GCF_000247695.1). The sequence continues at coordinate 21,061,785 of NW_004624762.1, read as the reverse complement.
CACTAGAGAAACTATTCCATATTTACATGTGTGTCACAAATAGCAGACTCACTGAGTGAGAAATTAGGGAAAAATTCCTTTTGCAATAGCATCCAAAAATATGAAATATCTTCTTCCTTCTTTATTTATTGTTGGCATATGTTTGTGAATCATAATAATTACATTCATCTTGGGACATTGGTACATAAAATATTACATCTTGATCATTTTTATTTCTCCTTCCTCACCCTCATTATCCACTCTCTTCTTTTTTATTAATGTATATTTGTAGTACATATTGATTACAATCATTGTAGGGAGTAGGTATAGGTACATTACATAATTTTTTGTTCCCTGTTTCCTCCCTTCCCTCTCCCTCCATCACAAGATCCCATTTTCATTTACCAAGGATATGTCTCCCTATTTTCTATACTTTGAATATTTCATATAAGAAAAAGTTTTGTGATATTTAGGCTTATGTATCTGGTTTATTTTGCTTAACATATGGTCTCAAGTTTCATACATTTTCCTACAAATAACTCAAATTCATCTTTATTTATGGCAAAGTATACTCAACAATAAATACAATATCTTAAAATCCGTTTATCTGTTGATGGATATATAAACTGCTTCCAAGATTTAGCTATTATAAGTTGCACAACTATAAACATGGGTATATGTTTAACAGTGTGCTATGTTGTCTTTAACTCTTTCAGGAAGATACTTAGAAGAGGAAGAGCTGGATAAAATGGAAGTTCTGATTTTATTATTTTTAGAAACCTTCATTCTGATTTTCATAGTGGTTGTACTAGTTTATATTACCACTTACAATGTAGAAAGATGTGTTTTTCCCCATAGTCATGACAGGATTTCTATTGTTTGCTTTCTTGATGGTAGCCATTCTTTCTAGAGTAAGATGGAATCCCAATGTAGTTTTAATTTGCACTTCTTTGATGGCCAGAGATGTTGAGCATGTTTTCCTATATTTATTGGCTATTCATACCTCTTCAGTGTAGTGTCTATGTATTTCAGTTGGCCAGTTTTTGATTTGGTCTTTTATTTTAGGGTATCTGGTTTTTTGAGTTCTTTATATATTCTAGATAGTAGTCCTCTCTCCAAGGAATAGATGACAATTGTTTTTTCCTTCTGTAGGTTGTCTTTTCAATCTATTGATTGTTTCCTTTGCTGTACAGAAGCTTTTTAATTTGATGTAATCCCATTGTCTCATTCTTATGCTCTTTCTTGTGTCATGTTTCTGTTCAGAAAGTGCTTATGTGTGTCTGTCTTCAAGGGTTTTACCTATTTTATTATCCAGTATATTAAGTTTTTCTGTTTTCATAGCTAGATCTTTGATTCATTTTTATTTTAATTTGGTGCATGGTGATAGATATCGGTCTAGTTTTCATATTCTGGATTATTTAATCAGGTTTCCCATATCCTTTTGGCTCCTACATCAAAGATAAGATGACTTAATGTGCCTGGAGCTGTTTCTGCATCTTCTATTCTGTTTGATCCTTTGATGCAAGATCATGCAGATGTCTGGGTTTTTTTGCCAGTATCATGCTGTTTTTATCATTGTAACATTGCAATACAGCTTGAAATTTGGGAATGTGGTGCCTCATTTATTTTTGTTTCCCAGGATTGATTTTGTCATTCTGGGTATGCTCTGGTTCCATATTAATTTTAGGGTGTTTATTCTATTTCAGTTAGCTATGATGTTGATATTTTGATTGGTATTGCATTAAATTTATATATCAGTTTTGGGATTATGGCCATTTTCACAATATTGTTTTTGCATATCCAGGGATAGGGGATATCTTTTCAGTTTCTGATGTCCTCCTTGATCTGCTTTTCTAGTGTACTGTAGTTTTCATTATAGAAGTCTTTCACTTCTTTAATTAGGTTAATTCCTAAGTATTCAATTTTTCTTGAAGCTATTGTGAGTGCTATTGTTTCCTAATTTCTTTCTCAGTGGGTTCATTAATGGTGCAAGGAAAAACAATTGATTTTGTATCCTGCTGCATTGCTGAGTTTATTAGTTTTAGGGTCTTTTGGTGGATTTTTTTGTTCCTCCATATAAAGAATCAAGTCATCTGAAAATAATGATTGTATAACTTCCTACTTGTCCATACATATCCCCTATATATCTTTTGCCTGATTGCTCTGGCTAATGTTTTAATATTATATTGAAAAGGAGCGATGATATGGGATGTTTTTTACTTGTTTCTGATTTTAGAAGAAATGCTTTCAATTTTTCTCCATTCACTTTGAGGCTGGTGGTGGGTTTGTCATAAAAGGCTTTTATCAAATTGAAAGATGGTCCTTCTATACCTATTTTATCATGAATGCATGTTGGATTTAGTAAAATAATTTTCTGTATTTATTGATAAGATCATGTGATTTTTGACCTTGCTTCTCTTTATGTAATGTATTGAATTTATCGATTTGTGTATATTGAACTATTCTTGCATCACTAGGATAAATCCTCTTTGGTTGTGATTATAATTCTTTTGATGATTTGTTGCATTCTGTTTGCTAGTAACTTGTTGAGCATTCTTGTATCTATATTCATTAAAGAGATTGGCCTATAGTTTTCTTTTTGTGTTGAATCCTGTTCGGTTTTGGAATGAGGACAATGCTGGCTTCCAGGAGTGAGGGTTGTAGTACTCTTTCCTTTCCAATTTCTAAGAAGTTTCAGGAGTATTGGTGTTAGATCTTCCCTGAGTTCTTGTACAATTCAATGGTGAATCCACTGGGTCTCAGACTTTACTTAATTGGTATGTTTTTTTCTTTTTAATCACTGTCTCATTTTTATTGCCTATCATTGAGTTTTTCAGGGGTTTTATATCTTCTTGTTTCATTTATGGTAATTCATATGGTTTAGGAATCTGTCTATTTTTTTCTACATTCTTCCATTTATTGGATTACAAGTTTTCATAGTTTTTACAACAATCGTCTGGATTTTGGCAGTATTCATTGTGATTTTATCCTTTTCAATTCTAATTGCAATATATGAATCCTTTGTTTTCTTCTTTTGTTAGGTTTTGCTAAGAGTTCATCCATTTTGTTTATTCTTTCAAATAACCAGCTCTTTGATGTATTGATTATTTGTATTTTTCTCAATTTCCTTAATTTTCTCTTTGATCTTTGTGTTTTCATTCCTTATACTATGTTTGAGTTTATACTGGTCTTGTTTTTCTAGGACCTTATGGTGCACATCAGGTTACTTATTTGGACTGATTTTGTTTTTCTAATGGGGGCACTAACAGCAGTAAACTTCCCTCTTAGGAGTGCTTTTATTGAGTAACATAGCTTCTAGAATATTGTACTAGAAACTAGTTTATTGTTCAATCCTAGAAATGTTAACATTTTGCTGTGATTTCTTATGCAACTCACTGACTATTAGGAGTGTGTTATTTAACTTCCAGGTGTTTGCAAAATTTCTGCCTTTTCTCTTGTCATTGATACCTATTCTTAGTACACTATGATATGATATACATAGCAAAATTTTGACTCTTTTGTATTTATTTAAGCAAGAATTATGGGCTACTATGTGGTCTATTTGTGAGAAAATTATATGTGCTCCTGATAAGAATATTTTCTGTTGTGATGGGGTAGAATACTCTGCAGATATCTATTAAGTCCATTTTTTAATGATATGGTTCAGCTCTGATTTTCTCTGTTTCTTTTTTATCTACTTGATCTGTCTATTTGTGAAAGTGGGATATTGAGATCTTTCACTATGATTGTGTTTTATTTGATCTTTTAAGTCCAGAAGTGTTTTTTATGAAGTTGGCTTCACTGGCATTCAGTGCATAAACATTTATAATTGTTATGTCATACTGTTGAATTTTTCCCTTGATATGTAGTGATCTTCTTTGCTTCTTCCGATCATTTTTAGCTTGAAGTTCAATTTATCTCAGAATAAGATTGCTACCCTGCTTGCTTTTGTGATCCTTGTGCATGAAATATTGTTTTACATCCTAAAACTTTTAGTTCAGGAATTTTTTTTTTTGGATCCATTAGACTCATGTGCAGGAAACAACTGGTTTTGCTCTTTGAATCAGTCTGCCAATCTGTGTATTTTAATTGAGGAGTTAAGGTCATTTACAACTTGATACTTATTACTGAAAGATATTGAATTATTCCTACCATTAGATTATTTTTCTGTTGTCGACTTCATTTTTCCCTTTTTGTGTAATTGCCCACCTTGCTTGATGTATTCATTCTATAAAATTTTTTACATTCAGTGCCTTCATTGTTTCTATTTAAGATATACTTGAGTGTTTTTGGAGTGCTGGATTGGTGGTCATGGATTTCTTACAGTGTTCTTTGTCATGGAATATCCTTAATTGTCCATTGACTTAGAATGATAGTTTTGCAGGATATATTGATCTAGGTTGAAAGTTTTCTTTTCTTTGGACTTGAAACACCTTCACTTCAACCTCTTCTTGCCTGTAGAGTTTATGTGGAGAATTCTGTTGTAATCCTAATTGGTTTACTTCTATAATGATTTTTTGTTTTGTTTTCTCTGGCAGCTTTTAACATTCCATCCTTGTGTTTCACTTCTTGGTTTTGCCTACAATATATTGTGGGGGATTTCTTCCTTCATCATAGGCATTTGAGGTTCTGTATGCCTCATTTACCTGTATGTTGAGTTCTTTCCCCATATGTAGAAATTTTTCTGTTATGATTTCTGTGAGTAGATTTTTATATTCCATGTGTGTTGTCCTCTGATTTTTCTGTAACTCCAGTTAGTCTTTGGGTAGTGTCTTTTCTGTCCTCTAGTAGCTGTTGAATCAATTTTCCTTGTTCTCTTACTGTTTTTGAAGTACCTTTTAATATATACATATGTTTTGTCTTCCAGATCTAACACTATCCACTCACACTGGTTGCTCCTGCTGCTCAAATATTTGATGCAATTATTTATCTTTGGGTTTTCTCTTTGGCATATTCTCATGGACTCTGTTTCTTTGGTTAACTTTTCATTTGTATTTTGAATTGCTTTGGTTAGTTCTAATTTTTTATCTGTCACTTGTTTAAATGCATCAATCAATTTGTTTATTAAGTCAATTATCTGTTTGGTTGTATCATCTTTGAACTTACTAAATTTCTTTGCTTCTGCTTTGATCATTTCATACAATTCTGCTACTTCATGCTTTGTTTTCTTTCCATAGGTGTCCATTGGATCTGCTTTGGGGGAGTTGGGCATCACTGAAGGCATTTTGTTGCTTTGCTTTTTCAGGTTTTTATCTTTAAATTTATTTTTAATTTTTGTTGTTGTTGTTTTTGTTTTGAGAGTTAAGGTCAAGTAGATTGAAGAGATTTTATGAAGTATGATCTCTTTAGTTCTGTTTTTTTCAGTGATATGATCTTGGGTTTATTTGTCAAGAGGTATTGTCTATAATTTTATCATATTGAGTTAATTGGTTTGGACCCAGTCACTGTGATTCAATAGATCCAACTATACATCAATCATGAACGTTAAAACTTGTCTTGATAATTTCACTCTTTTGTCAATGTCCCTCTGAGATATGCTGTTATTTGTGTGGTTTTTTGTTGTTGTTGTTGTTGTTGTTTCTGGGATTTGGATGGTGGTGGGAAGGAAAAACAAGGAGAAAGGAAGGGGTTATTTCAGTGAGCAGAGAGGGATAGAGAAATATCAATAGGTAAAAATAGATTGCCATATTCTGTTGGAATTATTTTTGTAGCTGGGTTTAAAGGCTAGCATTGAGAGTCTTTTAAAGAATATTTGTGTACTTGGGAAGAGCTATGTAGATGGGTAGAAATGTATTTAGAGACTAAGGTTGGCTGTGAGATTGTTGGGACCTGTTAGCATATTTGTAGTTAGTTTTGTTTGGATCCTCTTAGCACAATTTTCTTGAAGATTATTCTTACTTGCTCTTGAACACCATCATTGAAGTTATACCACTGGCTAGATCTTATTCTTTTAAGCACACTGTGGTAATGCTATATGGAAGATGGGAAGGAAGATAGGGAAGGCAAGAAGGTGAGAAAATTAGAAAAAGAGGAGGAAAAATGAAGGAAAGAAAGTAAAAAATAAAAGAGCGAAGGACCAAATGAGAGAACATAACAAAGAGGAAAACCTGAAAAAATAAAGTAAAAATTTAAAAATTCCAATAAAAAAGAAAGAATAAGAACAAACAAACAAAAGATAATCTAGCAAGGAAATAAACTTAAAAAGAAAGACCCTTCACACAGTTATTATAGTATCAACCCAAAGCATCCATGTTGCTCCCTCTACACTGGAGTCACAGTGTGATTGTGAGCAGTCAAGCAGTTTTCCCATGTGGACCACTCAATTGCTTGTCCAAAGACATGAGTGCTGTTGATATCTCTGGACTCACCTCTTGGCTGCTAGCTGTGTGCCTGGTGTGGCCAACTGCAGGACTCTGTCACCTTCTCAAGGTGACAAATCAATTGATTTGGGAGGAAGTGGATGTGGTGTGGCTTGTCCATTATCTGGCTCTATAGTTCTTCATCAACTTCTACTAGGTACCTTACACTCACTTAACTGCCTGAAAATTCCCTCAGTGATCTCCATGTTTTCCCTCAAGAGGCTTTCCTTGCCTAGTACATTGCCAGACTACTGACCAAGACACTGTTATCCATCCTTATGCCTGTGATCCTCTCTTTCTTTGTCTCAAGAGCTCCACTGTTAAATCTGCCAGCAAAATCAGGAACAAACCCCAGCATGGGGTGGAGGGCAGTGGACAGGACCTCCTGCTCTCTTAGGCCTTTCTGATGTTTGGGGAAAACAATTGGAGAGTGCTTGCTCTGTTTTGTCTTAGTTCAATTTTATTTTTGTTTCCCTGGTCTCCAGGCATGCATTCAGTAGGAACTCCCCCGACCCAGTGGGACCTGCTTTACCCACAACTCATGGTGTTAACATGTTCTCTGCTTATGGCAGGGGGCCATGCCAGGCCTTCACAAGCTTTTTTGTCCAGTGTACTGCCAGAATCTCTCTGAACCAGCCTTTAATTTTAATCCCGTCTCTCGTGGACCTTCACCACTACTTCCCCAGTAGTTTCACCTTTTGTTCTGAGTACTTGGAACTTCTTAGATATCCTTGCCCTCTGCATTCCCCAGGTAGGAGATTATTGGGGCTTCTCTGCGAGTATCTGCTGGCAAATGTGGGCATTTCACTGAATATACTACCAGCACTGAACTCCTGTTATATGTGGGAGGAATAGAAAACTAATTTTTTTTCTGTGTTGAGCAAGCCTTCTCTCCCCACAGTTCTGCCACTTGCAAGAGCTGATTATTGTTTTCAGTGCACTCCTTGCCCTCTCTTCTTGTCTCACACACCATTTTCTAGTTTTTGGTTTCTCTGGAGAAACCTGGCTTGCAAGTATCTCACTTGCCATTCTCAGTAGGGAGGTTAGAGTGTTGAGTCTATTCCTTCTTCCAGACTGCCACTGAAGAGCCAACTCTCTCTCTCATCCTGACCCTCTCCCTTGATGGCATGTACGCCAAGCCTGAGGTAGAGGCTGAGGTGCTATGATCTGGGAGTGGTCCAGTATACCCTCAGACCTGCCCCTTCTGACATTGAATTTGGATTCAGCAAGCTTCTCTTTTCATTCACTCTCTCGTCAGACTTTGTCTTTTGCTCTTACCTCAGTGTACCTACTTTGTTCTGGTGCAGATTCTGACTCTCATCCTTGCTGTCACATCCTAGGTGGCCATAATGGAACTTATACCTCTCTTCTTCTCCAGATCCACTTTCTATATCCACAAAATCTACCTTCTTCATATATATTTGATAATTGTCCTTTATTATGTATGTCTTTGCAAATATTTTTTCCATGTCCATGGTTTATCTTCTTATTCTCTTGACAGTGTCTTTTGTAGAGCAGGAATCTTAAGTTTCATGAAGTTAATTTATCCTCTTTTTCTTTCATGGATTGTGCCCATAATGGTATATAAAAAGTCAAAAACAAATCCAAAGGCATTTAAATTTTCTTTTATACCATCTTCTTAAGATTTTTATAGTTATATTTATTAGTTACTTTTTTTCATTGCTGAGACAAAATACCTGACACCCAAAGTTGGAAGGGAAGGGGTTTATTTGCCTTACCGTTCATAGAGGTTTCAGTCCATGATCAGCCGGCTCTGAGGATGGGATGGCAAACAAGCATCACAGAGGAGAAACAACATGGCACACACACAAGGCAGCAAAGGTAACAAGAGAGCTTAACAGCATCTCTATGCCCCTTTTTTCTTATTTAGACTACTTAGGAGAGGTAGCACTCACACCCTTAATCCTACTGCCCTTGAGCCTAGCATTGCATCATGAATCAATCACACATGCTAGATCAAGCCTATGACCACATGAGGCTTTGTGGGGGGACATCTAGACCCAAACCATAATATTGTATGTTTTAAATTTAGGCTGGCAATGCATTTTATGTTAAATTTTGTAAAGGATATAGGGCCTTCTTTTTTTTTTCTTTTTTTAAATTAAATTCTTTTATTGGTACATTGTAGGCATACAACACAATTACATTTCTCATTGGGAATTGTACCTTTACATAATGCATCTTGGTTCTTATTTTTTCCCCATTCCTAGCCCTTCCT
>NW_004624762.1:21009650-21027426 GCF_000247695.1 Heterocephalus glaber | reverse complement strand
CATATATATATATATATATATATATATACTGACAGTTGAAATAAAGTAGAGTGAGGAGAGACTGTAGTTAATATGAAGATCTTTTAATTAGTTCTTCCTTCTAGCAATATGTTCATGATTTTATTTGTCCAGATATATTGCTCATGGCTTCTCCTATTTAATTAAAATTGTTTAGACCCTGTCATGATGTTGTGAAGAAAGAATTAATATTACTTGTAAATAGGGAGGGATGGAGGGGTTGAAGGGAGGGCAGGGGAAGGGGAAAAAAATAAGAACCTAGAGAGTATGTAAAGGTGCATATCTCCAATGATGAATGTCATTATATTGTACACCTAATATGTAGCAATAATAGGATATACAAAAAAATATTAGTTGTAACAGTATCTGCAAATCTGATCAAACATCACTTGTAAGAGTTAAACTTTGCATTTACAGTTTATCAATAACCTCTCTAGCTTCAGCCATTTTGGTATTAGTTGTCAGTCTGTGATGTGGATGGAGAAGCAAGAGGGAGCCTTGGGCAATGGGTGAAAGTGGAGTGTAAGCACTTAGGACAAGCACTAGATTGTAGAAATAATAATAGCTAAAAAATAGATCTGGAGTCGGATTCTGTTAGAGGTCTTCTATAGTTTAGGTGAAGCATTAATGTTGAAGCTTCTGAGAAGTTACTTATGGGGATGAGGCTGGGGTGTAGGAGGAGAAAGGTGTAATTACCGATTAAGGAATGCTGCAAAGTTGTCAGATTGGGCTGTTCATATTTTTGTGTCCTTGTAAAGTGGAGAAGAGGCAAGGGAGAACGTGAGGACTAGATAATATGTGGAGGCGTAAAGAATAGAATAGGTAGGACAAGAGGTTAATAGGAGATAAGAAGAGAATGTCTATGGGAGAGTGAAATTTAGGAAGAAAACCTTGAATAGAGGGATGTGAAGAGTGGGAGAAAGAAGTAAATAATAGGAGAATAGTATTGTTACAAATGCTAGAGTTAAAGAAAAAGAGTGAGGAGATGAAAAGAGAGAGAGAGAAACACTGTCACTCCTGTGGGGATCCAGCTCCAGGACTCCATCAAGGGAGTATACATGCAATTCCTTCGTGACCTATGCCAAAGTGCCAAAATGTCTGCACAATTTCCTTCTAAATTTCAGCCTGGTTTCAGTATAGTTGCAGGCGGTCATGCAGCCATATGTGTGCTCCTGTGACTGGAGGGGTGAGCTGCCATACAAGACTGGTGCATGGTCTGTTGTCAACAGAATTGATCTGTTGTCAGGTGGTGGCACCTGTGACACAATGAGCACATGGGCTCGCAGGCTGGTGCCAGACAGGGTGGGTGTGCTCTCCTGTGACTCAGAAGGAAAGCAGATATGCAAGGTTGGTGCTAGCAGGCACATAAGAGAAGTGGATTTGCAAGACAATTGCTTGGGGCTATGTGTGTGAGCTGGTGACTCTGCAGACGAGTACAAGCTGACTTTGAGTTGAATTGTTTAGGATGTCCTACATGTCTTTATCCTCTCTTTGGCCAGAGTCCTGAAGGAACTGGGGAAGAGAACAGCTTTCTCCAGTGCTTGGACAGGGAGGTGATGTGGGGAAGAGCAGGTGTACACAAAGTCTGTTCCAGGAGTGTTGTCTCTGCAGTGCTAACTCTGGCCCTCAGACTATTTGAACACTTTCAAAATGACTTCTCCCCAGTGGAGCAGGGGGTAGGAGCAGGCAGATCTGTTGTAGTAGTTAGGCTTCCTTTTTTCAACTATCTATTTGTTTGGTTTGATGTACGTTTATCATCTTTTGTTTCAGGGTGTAAGCTCCTCCCCCACTTCAGAATACCTTCTTTCTCAGTGAAACTTTTCTAAGCTTCTCTGATGTGACTCCTCTGGTCAGCCATGTTGGATCTCAATAAGTAGAGTCTGGAAAGGTATGTAATTCTCCAAACAGTACTTCTCAATTTACCTAGAATCAAAATTAAAGACTGTGTCTTGGAAGAGGAGCTGAGTCATCCATGACTTTTTATTGCTCCTGTAGTGCACTGACAGTACATACTGATGGGTATGCTTGAAGGTCTTGCAACTTTCACTGTGCCAGATCATAAAGGTTTCCAATTTGTTGCCTGTAATATTTTCCTCAAGCAATTTTGTTTTCCTATCCTAAAATGCCTTGAAACTTGGCACTAACTTGGGCTTCTTACAGATAAAAGTCTTTTTCAGGTATCTATTTCCAGAATAGAGAGGTTTCATCCATATTGAACATTTGCTATGGCACGTAGTTTTCCTCCACAATCTACTTATCTAGAGTTTCTAAAAATTCTTCAGCTGCATTCACTTGTAGTCAACCACTCACTCTCGTGTTATGTAATTCATTGGTCATTTTTTTCTGTTGCTGAGACACAATACCCAACACCCACAACTTGAAGGAGAAAAGATTTAATTTGACTCATAGTTTCAGAGGGCTCAGTCCATAATCAGCTGGCTCCAAAGTAGAAACAACATGGTGAAAGAGAGTGGCAGAGCAAAGCTTCTTAGCTCATGGTGGCAAGAAGCTGAGCAGGTTATACCATCAAAGAGGAATGGGGTCAGGGACGAGATATAAACCCCAAGGTCTTGCCTTCACGATCCACCCAGATGCACCTAAAAGTTGCTTTTTTTAATCCCCTGTGTGACTCCCAAGTCACTGAAGTTGACAATTGAGCTCAATCATCATGTATAAGGATTAACAATTGTTAAATCATTAAACCATACAAAGCCAACAGTAAATTCAACATTATATTTGAGCCTAGCCTTTTCTTTCAACATCACAGAGAAACTTTTTGCTTTGGCCATGGTTGTTGCTATTCTGAGAAGTATATTCTTCTGTGTGTATTATTTATTGTCAGTCATTAGTGATTTCTCCCTATATAATAGCAGCCCTCTGAGTTTTCACCAGTCTCATTGCCTTCAATAAAGCACATCTTTCAACAGCAACTTTGTTCTTCTTCAAGATCTTTCTATGAATTTTACATGTCTTACTGATAAGCTTGCTGTTTTTCTACCTTCATAGACCTTAATCATTTTTAATTTTATTTCCAGGTAAATCACTTGAGTTAGCCTGTTTTACAACTTTTGCACTAGGTTTTGTATGCTCAGGGAACATTATGAACAAATAAACATGAAATTACAAAGAGCACAAGAAAAGAAGATGCAGTCAAGGGATGCTGTAACTTGGGATGTAGGTGGCTGCTTGGGCCATTGCGGCATGTGTGGCCCTTTGTTGACCAAAGTATCAGAATGCATCATATGACTATATGTATATATGCATATTCAAGGCAGTCATGCTTAATACTTGGTGATCTTACAGAAATATCCTTTAATTGACTTAACAAATATTTATTGTTCAACTGCTATGTATATACCAGTCACTGTTCTCTGTTCAGAGATGCTTACATACATACAATTACTATTTTCTTAGCTTATGATCTAGTATAGTAGACATACTCTCAAAGTTATAAAGTTATATAAACTGTGGTTCTTATACAATTCTTGTTTTATTCTACTTTTCTATAAGAAATAGACATTTATGTTGGAATCAAGAACAATACCAGTTTACTAGTGGCAGGAATAGCCTGAACAACAGGAAATAAACAGTATGTACTTGGATGAGATTAGAAACAAAATGAACAAGTTAACAAAGAAGAAATACATTACTCAAAACCTGACATTATTACTTACATTGAGATGGAATGGAGTCAAAGGTGGGCTACTCAGGCATTCAGTGTTTAAGTGCAGCTGCTTTGGAAGTTTAATTTTAAATTGTAACAAGAATCATTGTATCTAGTTATATCCTTTCCTAGAGAAGAAAGCTCAAGTTTCTACAAAGGAGGAACTAAAGCTCTCAGAATTATTGAGTTGTAGAGTGCTAATTTATATGAATCTGCACCTTCTTCCAAAAGTTTCTAATGATTATGGTTTCTGGGAAATAATATATCACTTTTTCAATCCATATTCTTAATCTACAAAACAAAAAACTTCCAAAAATTTAAACTAGAAAAACATTCTAGAATGTTTTAGAACACTTAGGCTATCACAGGGAGAGAATAAAGTGTCATATGTGTGTATGTATATGATTATTCTGTATTATTAGAAACTTCTGGAGCACAGCATGCATTCTCAGAGACATTGTTTTAGCATTTAAACTGCAAAGCCTTTGTATAGAAACCCTCTTCTTGCTCACCAGCAAGCCCTATAGATAGGTAATTCTGGCAATCTTGTATGTGATTTATTAATATGTCATGGTCTTGACCAAGTAGACCTGATTTTTCTAATTACTTATCAGTTCTTTTACCTTGTATTTCTTTGGTTAAGAGGCAACATTGCTTGTTTTACCAAATACATATTGTCCAACTTGCAGAAAATATTAATAATATTACAGATAACAAAATGAGATTATGTGTGCAGATCCCTGCATCCTGGTGGGCACTGTCTTGTTTAGCAATAGTTTTTCCTTGTGCTGTTGCCACTGCCAAACAGACTGCTTATGAAATCTTTGGCTTTCTTAACGACTCTTCAGGGATCACTAAAATTATTCTTTTTTCCTAGATGCCAACTTCATCTCCTTTTAAGAATATAATATTAGTTTAAAGAGATATTCTCTTTAAAGATAATCTATAAGCAAACTTGTAGATTCATTCACTCATGATTGATATTAGGCAAGCAGAAAAATAATAGGTTGATTTTTATCCTCTACCTTTTATATCTTTGATGGTGAAGATGGCTACTTTTTAAAAACTATAGCCTGATATGTATTGTTTGAAAGTTGTCTTAACCTACATCGTTCTGATTTTATCTATAGAAATGAGAAAACATATATATCAGCTACTTGTTTCTTTTAAGTACTCAATATTTTTCTTGAAATAAATATTAATAATTACAAAGTTTTAAATTGTCATATTAATATTTTACATGAAGTAAGCCCAATATGTATACACAGAATAGCAGTAAAGACGTCTCAAATAAGTAATTTGTGAAACTAAGTTTGAAATTTAAGCACTGCTAATATGTCTACATATTTGTATTTCTTTTCTTGGACTTGGTCAGTTTAAAATAATAGTTATGGCCTCTTGTTTTATTTGTTCTTCTGTCATTTAAAATGTAAATTATGCTGTCTTGAATTATTTGTGTAAAGTTGAGTTTATTGGTAAGTACAAGTACAAATAAACAACCAGTGATCACAAAAAAAAAGAAAGAAAAAGAAGCTAATGCCAATTTGAATGGCTAACATATAAATCAAATGTTAGAAGTAATGGCTGAGATTTCTTTTAAACATTACTTTTGTCCTCCAGAAACATTGATTTTTTTCCAAATGACAGGAGTTCTTCTTAGGACTAAGTAATATTTGATTGTGTATGTGTACCAAATTTTCTTTATTTCATTCATCAGTTGATGAATACTTATGTAGTTTCTACCTCTTGACTAATATAAGTAGTGCTGCAGTGAACATGGGGTGCAATACCTCTTTGATATATTAATTTCATTTCCTTTAGATATGCACCCAGTGATAGAATTATTAGATTTAGTCTTTATTTGCCTATTAAATAAAGAAAACAAACAAAAATCCCCAACACATATTGCAATGATATGCATCTGGAGTTTCTAATGTATTTCAAAGTATATTTGCTGCTATTCGTTCAAGATGTTCCTTTTCTCCATGCTGAGTCAATAGATTGTCATTTAGGCTGACAACACTTGGTGGGATGTGAATGTAGTTCAGTGGTAGAGTTCTTGCATGGCATGTGTAGGGTTCGGAATTTAATCCCAGGAATCGCAAACAAACAACAAAACCACTACTATATTCATTTCCTTCTCCATTTTACCTGGAAGATCTGGCATGTTCAAGTTATATAGAATAAGTATATGTTCTTTATGTGCATGTCTGAGTGTATGCATGTTTACAAAAGTGTACGTGGGGTGTGTGTATATTTATGAATGTGTGTTATGCATAGTAGGACTCCTGGATAGAAGCTTAGCTCTGTACATGCTGTGGGATCAGGCTCAAGCAGACACACATAGGTGTCTCCATTATCGTAAAGAGAATTTCCTATAAAACTGTCAAGGATTACTTTGGAATAAATGGAATAATGAGTAAATTCTTTGAAGTTTATTGCAAGTACAAACATTAGCTGTTTATTGTTTCCTCACTGTAGACTTCCAAGAGAACTTTTCAAGTTTGCTTATCTTTCTGCCTAGAGGAAAGTTTCAAAAATTAGGAAAACTTATGGTTTGTACAAAAATCAAATTCTGAGCTGACCCATTGAGTACCAGATATCAAGGTCTTAATTTTTTTCTCTCAAAAAAAAATTACTTATAAACTAGGCCTTGCTTATAGGAAAAATATTCAGTGATGGTGTCCATGTTCATTAGGCAATAGAATGTTGGCAGCATAGTCTGCAGAAGAGGAATCATCAAACATTAACTATTTGAGAGAATAATATTAGACATTACACCTAGTTATCAACCTCAAATTTAATAATACAGTGGATATATCTTAATAAAATATTCTGGCTATTATTTGCTATGGAGTAGGAAGAAATACGAGAAGCCATTCTTTCTTCCACTTATATATGAGAGTTACGTAATACAACTCTATTACCTTTAGTTATATAGGTAAATATGAAAATAAAGTACACAACATTTTGTAATAATACTTCCAGAGTGAAATAAAAATTGCCATCTTACAGGGCAGGATTAATTGATAGATGAACTCCAGGAATCAATCATTATGTCAATTCAAAGAAGGGAAAACTCTTCCAACTATAGAAAGCAGTGTCTGAATTGAGTATTAAGAACAAATAGAACTTGAATATAGCAAATTGAATCGATGTTTTAATTAGTATTATATTTTGCTGCTAGTTAAAGAAAACCCTTCACACTGTAGCTTTCGCCCACAATGAAGTCTAACAATAAGCCATTCATGGTATTCGGGGACTTGATATTGTTATCAAGCTCCAAAGTTCTTTAAATCTTCCTGTCTCAACATCTGTTGTATGTACGTGTGGGTAGCTTTTACTTTTTTGATCATAAAGAGGCTATTATTCCTCTAGCCATCATCTCTCCCTATTTTCCATGTAAGAAGATAGGAAAAATATAAAATAAAGAGAAATAAGTTCTTCTATTCATGAGGATTGCATGTTTATTTTTAGACAAGATAGCTTTCCCTAAATCTTTTGTGTAGAACTTGTTATATGACCATCTCTGCCTGTCAGGGTGACAGGAAATTCCAGTATCTCTATCTTCAATAGTAAAAGATAAGTAAGGGAATTGATATAGATGCTTTGTGAGCCAGCACACGGAATATGTCCCAAAGGAAACTCATCCTGGCACATAATTTTTAAGTCCGAACTACAAGGGAAGGAAGGCACCAGATATATTGTAGGGGATGGTAACTAAACATTATTGGTTAAAATTTAAGACACATTACAAAAAGTGACAGAAAAGACTCCTAATGGTTATGGCCTACGTTCAGTAAAATAATGTCCATCCCAATTTCATGTCCACTCAAAATCTCAGAATGGGACTTTAAATGGAAATAAGAGTTTGTTAAAGTAATCAAGATAAGATGGAGTCATATTGGATCAGAATAGGCCCTAATCCAATGACTAGTACCCCGAAAGGAAAAAGGAAATTTGAACATTGGAATGCCAACACAAAAGGAAGTCGATGTGAAGGCAGACAGGAAAATTGGACATGTGAGGATGAAGGCAGTAACTGGAATTATACATCTGTCAGTCAAGGAATGGCAAGGATTGCTGGCATCCACTGGGAGCCAGGAAGAGGTATGGAGGGAATCTTCCCCTAAAACCTCTAGAACAGTGGTGGCAAATCTATGGCATGTGTGTGTTGCAGCAGGCTGTTTGTCTCATTGAAATCACTAAAAGATTCACTGTCACTGCTCTAGAGAGAGCAAAGTTCTGCTGACACCTGCCTTTATACTTTGATCATCCAGAGCTGTGAAAGAACAGATTTCTATTGTTTTAAGACATCCATTTTTTGATATTTCATTATGGCAGTCTTAGGAAACTATTAATATGTCATTTTATAAAGTTCATAGAATAAATGTAAGATTTAAAATTGAATCTCTAGCCAAATGTGGCTCAAGCCTATAATCCTAGCACTCTGGGGGGGGTGAGGGAGGGAGATGACAAGATCAAAGCCCAGCATGGGCAACTTAAAGAAAAATAAAAAAGGGCCAGGGATGTATCTCAGTGCAAAGGCCCTGGGTTCTACCCCTCCCCAGGAGAGAGAGAGAGAGAGAGAAAGAGAGAGAGAAAATCTATACCCTCAGAATGTCCTAAGTGACCTTTAAGATATTGAAAAATGTTCCACAAATAATTGCTCTGATGTACAAATAAATTTGGGAAGCACTTTATATATTATCCCTCACTTGGAAATTCACATTGAATTTTTGGGATAGCAAAAGCCATACGTGTAGAAATTGAATTTAACTCTCTTATGTCTTGTATTTTCCAAGTATATTTGATCGTAGATTCCCTTTTGTAATCAGGCACTATGTAGAATATTCAGAAACATATATATTTGGAGGATCCTGGGTGAGAAATACTAATGCAAAAAAGAAAAGTATGGATTAGTTTGACCAATGATCTATTTAGGAAACACAATCCAATAGAAATGTGGAAGATAATCTGGGAAGGGCAGAGGCTGGAAGTTGAGAGAACAAATTGAGCAGGTAGGGTAGTAGTGACAGTAAATTAATGGTTAAAAATTAGTAAAGGAAGAACTTTAAGGCATGGAGATATTGGCTAGACATCTCTCCTATTTAAAAAACCATCACTACAATATTAGATTTTTTACACGTGAATTTGCTTTTGTCAAATTTTGGATCAGTGCTGTCTATGGCACTATAGAACTTTATTTTTTGCTTGTTTTCCATGATTTCATCTAAAATATATTTTTCTATTTCACTTAAATGTGATATTTCTTTATTTTTTGGTACCGGGGATTGAACTCTGGACCTTGCACTTGGGAGGCAGGCGGCGGAACCAGTGAGCTAAATCCCTGGCCCTTAAATGTTGTTTTCTGAGTGCACATGGTAAAAAGTATAGCCTATGGTCTGATCTTTAAAAAGGCTGATGAAGGACATGAAAAAGAATCTACAATGAAAATATTTTCTTAAATTCCCTAAATCTAATTTTCTGACCAATGAATAAGGAGGTGGCAACCTCTAGGAAATCCACCAAACACCCAACTCTGCTCACTCCCCAGAGAAAGGCCTGAGTGCTTGTCTCCTTACCTCCAGGAGAGGTCAGTGAACATTTTCTCCCTACCTCAGCTTCTAGAAATAGTTGTTGTATTCTATCTGTAATGACAGAATTTAGATCGAACTTCTAAGAGGCCAGAAAATGTGGAAAATGCTATATAAATTTGGTCATTTCCAGTTTCCCAGTGATAAATGACATTCATTTTTAAATTAGATTTAGTATCTATAACCATTTGAAAACATCTCATAAACATCTTCTTATGACGTGCTTCTCTAATAATGGAATATGCTGGGGTTTGATGACAGGTAATTTTCTGGAAATTTTACTGCCACTGCACTAACAGTTCTATGCCATGCTTTTTACTCTGGTCAAGTGCTGCAACACTCGACCTATTTGAGTGGAAAACTTACTTGAGGGTAAAACTGTATAAGAAGTTCCAGTTGCATTTTAAATTGAAGTAACATTTAGAAATGATTTAAGAAACTTAGTTAATGAGAACACAGACTTTTGAAATACAGTCATTGGAAGCCTTGCTTTTACCTTTTTCATATTTGAAGCAGATTTTAAATAATTTTCCATCAACCTGTTATAAAGCACTTATAAATGGCATTACATGCCTCTTGAACATGATAAAACACTTATAATAAATAATTATGGAAAAGGCAGTGATATTAATCATCCATTAAATGTTGATAACATTTATCAATGTTTATTTCCTTTAAAGTGGCAAGAAAAGTAGACACTTTATATTGAAAAATTACCAACAGATATAAGGATTTTATTTTTTCAAGATTCCCAAATCTAGACTGAAACAGATTTTTACCTTTCAAAAATTCTATTTATAGACATTACTGTAGATGAAAAGGACATGCTTGCATTCTTATAAGACATCCAATCTTCATGAGAATATGAGTAAGGATGAAGAAGTTAAATGGGACTGTGCCCTAAAATTTTAAAATGATCTTTGTACTCCTTAACCAGAAAATTATCTCTAAATATGAAAATTCAGTATATTTATTTCATCTTCTGGTGATGTGCAGTTATGTTGGATATATTCAAATTAATAGCCTCTAATATCATCACCATAACTTAGTATTTCCTCACAAAATCACTAGATGACATCCTTTAATGTGTATAGAGTGCAGTAAAATTGAAATAAGGTCACAATAGCGGCTCTTTTTAGAAACTGGAGACAAGATGATTTTACAAAATTACCATTCTTTCAGCCTTTTATTCCCAATATACTAGAAAGAGTGGTATAAAATGAGGACGGCATGGAGAATTTTGTGTTATGAAGATACTTCTGATATAGTTCCCGGGAATATATTTTATGTTATGTTGGAATATGTAAATACATTATAATAAGATTTTCCTCAGGAGTCTTCCTCAGAATGGCTCTTACCATGTCAATGTTTGGGAAAAAGTAAATGTTCAGATGAGAAAGTAAACCCTAGAAAGAAAGCCAAATTTGGGCTAGAATAAGTTTGTTTTTTTGTTTTTTTTTTTTAATCTCATGATGGATTTTGCTTTGTTGAGTTTAAAGCTTCAGGAATCTAGAATTATGTATAGGCTCATTTTCATTACTGACATTTAAATTTTTGCTTCATGGAGATATACTATAACTTTCATTGAGAAGTTTTGTGTAGAAGACCTCAAATTGAAAACAAGCAAATTGTATCTTATAAATCAGATTATCTAGGTTCATGTTTCTCTCCATGTTTATTTCTTCTTGCTTTTCTCTCAGTTTTGGTCTTTTCAAAGCCTAGTCGGTAGAAAATCTTAGGGTTTCCTCTCTGAGAAAGTTTCTAGGGGTCCCTGATTGTTTCTCCTGGAATAGCTGCATATTAAAAATTTTAAAATAATAAACTAAAATCACTACTCTAGGCTTTAATAATAGTGCTTTAAAATATTCAGAGATGTGCTTTGTGCAACCTCTTTTAAATATACCAGATTAGCCATATGCTATGGCTCACACTAACCACAATTTTCATTTTAAATTTGGATCTACAACCTCCAAAATATTAACATGTAGATAAGTAAATATGTATTGGTTTTTACATATAAAATATATAGATTTTAACTAGGATCATATTAACTGTCCCACATAATAGGCTTTTAAAATTAGTGTAATTTTGCTAATACATACAGAAAGTTTGCTTGAAGTCATGATTTCTAATAGCTTTTTATATTCAATAATATTAATGAAAGCTAACTTTGAATATTTAATTAATTTTTAATATATCACTTAATTTATAAAATCTTAATTTGTAAATTCTGTCCAGACAATAAATCCAAAACTTTCATGTCTGTACAGTACTATATAAAGTGCTCTATGTGCAAGTGTTTTACTATGTCTAAAGTGATGATTGAATCATAATATCTATAATTATGCAAGATAGTGTCATTCTATTTGAAATGTAAATATGACAAACAGCTTATATATGTCTTGTTGATTAATCTTTGTGGCAAAATAATCATGGTTTTCAGATTATACAATCTCCTTAGGACTTCAGCTTATAAAGAGAAGGTGAAAGAAAATTACTGCTTATCATGAACCAACTCAAACTATATATAATTACACCTTACTTCTTTGATCTACAGCTAAACATATTTCTACTAATCCATAATACCTTCTGAATGATGACAAACACAATCAGTACTTACAAGTCTAATTTTACTATACAGTTTTTATTTCTGTGTATAGTTTAGTCTTCAATGTATTGAGAAATTTTTGGAGGCATAGTAGGTATGTGAGGGACATAGTAACCAGAAATCAGTATCGACCATCTGTTATATAGTAACAATTTTAATTTTAATGTATTCAGTGATGCTTGGCTCCATGGGCTTTTTATTTAGTTGCCTGTTTTAGGAAGAAGCTTCGTTACTGACAGAGATATATCACCCTGAGAAAAAAATGGAAAAAGTGATGTTCTGTTTGAGAAAGCCTTCATATACACCTGATATGTGAGAGCATCACTGTGTACCACGAAAGATCAACTTAAAAGAGGACTATTAAAGCCAGGTGAGGAAGCAAATCTTCTATGAAAGTTTACTTCCAATGGCATTTTGACTTCAGACCCTCTTCTTTTGGTTCTACCAAGTGTAATGAAAGGTAACACCTAAAGCTCAGACTTAGTCAAAGGCAATTAGTATAATAAGTTATGTAACTTCCAGAAGATTTTATGTATAATAATTAAAATGCCAATTTTAAAAAACTATAAATATTTCAGTAGTAGTAGTTTCTTTAGAGTAAAAGTAAAAATAAAGACAATATAGTTGCAAGGCAATGTAAAAGCATTGAGCAGTTTACATGAGACAAAATTTTAGAAATCTCAAAAATTGGATGAAGAAATCTAGAATTGATGCAGCAAGCAAAATGAAAATATATAATTTCAACATAAATGTATTATTTTAATATTAATAATAATTGTGTTATTTAGTTACTATCAATTAAATGATATATTGAAGTTACATTATGGATTAAGAAATATTTTGCATTACCAAACAGGGTGACTTAATAAAGAATAGAAGCAGCTTTCTCTTTTTTTTGGTACAGGGGATCGAACTCAGGTCCTTGCACTTGTGAGGAAAGTGACGGTACCACAGAGCTAAATCCCCGGCCCCCTGAAGCAGCTTTCTCTTTACACATAATATAGTGTGCTCAATGATCAGTGGTTGATAGAATGGTGAGTTTAATCAGTCTTCATTCAAATAGCAGTTTTGAGCACAAGAAAATGAGAAAATCATAATTTAATAAATCATTCAAAATGGGCAGATCATTAAAATAGGAATTAATAGAATACGAATTGTCTTGAAATTAGGATTCATGTCTTGTTTATACCACCATCTCAGATGGCTCTTCTCAATTCATTGGGCTCACTGTGAAAAAAAAATTGAACATGATTATTTTTAAAGTTTCACCTTGTAGTTACATTACTGTATTTCATCAATTCTAAGAAGTACAATGTTTTTTTTTTTTTTGTACCAGGGATTGAACTTGGGTTCTTGCGCTTGAGAGGCAGGCAGTGGAACCATTAAGTTAAATCCTCGGTCCAAATTTTATATTTTAACTCCTCTGAAACCATAATGTGTGGGCATGTAACAATCACCATCATGTAGCTAAAGATTATTTTATATTTGCCGCTGCTTGCCTACATGCATTTTCAGTCATAAATTTTAATTTGGTTTGAAATGCAAAATTATTTGGGCATAAAAATATAGCAGTGAGGACATATATTTGATGATTTAAGCGAATATTTATCATTGGAGGAATGGTGAAGGAATTTTGTGCGAAGAAATACAAAAATTCTTCCTAGAATTTCCAAAAGATTTCTTTCACAAATTGACATTATTTTAGCTTTTATTGCATACTTTTGAAATTAAAGTATTCTAAACAATGTTACTGTTAGGAGAAATTTCTAAATCACTTGAAAATAGAAGAAATTTCCAAAGGAGGAAAAGTCAACACAAAAAGAGGTTTCTGAGACCAAATCCTGTGTCATGCAGGGATTCCATTAAAGCAAAGCGTTACATTTTAACTTAATTTGCAACGTTTGTCTTTCTTGTTTTAATGACGGTTGTGTCACTTAGATTTGCAGAAACATGGTATGCATTCCAAATTTCAGGCATTTTCTCATATATTATAATCACATGTGGTTTTAGATTTCTTATTTAGTTGGCTCTTAGGTTATAACATTTTAAAGATTGGGAAAAATTCGCAATTACTTATAGAGGAATATAAGTTTTAAACTCTTTTTCACAATGTCTGCATAGAACTAAGTAAAAAGTCAACATTACATTGGACTTCATACTTGTAATATCACAGTGATTTTATAAGCAAATTATGAACAAAAAAAGTGAAACAGGATTGTTTCTTGAGCTGCATTGATAGGGTACTTTAGAAATAAAGTTTTTCTGCCATTAATTCAGTTGGGCTTATCACATGCCAAAATACTTATCAGAAGCTAAATATGATCCCTACATCAGCAATTTTGATATTTGTAGCTTTCAATTGGTGTTCATGTTCTAAATGAGAAATCCCAGATTATTCCCAAATTATGAAGTGTTGTCAGCAACTGTAATACTACAATAAAGTCAGCATAGTCCTTACCCACATATTAAGCATAAGACTTAGAAATTTAACAGGTAAAACTATTTTAAATGCATATATATCTTAAATAACCAACTCTGCAACATATTTTCAAGAGCTGCTTTTCTGTGCTTTGTGTACCAGCTATTTTTCTTCATGTGTGCAGCAGTGTTTTGCAATTATTTGCCATCTTTTACTCCTGATTTCCCTTGCAGAAGATTGATTAGTACAATCAGTCACTGGAAAGCAATTTTCATCACCAAAGGCAGCTTCTTTTCTCTCTTGATTAGCAGCCCTGCTGCAAGTTATTCAGCAAAAATAGATAATCCATAAGAACACTGTCAGACAAGCATTCTGATAAGACAAAAGGGATTGAATTTGAATATTGCCAACAGTGTCCCAGGTAGACAAATGATCAATGAAGACTTGATATCTCATGTTTCTGTGATATTCCGCTTTTATTCAGAGAATGGGGCTTTCAGTACTGGTTTATATCTTTGCTCATTTTTGTACAAAGTTTAGGGGTTTTTTTTTTTTGCAAACACACATTTATCTGTGATTTGTGTTAAGAGAGAAAGAATATCTTTTATATTTCAGTATCTGAAATTGATTATTCCTTATTTCTGTATGCATATTCTGCCTTCAAGACAAAAGTAGTATCTGTTTGAAGAATGAAATCCAATAAAATTCACTTTATTTGTTTGTTCTTTTAAATCAGGTAATATTATATAAATAGAAACTAATTCTCCAGTTTCTATTTGAAATAAATTTAGAGAGGAAATATGTTGACAGAAAAAGGAGGAAAGGAGATTAATATTTGTTTCCTCCTAATTTTGCTGTACAGTACTTTCTCTGCTCAAAAGGAAGAATGCATAGGGAAGTAGACTGACAGAGTAAAAAATATAATGAATTTTGGGACCATACCTACTAGTTTAAAATCTCCAATAGGCCCTCTTCACTTCATGGCTGTGTGATTCTGAACAATACACTTAACATTTCTGAACCTCAGTTATATCATTTGCAAAATGGGCACAATATTAATTATTTTAACTAAGTAGAGAGATATTGTATACAAAAGCCAACTCATAGTAAGCTCTCAGTAAATAAATGAATAATAGTTCATATATATATATATATATATATATATATATACTAAAATTGGAGATGTACTTTCCTGACTTCAAATGGAGTTGAGAGAAATAGAGATTTCTCATTTAAACAAATGGTCCAAACTCAGTGCTTCACTAGATGAAAAACAAGTTCGATCCCCAGTACCAAAAAAAAACACCCATGGGTGGGGGCAGGGATTTAGCCCAGTGGTGCTGCTTCCTGCCTCACGAGTGCAACATTCTGTTTGATCCCTGATACCAAATAAAAACAAACAAACAAACAAACTTATTGGAAAACCATTTAATAGTTTTTCTGCTTTTATTTTTATTAGTACGTATTTGCAGTACATAACAATTACACTCCCCATGGGGAGTTGGTACATGCATATAATACATCTCATTTTTCTCTTCAGCCCCTTCCCCTCCTCTCCTTTCAGAGTCATTTAATTTTTAAAAACTTTAATCTCAAACAAAATTTTTAACAACTGACATAATTTAAAAAGCACTTTGTCCTTTTCTCTCTGTCACAATATCACACCCATAGCAGAATCAATATCTTTCTCCTTCCCTACTGAATTGCTCTCAAATTCCCATTCTCTTCCACCCCATGAGGTCTCTTTCCCTCAGACACAGTCCATTCCCTTCCCTGACTTCATGACTAATCTGCAACTTGCAATATATATATATCAAATCTACCAATCCTCTATCATTCTTTATCTTGCCTATTTGTCCAATTCTGCCCAAGTCAAAGCCTCAGAACTCACTGACAGAATTGGACAGTGGAGCATCTCATAAACCAATGATCTCAAGCCAATTCTCCTACACACCTCCTCCTCAATCTTCCACTCCTGTTACATGTTAAAAATGAATCAGAGTAGCCAAGACCTGAGTGAATGCTTTTCCAAAAGAAAACATACAAATGGCCAAAAAATATATAAAAATGTTCTCAACATCATTAATCGTCAGGAAAATGCAAGTCAAAACTACAATGAGATATCACCTCATACCTGTTAGAAGGGTGTTGGAGTGTGTTATGTGCATATACCAATCTCCTACAGTTAATGTAATCATTATGTACTGCAAACATATGTTAATAAAAGTAAAACAATAATAAAAATAATAACATGTGTTGGCAAGGATGTGCAGAAAATGGAGCCCTTATACCTTGTTTGGGTATATAATTACTATGGTTTTATGGATAACAGCATGGAATTTTTTCATAAATTTAAAAAAAGAAGTATCACACCATCCAGCAATTCCACTTCTAGGCATATAACCAAAGGAAATAAAATCACTATCTTAAAGAGATAGCTTCCTTTCTGAGTTCATAGTAGCATTACTCCCAATAGTCAAGATAGATATGGATGAATAAAGAAAATGTGCGTATGTATACACACGTGCATACAGTGAAATATTTTGCCGTCTTAAAAAGAAAAAAAACCTTTTTTGTAGGAGAAAATAAGAATTTTCAGAAACATGGACAAAACTAGAGGACATTACACTAAATAGAATAAGTCAGACACACAAAGATAAATACTGCACCATCTCACAGGTGGAATCTAAAAATGTCAAATATCTAGAAACAGAATAGGAGGGTAATTCCCTAGGGTCAGAGGAGGGGAACATGAGGAGGAATTGTTCAGGGTGCAAACTCTCATAAATTCTGGAGATCTAAAGCACAGCATGATGACTGTAGTTAATAATGCATTGAATACTTGAAATTAGTTAAGAGAATGAATAGTACATGTAAGTATTCTAAACACATATACAAGAAAAATAAATGTGAGGTGATGGATATGTTATTTAGCTATATATAATGCAGTGCATCTTAACATATATATATAATTTTTATTGCCACTCAAACCTCAATAAAGTAGAAAAACAGAAAAATTTAGAGGGGTTAATTTTCTCTGTTTCTCATATTGAGAACAATGAGGAAGAAGATTCTTTGAGCTGTCTTAACCTACTTTATTTATAATTTCCATCAGTGCAATGGCAGAGAGCAAAAAATTTATATATTGTAGAAAACCAAAGAATCACTTAGCACTGTAAAAATTTCTTGGGGCATACTCAGAAAACAAATTCTGAAAATGATATAAAGTGTTTTTAAAATTGAGATCTGTTTTATTTATATTGAAGGCATATTTCATTAAATGCAAGTCAGAATGGGCCTTAGCCCATTTGCACTCTTAACTAAGGAAATGAATGGTTAATAATCAAGGTCAGAATTTTTTATTTTCTAGGAAGCAAAGATGGCACTTTTATTTTAATTTTTAAAATTAATTTTATTGGTACATTTTATTGGTACATTTTAGGTATACAATTCATTTACATTTATCATTG
>NW_004624762.1:20903827-20990387 GCF_000247695.1 Heterocephalus glaber | reverse complement strand
AATTTTACATTTTAAAAATTATAAAAGTTATATATCTGCATCATAAAAATTAGAAATATTGAGCAGATTTAAATGCATTTACAGTTCCAACTCCTTCAATACTGAACATTTTTATTATTTCATTCCTAATTTTTTTCATTTTACCTTGGTGGTTGTGATATCTGGTGTTTCATTTTCTTTTTTGTGAGATTGTGAAGCTTTTTAAAAATTGTGTTTTTAATGAGGAAGTATTCTGTTTATACAATAGCTTTTGAAAAATAAAAGATGTTTTGATATAAAACAAAACAAACTCTAGTTATGAGATACTATATTCATCACATGAAAGCAATAGTCTGATCTCCAGGTTATGAATATTAGAATTAAAAAGTAATTAAACAATTTTAAGAGTCAAAACAAATTTTAGAGAAAAAAATTACCACACATACAATGTTCAAGCTTCCAATGTGGTGAAATTATATGAAATGTTTAGCAAACTGAATTTTTCTCTATTATATAAGCAAAACGACAAGGCTAAATTTGTGCTTAAAAATTGCAATGCAGTATTACTCTGCCATCAAGAAAGATAAAGTTGTGTCATGTGTAGAAAATCGATCTACCCTAAGACCATAATGTTAAGTGAAACAAATCAGACACACAAGCTTAAATATCATGTGATTTCTCTTATATGAGGAGCCCAAAGTATAAATACAGAACAAAGGGAAATTTAGATAATAGGAAGTAGGGAGATACATATTTTTCAAATGAGAAGAGGAACAAAAGATGGAGGGAGGTTTGAGAGGGGAGGAAATGGGGATGAAAAAAGGAATTGAGGTGTATTATGTACATGTACTAACTCCACACAAGGAATGTAAACATTATGTACTGCAAACATGTACAAAGAAAAGTAAGGGGATCAGGAGATGGATGAAGGGACAAGAAGGGAAAGGAATGAGGATTTAATAAAAGGAATTATGATGTATTATGTAATGTTCCAATTCTCCACAAGGAATGTAAACATTTATTATAAGCGTGTGTTAATAATTTAAAAATTACAATCTAACTACATAGCTAAACAAAATACGCAGGCACTGCATTACCCCATGTTCTTAGATGGAAGAAGTGGGATGGGGACTACAGAGAATAAACATGCAAGGAGAAGAAATATTGTATACTAGACAACATAAAGTCATGTTGAAAATAAAGCCCCAATTCGTACATCTTCTATGGATACAAGGACTATTCTCCAACTTCAGAAAATTAATGAAGAAATATAAGGGAAGGGTGTAAATAATTACAATTTCTCATGAAAAAAATATACATAAGAAAGAAAAGAGAACAATAAAGGATTCATACAACATGGTATTTGGGGAAAACCTGTTTGTTTTCTTTGTTCTGATTAAGAAACAGTAATTAAGTGTATCCATATCGGACATCCTTTATACTGTTTTTAACAAATTACTAATAGCACTCCTGGCTACACATACTAATTAGGAATACTGTTCACATCCTAATTAGCCCAGGAAAGGAGACCACCAAATAAACCTAAATCTATTTTTAGTCCTATATAATTGCTCAGTGGTACCTCAGTTTATGAATTTATTTTACAATTTTTGGAAAAATGGCTGCATTTGTGTTTGTGTGGGGAAGATGGCTCTGGTCATGTTTGTCACCCAATGTAGAGTTTCCAAATGGAAGCATAATTTTGCACAAAAGCATTCATGAACCAAAGTATTACTGTATATGCTCCACTGTCTTTTTTAAAGTATTTAAAGGCAATAGGGAGATAATGCTTGTACACCACTGAGTTTGTTTTGACTACTAATATTTCAATCTCCATTTTATTGAATATTTGATAATAGAAATAAGATTTACTGGGAGAAGATGGATTTAGGACAAGTGTGGACTAACTGTTTTCCAAAGGCTAACAGAGAAGCCCCTAGGTTTCTGGTTCAGATGTGTTTTCCTTTAAATCAAGGTTTTCCTTCATTTCTGTTTTATTATACTTCTACAAAATTAGACCGTTTGCATCTTGCTTTATCTTCATCTGTTTTGTTTTGCTTGGTTCGTTCTTCTTTGCAGGTGAGGATGTGCTCTTGATTCCCATTATAGACTTAAATATTTTGGTGCTACATTTCCTTAAAGTTTAGGTGGCTGTTTACCAGACTTTTTTTTTTTTAATTCTTAAGTTCTTTTGTTGGTACATTTTAGGTATACAATACGTTACATTTATCATTGGGTACTTGTACCTGTACATAATGTATCTTGATTCTTATTTTTTCCCCATTACCTGTGCGCCCTTCACCCCCTCCACCCTTCCCTATTTACATAGACATCATTTCAATTTTTTTTTCTTTTCTCATACTTTTTCCTTTCCCTCTTTTCCTTTCCCCTTCCCCTCCCTTCACTCCTTCATCTTTGGACCTTTTTTCCTATTTCAAATTATCAATTATTCATTTTAATCATTTTAACCCTTATTCACAATTTCAGTTTCTCACACCAGAGAAACTATTCGGTATTTACACATGTGTGTCCTATTTATTTCACTTAAGAGTATGGTCTCATTATGCATCCATTTAGCTATAAATAACTCTAGTTTCTTGTTCTTTATGGCTGAGTAGTACTTTATTCTATAAAAAAACCACATCTTCTTTATCCAGTTTTGAAGAAAATCTTCTTGAAACTGAAGGCTTGATGGTGAAGGAATTGCTTGTTCTTTGGCAATTAGGGAAATGTTTTTACTCCAATACGAACGTTCCCTAAAGTTCTCTAAAACTCATCTGTGGCAAACAAACTTCAATAGCCTGTGCATTGGTCACAGATTCTGCTCTTTCAACTGGTTCAGGACTGTTGCCACACTGAAAGATTTCAGAACAGCTCAGTGGACCCATCTTCAGAGTGCAAATAGGTTAAGGTACAGGCATGCTGTTATATCACTGTCCTTTGATAAGTAGAGATTGTTGTCATTCACAGTTGTTTTGTTCTGAAGCACATAATTGAATTTGATTATTTTTACATACATTGCAGAAATTTTCAAAAATGTTGCAGTTTATTGCCTGCTTATTAAGTGTATCTGTAAACAACTAAATATCATAGAGGAGGTCAAGATTGAAGTTATCACGGTTCTTTTTGAGTTTTAAAATACTGACTTGGTCATCTATATTGTATGAAATTCTTCTTTATTCTTTCTCCTCATTCCCCTTTACATTCTTACTGTGCAATAATTGTTACCTGCTCCTGAATAAAATCCTGAACATGTCTCCTGGAATTTTTCCATTCTCTCTTAAACAACAACAACAACAACAACAACACATAATCTTTTAATCTCTGAAGCATTAACAATTTTGATTTCATCTCATAATGACTTAACGCTATTCCAGTGCTATTTCAAATACCAAACTTATTTAGAGTCAATATTTTGCCTCCCCAAATTCAGACCTGCTTCAATACTGGAAGCCTGCTTCAGGAAACGGACATGAACTGGCTTCTACCTTTAGTTGTCTGCTAATTATTATGTGGCTGGGTCAGTGGCTGGTTCAGTTGGAATATGTTGTTGGAATACTCTGGTGATAGTATTTTTCCTATGAAACCTCTCTCCCCACATTGAATCCATTAATGAGGTCCTTTTGATGATACCCTACTTCAACACTTTGGCAAGTGTAACACTCATTGACTTTGGGGTTTTTAGCTGTTTAGCTTTCACGTAGTGTCTTTATGTTTCCCCCGTCAGTTCTTTGGTTTGGGGTAAATGCTAAAAGACTGCTCTTATCTCAGACTGGATTCCTTCGTCAAGGTAATATTCAATCTCCAGTAAACCTTCACCACTGGCCCAACTTTGTTGGAAGAGGAGTTGGCTATCTGGGAAGCTGTCTCTACTTCATCATTAATAAGGGGGCAGCACCAGTCACAGATTTGGCCTTCAAAAATCCAATGCATAAATAAGATGCCTGTTCTATAGCTCCTAAAGCTCTTAGAAACGCATTTGAAACTCTCCCTAGGGATCTTGAAGCTTCTCTCATTTGAATTGAATTGAGGTGAAGCACAGCACCCTTAAATCTTTCTTAAAATAAATCCTTTCACACCACTACACACCCAACAGAATGGCTAAAGTGAAATAGAAACTATAAAGATTTAGGACATGGAACACCTAAAACGTCCATATATTGTCGGTGGAAGTAAAAATCTATACAATCACTTTGGAAAATATTTTAGCATCGTGAAAATACTTTAGTATTACATACTAAAGAGAAACATATCCATTCTCTGTGACCTAGCTATTCTACTCTTTAGGCATGTTCACGTATGTTCAACAAAAGTATGTTTGTTCACACTTTACTGGAAATAACCCTGAACTGAAAATTGCTTAATTACCTGTTAACAAATGTTGATATATATATACAATGCAATTCTATGTAGAATTGAAGTTTATCCATTCTACAACTGTAGACACAGCATATCAAAAACACAATATTAAGCAAATAAAGCCATGCATGAAATAATACATACTATGTGACCTATTTATATAAAATATTTAAGATATTTTATGCTATGTAAAAAGTCAGGAATATACTGTAACTGGCTAAGAGAAGCTCAGGAGGAGGAACTTGTCATGCTGATAATGTTCTATTTCATGTTCTGGTGCTTATGTCATGAGTGAATTTAGCTAAGAAAAATTTATTGAGCTGCACACTTATAATATGTATACTTCTTTGGATATTATACTACAATAAGAATTATAAATAAACTGAACTTTTAAAAGCAAGAAAAATTAAATTAACTATCTTACCCTTTTAATCTCAACTTTTTACATGAGCTGGAGGGTGGTTATCAGTTCACTTTGGAGGACCCAGCACCGGGGCACTCCTTTTACACAAGCTCCATAGATGAACCAGACCTTTGTCTTAGACTGTGTGGTTTCCAGGCAACTGTTGTTCTCTTCTCATGCTCTGTGGCCTCTTTTTGAATCTATAGGAGGAATTGCATTCATCATCCTGTTACATAAATGATACACTTGGTACAAAGATATCAAAAGCTTGAGTATCTAAATGAAGATTGTTCATGCTTATCAGCAGGTAGTGCAGTTCACAAGATGCCATAAGCCATACAAACAATAAAGGCTTGCAAAATGAGACCTGAAGTGATAATTATTTCCACATTAACTTTGATAGTCACAATTCTAGGCTCATTCTACCCAGATCTTCTGTTAATAACCCTATTGATTTTCATAGGATATGAATTGATAAAGCAATGGTGCTGAATTGAGAGAAGTTTGGGGAAAATATCCCGTAGGGAAGAAGAGGTTTGACCTACATTAATCTATGCTGATTTTCTTATTGTGATGCAGGTAAGCACTTTGGAATTAACAAATATTTAAGATTCTTTGGACCAGACTATTCTTTCTCATATTCACTTTTCCCCAGACTCCAGTGAGGGTGCACTATTTATAGAGTGCCCAAGTAGCAGGATATTTGGACAACATGAAGATTGTTATGTCTCAAGATACACATGAACAAACTGTTTTCCATTTGAGAATGTCACCAACAACATATGAGATTATTGAATTTCTCCCACTCTTATCAATATTAAGTAATATTATTTACTTAAATATATATATATATATATCATATATGTTATATAACACACTCAGCATTCATTGGTGGAAATGGTCCTTTGCTTAAAATTCAAAAAGAGAAAAAGCATATCTGCCATAATCTTACCTTCTTTTTAGGAAAACTTTTTCAACGTAAAATGACTATTTTGTTGTTTTAATATTTTTCTGACAAAATATAAAAGATCATCATTTGCAAAGAAACTATAAACACAATGGTCTCAGATTTCTCAATTAGTTTAAAAATTGACAATTGCATTAATCTTAGAAGACCTTGGTAGATACTATCTGAAATAGTATCACTCTTCTGTTCACTATATTGTCTAATGCCAAGCTTATGTCAAGGTAAATTATTAGCAATTATTTTTCTCTTTTTTAATAGCTGGAATGTGGAGCATTTCCAATGGTTTTCTCATTTGCTGTTTATTATAATGCATGTTGTAATTTCAAAACAGATTCTCCTATAACCAGTTGAAATTATTATCATGATACATGAGACTATTTCTGAATGAGACTTTTTTTGTGATATACCAAGGAAAATGATGAGGCTTTTAGAATTTTCTATTTTAGTATACTATGAAGCAATAAAAGATTTTCTTTGTAAAGACTTCTTAAAATCTTACCATGTTATTTCTAGATGTTTCATAAAGGAAGCTATATTATTATAATTGAGCTAATGATCATTCTCTCATATACCAATTTTTCCAATTCAGTCATGAAATTTTATTGGCAGATTGGCGTATTTTATTGCCAGAGGTAAGTGTCTTTCTCATGTCTCTCCCCAGGAGAACCCTGCTGCAAAAGGGCATGATCCCAGGAGGCTGATGGTTCAGCAGATCTGAGAATGGGCTGATTGTTTTAGTGGATGTCCTGGCCCTTGAGCAGGCTGCAGTAAGTGGTGATCTCCTTCTCTAGCCATGACTTGATGTGCATGAACTGTTGATATGCCTGGCTCTGCAGCTCAGCATCAGCATGCATGTTACCTAGCTTTGCTTCATTGATGCCTGCCATTCAGTGCCTGGATCTGCACTAGCTGGGCTCTGAAGCAGGCATCCCTCTCTGCCAGTGTGCCTTCCAGAGTAGCTTTCATGTTTAGCCTCAGGGCCCTGAAGAGTATGCTATAGGTCGGTGAACTCCAATTTCTTTATCTAGAGCATCTCTACGTGGGTAGTGATCACTGGATTCAGCTTCTGCATTTTACTGATGAGTCAGGCTTTAGTTTCTTCCAGTTCTTCTCAGCCATGACTTCATATTGGCTTTTCACATCATTCAAGATCTTGGTTAGATGGAAATTCTGAGCAAAATTCACCTCCACTCTGACTTGGTCAGCTCCTCAGTCCCACAGGGCACTGATTTCCTCTGCATGGCTCTTGTTCTTGTTTGGATAGAACAAGTCCTCCCTCACACACCATAGCTGCTTCTCAAGTGGATTTTGGTCAGATCTAGCTCTACTGATGCTCACTTCCATGCTCAGATGCACAGCATGCTCCATCTCAAGCTTGGTTCTGAAGTCATCGATAGCCAGATGATCATTGTTAATCTGTAGGACAATCATGGAATTCTTAAAGGTGGCAGCAAGAATATTGCCTCTTAGGTTCTCAATGGTCTTGAAATTGTGCCTATAGTTGCAGGAGGGTCTGATCCCCTGCTTCCAATAACCATTGTGGGTTTTCACCTGTAGCTCTCTGTTGACCTGCTCTAGGATATGCACTTTGTCCAGGCAGTAGACCAGGCAGAAATCGAGGTTCTGCACAGTAATGTTCTAATTGCTCACCAGAAACCTGTAAGACCAGCTAGCCACTGCCATAGCTCGCAGAGCAGGATACAGGCATGCTGTGACCATCTGAGTCCAAGTAGATGTGTGGAAGGTGCGCTCAGGCCTAATGTGCAACAAACCAATGCCAGACCCTTGAAGGATGAGGTAGTCCTTGGCTGCTGATAGCTGTAGGAAGTCAACAAGGCAGAGAAGGCAAGCAACACTAGCCTGGGGAACTGTGGTCCACAGGAGGAATCCATATACCAATTTTAGTAGCTTTATGGAGATACATTTGCATATCATATAATTCACCCTATTCAAGTCTACAATTCAATGATCTTTTAGTAAAATTCAGAATTAGTTATACAAGCATTATGGTTTACATCTAAAATGTCCCCCCAAAATCTCATGTGTTTGGAAGTTGATTGGATCATGGGGGCACTTTATTGATCAGTGGATTCACCCATTGAGGAGTTCAGTAGCTGAGTGAGCTGTTAGGAAGTGAGGCCTCATTGAAGGTAGGTTACTGAGGGTACATTCTTGTACCCAGTCCTCTTTTTTCTCTGTTTCCTGGCTGCCATGTGTTGAATAGATTTCTTTCACTATGCCCCTTCACCACTCTGTTTTTGCCTTGGAGTAAGCTGACTGAACCCACTGGAAACCGTAAGCCAAATAAACCTCTGTTCCAAGTTGTGAGTGTTGGGTATTTTGTCCCAATATTGGAAAGGTTCCGAATAGAACACCCATCCTGCTACAATCCAAAAGGATCTACTTTCACATTTACATTCAGTCCCCAGTTCCACCCCCAGCCCTGAGGAAGATTACTGTTTTTGTCTGTACAGATTTACCCAATCCAGATATTCAGTACAAATGAAATCATACACTATGTGATTCTTGTATCTGCCTAGTTTCGTTGAGATTTTAAAAATGATTCATGTATGTTGAAGCATGTAGAGTAGTTCTTTTTATTTTATTGTATATATACATTTCGTTTACATATTCATTAATTAGGTTGATTTTAGGTTTTAATTATTAGGTATCATACCGCTTCGAACATTTACAAAGAAGTCTGTGAATTTTCATTTTTTTAGATAGAATTTTAGGAGTAAAACTGTTGGGAGAAATGCTAAATCGTTCCATCCAGTATTACAACTTGCAGCAGTTGTGATGTTGGCTTTCCTTGAGTACTTGCCATTGTAACAATCACTATTGTTCCAGACAACGGGCTTGAACATGGGTTACCTGATCAGACAAGCCCCCACTGGCAGTGAAGTTGTGATTTTTAGGACTTGCCTCATCCTGATAGAATTGTCAGTCAGAATGAGCTTGGACATAAGGAGGGGGTGGAAAGGTGCAGCCATGCTGTACACTCTCATGGTTCCTACTTGAAGCCTGAAGTTCAGCAGTTTCTGAAGCACAAACATCTGGTTATATTTTTGTATGCCTTTTGTTGATTTCCAAACAATATTGAATTGGCTATTTTGATCATTTGTCCAGTTGTATCATTGTATTTGGCTAGAGGATTTAGCAATCTCTTATTCTACTATTCTGAATATCTTACCTCCTTCAAATACCAGTTTTTATACTTTTTTTTTTTGGTACTGGGGATTGAACTCAGGACCTCACAGTTGCCAGGCAGGCACTGTAGCACTGAGCTACAGCCCCAGCCTGACGGTTTTTACACTTTTTACAAAACAAAAATATCAAGTCATCTACCTCAGGCACATACATATTTTCATTACATATTTATTTAGTTTATAGAAATAGAGCCTTATGGATGAAAAAGATTATTTTTTCTTTATCAAACTGGAAGGAGCACTGGTATATAAGTATACATAGGCTCAGCAATACTATTCCATGAAAATATACTAAGTTGAAAATATAATAAAATATAATGTAATGTTTGATTATCATTTCAGATTTAAGGATACTATATTTAATGTGCTTAATTTATTTCTCTCTGGACTCTTAGGTCTATCTTCTCCATTTAGAGTGTTCACCTAGATTCTTTGGGTTTGTCATTCTTCAACCATGACCTGGAAACTTTACAAGTAGTATAGTGGGATGAACGTATATAAAGCTCACCTTATTTATTTTCTATTTCTTAAGAATAGCTGTCCTTCACTGTTTTAAAAACAGTGTTTTGTGTATTACTTGTTATACTTTTTGTTTGTTATCAGGTAGAAGAGTGTTTTAGTCAGCTTTCCATCACTATAACAAAATACCTGGGATAATCAACTTAAAAAGAGAAAAAGGTTATTATTGGTCATAATTTTGGAGGTTTGAGTCAATGGCCATGGAACTCTGCTTGCTTTTGAACCTATGATAAGTTGTTATATCTCACGAGAGTATGTTACCTTCACTTCATGCCAGCTAGGAAGCCAAGTGAGAAAGAGAGAGTTGGGTCTCTATGATCCTTTTCAGTGCACAACACCTCAGTAACCTAAGACCTCCTACTAAAAACCTAAGACTTCTTAAAGGTTCCACTGCTTCGCAATAACGCTATTCTGGGGCTCAATCCTTCAACACATGAGCCTTTGGAACACACTCAAGAGCCAAACTACACTAGAAAGTAAATCTAGTATATCTTTGTCCATCTTGTTCAGAAGTGCAAATTTTGCAATCATTTTTCTCTAGTATTTTGTTTCTTTGTTAGTGTGCCTATTTTTTAAATTTCTCTATGTAGTAGATTTCTATGCAATATTTGTATTCTCTTTAAAATAAATTTTGTATCCTTTTAAAAATGGTTCAAAGGGCTAGTGGTGGCCAGCGTCTCCATAGTCACTCAAAAGGGAAAAGAAAGATGAATGAGGGTATGAGAGATGAAAGACAGAAAGAGATAGAGCAAAGATAGATATTGAATTAAGATACAGACAAAATTACAAGAGGACTGCAAGACCTACTAAAACGTTATTAATATTATAATAGTGTCTACAACTTGTGTGGATATACATACATGCATACACGCACACACACACATGTATATATTTATATATGAACTTTGTTTCTTTTTTATCTATTTATTTCTGGAGAATTTTTAAAACATTTTAAAATCCTTTTTGAGCTGCTGCTTCTTAAATGTTGAAAATATAGAGAAAAAACTGATCTGGCATTTGTAAAGTAGGATGCTGTTAAATTTGACTACAAAAAAAAGTGGATAGCTTAATTATTCAAAGAAAAATAAACAACTCAGAATGTATCTGTCCTGTTCCTTACTATTTCAAGTCTGCCATTGGCAAATGATTTAATGAATCCATATATCTCAATCAATCAATTTTAAAGCTTCTCTAGTCTTTCTGATTTACATAAACATTTAAAAACAGCTGTTCTAATACACGATTTTGCCTGTGTGTGTTGAAAATACATGTTTTCTAAAATTTTCTTCCATTTGCTTACTTCCTTTATTTAATAAATGTACTTATGCAAGTTTAAACGTCACCTCCTGTCATACTCTCTTGGCATAAGGGAATAGTGGTGAAATGTATGGGTAGTGTATTAAATTAGATATTAGATAAATGAAGAACAGCTCTTGGATTTCAAGGAATATGAATAGGGAATATGAAGCAAAGAAAAAAACCCATCATAATATTATTGGAAATGTGTTATTGAAGTGTTAGTGTAGATTAAAGGAAAATGGGATGCTTTCGGTAAATAGTGGCTGTGACAGGATTAAAAGAGAGACAAATTTTAGATATAGTAGATATGGCATTCCAAACAGGCAAATAACATCAGCAATGGAAATATATTTAGCTCTTCCCCTGAGTGATTTATAGTCTTGATGAGCTCAAATATTGTTTTCCTCTGAATTGTGCTAGATCATTATGTTTTCATTTGGTGCATCAGCATAAATTCTGTCTCCCATGCTGGACTTAATAGTTAATAGTTTATCTCTGCCTTTTGGGGGAATTTTGTTCAAAATTGACTAACTCTAATTCAATAGCCAATACTATCACAAAGGATTCATTCATTTCAGAATCTAACCTATTAAAAATTCTTTTCTGGAGTGAAGTAGAAAATAACATATAGACACTAAATATTGATTATTAACTATGCACTGCACTAATCCTACATGATATATTACAAACAGAAGGGCCATGCTGAGAGGAAGAAACAGTAGAGGAGATGACTCCTAAATTAGTTTGACAGATGCTAAATCTTTCATAACAGTCAAATTATCATGATTTTCTTGAGTGCCTACTATATAAAATATAGTATGCTAGGTGCTAGATGAAAATAAATACAGGATAAGATGGTCCCTATTCTCAATGAAATTATAGTTGAAATAGAATTAAACTACTCCTTCTTTTTTTTTGTTAAATTATTTTATTGGTACATTTTAGGTATACAACACAGTTACATTTCTCATTGGGAATTGTACCTTTACATAATGCATCTTGGTTCTTATTTTTTCCCCATTCCTAGCCCTCCCTTCACCCCCTCCACCCTTCCCTATTTACAAAGACTTTATTTCCATTTTTTCCATTTCTCAGCATTTTTTCTTTCCTTTCTTTCCTTTCCTCTGCCCCTCCCACTACCCCTACCCTTTTGGACCTTTTCTTCCTATTTTGCATTATTGATTATTCATTCTAATCATTGGTACATTTTAGGTATACAATATAATGACATTCATCAGTGGAAATTTGCAATTTTACATAATCTCTCTTGGTTCTTATTTTTCACCCTTGCCCAGCCCTCCCTTCAACCCCTTCATTCCTCCCTATTTACAAAGATTTTGTTCCTATTTTTTCATTGTCTCATATTAATCCCATTCCCTTCTATCCTTTCCCCTAGCCCTCCCACTTCCTTCCCCTTTGCCCCTTTTCTTCCTATTTCACATTACCTATTATACATTTTAGTCCTTATTTACACTTTCAGTTTCTCACACCAGAGAAACTATTCAGTATTTATGCCTGTGTCCTATTTATTTCACTTAAGAGTATCACCTCAATGTGCATCCATTTAGCTATAAATGTCTCTAATTTCTCATTTTTTATGGCTGAGTAGTACTCCATTTTATAAAAAAACACATTTTCTTTTAAGAAAAGCATAAGATGCACACTGAAACTGAAAAAAAGTACTCTTTTACAGTAGCTTTTAAACAACTTCTCTAAAGAATAACAGAATGCCTTTGAATTCAATGGCCTGAAAGAAAAAATGAAAATGAAAATAACTTATATTTTATGTGTATTAAAAGCAAACAACCTGTAAAATAGATAAATGAAAAAAGATTAAGTATAGGGCCTGGGATTTAGCTTAGTGGTTCCGGTGCCTGCCTCGCAAGTGCAAGGTCCCGAGTTCGATCCCTGGTACAAAAAAAAAAAAAAAAAAAAAAGATGGTAAGAAACTGAGAGGGCCCTAGTAAAAAAAAAAAAAAAAAAAAAATGAAGTACAGAAAAATCAAGTAACTTACCCAAGGCTACAGTACTAGGATCAGTGGGTTTCAAAATCATGTATGATGGTCACCAATGTCCAATTTTCATATTATTTATATTCCTGTAAAGGAATAAACATACATTTTACTTTGTACTATAACAGTAAAATGCTTAATGTTTTAACTTGGTTGAGAATTCTTTCCTTATTCTATTCAGGTTTTCCACATGTGCATGTGCTCACACAGGCATGCACACACTTTTCTATCAATGGTGATATTTAATTAATTTTGCACATGTTTTCCAATTGCTAATTGTATATTAACTCACTGAGCTCAGGGGACTTTATATTTGAACAAACTGTCCTTATTTATTGTAGGATGGAAAAAGAAGAAGAAGAAGAGGAGGGGGAGAAGAAGAGGAGAAGAAGGAGGAGGAGGAGGAGAATGAGGAGAAGGAGAAGGAGGAGAAGGAGAAGGAGGAGAAGAAGAGGAAGAAGAAAAAGAGGAAGAAGAGTCTGGACTACACAGCAGAGTTCCCACGTGCCATTTAAAAATACCTAACTACTGTTCACTTGAAAATCTCTCACTGTCAGCCTCTCTGTCTCTCTCTCTCTCTCTCTCTCTCTCACACACACACACACACACACACACACACACACACATACACTCACACACACAGTTTGGCACTTAATTGCCTGTGCCAAAACTTAATGTTTTAATAAACTAGGTGTTAACTGATTTAATGAGTGGCAGCATGTAGGTTATCACTATTATAAACCATACTTAGTTTGGAATATCAATAATATGCTAAACAAAGGTTTGTGCTTCTGGAAAAGTTCCTTGGCAAACAGTTGTTTTCTGACCGATTGTGACTGATTTTTCTGCTTCTTGGAAGGCAGAACATGTTCTGCTTCTTTAGTAACTATTAAGAGTTTATAGGTATGGAAAAAATCACATCCACAATCCCACACACACTAATGAACCATGGAATGACGTTTTAATTATGATCAGTGCTGCTCATGGATGGATGTATAGAATGAGGAGAAGGCTGGAAGACAAAGGATGTCTAAAATCCAGGCGTTGTGTTTGTTTTCCTTTGATTTCTCTACAAACTCTTTTATTGGCTTTGAATAAATAAATGAAAGGCAGAGAGTAGGCTGACACATTGGGGAGTTTCTTTAAATCTGAGTTTGCTGTCCTTAGCACTCAGGAATATTGCTAATCTTTTGGAAGTGCTCTTCATACTGTGGCTATTTACATGTTACTATTTCTAAACATCCTGAAGCTGCCAGGTAAAGGAATACAGAGTCACAGAAGTCTTAATGGCAACAATTCTGAGACAAGATCACCTGTATTCTGCCTGAATATATTCCCCTACCTAAACTATTGCGGACTCAAGATAGTTGGAGAATAACTGGAAAGTATTGGTGAGGACAACAAATAGAAAATAACATAATTCTGACAGATTATTCTTGAAATTATAATTTCATATCCTGTGCTCCCTTCTGTCTGAACACACATTAAGTTCTTTCATTAAGCATATAGCTACAGATTTTATCCTTTATGTATAAAGGTTCATCTATGGTTTTTATCTTCATTAATACTATGAGTTCTTTAATAAAAAAGTTATTAACATGAACACTTAACCTAATAATACACCACTTTGACAGAGTTATGGTAAATTCTTTGTAAAAGAATAAAGGAGATATAGTATAATGTAGAATTCAGGACATTAAACTGGAAGATAAGAAATCTATGTTCCTCTTGAGAATTTACAATTAAATTATTGGAAAACTACAGGAAAATTATAAACATCTCTGTATGTACAGTTGTCATACATAGAACAAGAGAATTAGATGATATCTTCCAGTGTAATATTATTTTCCAAGGATTACCGCGCAATTTGAATGTGGTAATTGTGGTACTGAGGATTTTCACAATTAATTTGATCCTCACAATATTTTGGCAAGGTAGGTATCTTCATCCCCATTTTACTGCTGGAGAATAGGGATTAGAGAAAATAAAATGTATGTCATAAAAAAGTATGTCATAGCCATAGTATGCAAACAACATGGTTGGTCCGCCCTCTGTATTCTAATGAATTTACTATACTCCTTAACTGTACCAAAACATTATTAATGGCCAAAGTAACTTTGTGCCATCAATGCTATCCCCATAGGATACTACATTAGAATATTGGATAGCTAGGAACACTATATGAATATATTGTGTATTGGAGTGCCAGCTGATTAACAGCCACTTCCCTAAGCTCCCAGACTTCTATGTCATTGCCCCGGATATACTCTCCTCATTGCTATGGGATCCACCAAGGAACTAAGTGGGACTACTTAACACAGCCTTCTAGAACTCTCTCTAGTATTAGGGTCTATCTCCATTCAGTCTGAACACAACTGTAACACTGGTTATGAAGGGCTTTAAATACTACCTTTAACATTGCTACCATCATGATCCCCCCACCCCTTCCTTTTACCTGTGAGCCTCTGACAAGACAAGGTGACTTTTGTCAGAAGAATATGTTTATCAATGTTCCTGGTTGAAAGTGAATGTTGATTTGGAATTGAGTTTAATTTGGCTGAGTTTTTCAAAAACTGCTTCTTGAGTGTTTTGCCATGATTCTGTACCTGGTTACCTTGACTCTGCGTAGGAGATGGCTATCCAATTATCCCTAATTATCTTTTCTAACTCTCCAGTCTTGTATTCAGTATCTGCCTGATATTTCTTCTTCTTTTGATTACCAGCTTTTTGGATCTACTCTTCATAATGTTTTTACTTTTTATTCCCTAATCCAAGACCACTTCTGACTGTCAATAGACTTTATTGCCTAATACTGGTGAATT
The DNA here is from genome assembly GCF_000247695.1 of Heterocephalus glaber. The sequence continues at coordinate 20,974,818 of NW_004624762.1, read as the reverse complement.
TGGCTTCTTTGAGGGTCCCAATTTTTATTTTGCTCAAGGCTAAAACTAATATTACTAATGTTAGTAATATCTATGGCTTTGCCTTAAAAACACAAACATTTCCATCTTTATGCTCATTTTTTATCCAATCATTGTCATTCATCGTATTTTATATTCTACTTATTTATTTTTTATTTTCTATTGCCATGGAAAATAAGCAGTATTAGAATTGAATTTTTTTCTGTCTTGTTCATTGACATAGTCCATGTGCTTAGAATAAAGTTTAGCATAAGTAGTTCCCCACGAGTCAGTTTTGGAATGATTAATTAAATAAATGAATGGACCTCAAACCTAGTATCTTTCTGTCTTTCATTATTGAGTTACAACAATTATTTCCCAATATTTTTAAGTGATATGATTGAAGAAGAAATGGATTATGGTACTAAAGTAGGACTTAAGTTGGAAAAAAAAATGTTATGCCCTAGAATAGACTGAGTTGTACTTGACAAGAAGAGTATTAGATAACTGGTCTGGGTGGATGAATTGTATGAGCTGAGTCAGAGAGGAAGAGAGGCCAGGGTAGCTATTGTTCTAATTACTTAGCCAGCAGACTCCATGGAATTGGCCACTAAATAACATACTCATCAGTCTCACAGACCTCTCTACCAGATGGTTTTATTTTAATTTGAGCTCCTACACCCCCTTGTAGGAGGTTTATGTGGATGTTTGTTGGCACGCTGCTGCATATGAAGCTAATTTGCCTTCAGAAAGGTTTTCACTACACAGAGTATGGCAAGTGGGATTCAAGTTTACCCTGTCCATTGCCTTGTTAAGCTGATTGCTATGCAGACAGTGACATGGGACCCATTTTACTGTGGATTTCTGCAGCTGCATTTAAACTAATTTTTATCATTGTGTTGATAATTTTACTCAAAAAAAGCAGAAAATTTCAATATAGGCTTACTTAACACAAAGAAACGCACTACTGGCCATTTACCATGTTCATTTCTGAAATAAAAAGACACCTTATTAACAAACACTCTTTTTCAAGGATATTGATCAGTACCCACCATCTATGCCGCTTTTTCAGGAATCCACTTCTCCTATAGCTTCTCATGTCTTCATGGGAAGATTTTGTAACTTAAACTCAACATCTAGGCCACAACAAGGTATTCAGGGGCCATCATCTGACTAAGGACTCAATCCATGGACAATGCTGCAGCTGTGTGATCTGATAGAAGAGTTATGACAACCTGATTTTCCTTCTCAAGAATTTCACCAGAGAAAGTAAGAAAAAAATTACCCATCGGAACTGAAAGCAGAAATTGAAAGGGTGTGGTGAGAATATAAAATATTAACATTCACTGAGTGCCTGCCATGTGCCTGACACTATCCAGCACATTACACAGGCTGTCATTTACTTCCCCATAACAACTCTATGGCCTAGGCACTGTTCTTAATTTTCAGTTCTACAGACGCTAAGTTACTTGACTGTGTGATAACTAATGGAGCCAGAATTCAAGCTTAGATTTATATGATTTCAGAGACTTTCCCTTTTAATCACTGCCTGACTGACAACAGAAGAAAGAGAATTTGGTGAAGGTCATGTTAAAGATGGAAGAAAACTCATGAGCAAAGAGAATGCCAGTTGTTTCGAGAGAAATGGAATGGAATGTAGTGGAACAGAACAGAAAAGAAGAGAATGGATCAAAGAGAAACAAGGGTAGCTTATGGAAAAGTATTTCCTCAGTGAAAGAAAAGAGAGAAAGTTCATAATAACTTGGGGCAGTGTGATGTTTTACTCTTAGGTCGAATTGCAAACCGCCTGTAACTTTGCATATTACTAGTGAAATGCTTTGTCTTTTACTAATGAAAAAATATTTTAAAAAGTTGTACATGTTGCTTAGAATGAAAAAGACATATTTTTGAAAGAGAGCCAGCAAACTCAACATATGTATGGCACAAGCGTTCCTTTCATTCCTCCTGCTTCTGTGGTCAGATACTAGCCTGTTTCCCATGGGAAGACTAGCAGAATAGTGGGACCCATAGCCCCAAGGTCAGGAGGACTGATATCCATGTTTGGTTTGGGTGCTACTTTGCAAGTAGTCCCTTGACCCCAAGGAAGACTATAGACCCAATGAAGTATCTAGACCCCAATACAAGTTTGTCTCTCTTCTAATGCCAGAAGACTTCCTTTAGTGGTTCATTCTAGTAACTCAAGTATCTCTCAGAAAAAATAGCCCTTGAGGTGAGCCAGAGGCTATGCAAAAAGCCCAGCCCTGCTCATAAAGATGCCTACATTTCCTGATACAATAAGAGAAATAAATCATATACGCATGTGTGCCATGAACATCTTTGTCGACAGGCCTTGGCCCTAGGGGTCATCCAATTGACTATGTGTGCATTCTCATGGTACACTATTCAGGCAGCTCTCCTTGCTCATGACCACTTCTGGACCTCAAGATCTGAGATTCTTAGAAAGATGAATTCCTAGCACCTATGAATTTACCATGGAATAAGATTTTCACCTCCTACATTTGAGTTAACTCTAGGAATTCTTTTTCTTAATTTTTGGATCCTTTTGCTTTGTTCTCTGTCTGTACTTCCCTTCATTCTGATCTTTTGACAAGTCTGGGTCAAGTTTTAAACCCATCTTCTGAAGTAACTGGGTACTCTGTCCCTTGAAAATTGTAAATGAAGAAGCGTTCTGTAAAGAAAAGACCAGAATGACCTAGTCAGTGGTTGAATTGATTCCATTTTACGAGATCCTAGTAACCTTATGTTGATTAAATGGCAACGCACTTGGATTTCAAAATGTACTATGATAAATTAGATATTTAAATGTCAGGTGAAACCAGGGCTTTTGAATATTTCCTCAGATGCTTCCTGTTCTTGTATACATATCCAGGGGTTGTACCTGGTTTGGCTTTTCATAAAGAAAGTATAAAACTGAAATTTTTTTCCTCTGTTACATAGATAATGAATGGAAGGATCAACAGAACCTCTTTATCCAGTCCATCAGCATATTACTTTCATTAAATTAATGTATATTAAGGGGATTTTAGGCTACTTTAAATTGTATTTTAAAACTTGTTTTTTTTTTTTCAGTTCAAAGAGCAGCAAAATTGTGTGATGGATCCATTAACTACCATGAGAATTTTTTTTTTTATTTTATATTTTCAAGTCAGGTTTATTGAGGGTTAATTTAAATATAGTCAAATCATCATTTATCTGTACACATTTTGATGCATTTTGACAAATGTATATAGACATATTTCCATCACAATATTCATAATATAGTACATTTCCAGAAAGTTCTTCAATGCCTCTTTACAGTCAATTCCCTTCCTCCATTCCCAGGCTTTCACGTATATTGATTTAATTATTGTTTTTATAAGTTTGTCTCTTCCAGGATGAAATATTATAACAGAATTATACATTTGCTAACCTTTTGAACCTGGTGTCCTTCACTGTGTTTAAAACATTTGAAATTCTTTCTTGTTATTATCTGTACTAGTAGATTAATCCTATATAATGCCAAGTAACATTTCCTAGTCCAAATGTGTCATTAGTAGTGTTGTCACTCACCAATTGAATGACATTTGGGTTATTTCAATCTGGGGCTATTATGAACAAAGTTGTTATGAACATTTTTGTAGAAGCCTTTTGTGAACATATTTTTATTTTTCTTGGGGAGAAAGAAGTACCTAGAAGTGGGCGTCTCTTTTATTTTCAAATGGCAAATATGAATACATACAAAATAAAATATGAAACCTGTAATTATATGTATAAAAGAATTCTTACTATTCATTAAATGAATCATTTTCCAAATGAAGTAAATTTATCAGCTGAAAGAGCCAGGTTGTTACATGAATTAAGTCTTTCACTTGAACAGGACTACTGTGAATTTAAGGTCTGAAACTTTGATCTTTTCTGAAAACTCTCAGAGAAATTTTAATGGTATCTAAGGTTTTTGAATTAAACATTTTGCTTTTGTTTGTATATTCTAGCTATAATACTTGTTACCTGTACTAGTAGCTTATTCCTCTTTCAAAGATTTTGAATTTGAATTTCATGATTTTGAAAACTTCTATAAAAACTTCTATAGAGATTAAAGAGTTAACTAATTTTTCTTCATTATAAGCAAAACTCCTTGAGATAAAATGTGTTGGTAGAGTAAGAAAAATGTATTTAATATAATTACCCCTTAATATGGGGTTAAAAGGCAGTGAAGTGACATAGGAAGTTTGAACAATAAGCACAGCAGATTATTTTATTGTCTCTTCATGTTACATTCTTCTTCTTATTCTGAAAACCAACCCATGCATGAATCTACATGATCACAGGCCAGAGTGTGTCCCCGTTGTCGCTCTTAGTAGTTCATGACCTCAACTGTAGCATTTGAATCAGGATGTCTTGTGGACTGATTTAAGCCAGTAAAATGTTCTCTACAGAAATCTGGATTGGGACTAAGCTAAGGCTATTTGTGTGGTTGTATTTGAGTCAGATATGTTCCGGGACTGTGAGACAGCTATTTTTTTCTCCTTTAAAACAAGAAACAGAAACTGCTCATCTGCAAGATGAAATGATGGGCAGAGTAAGTGAGAAGTGAGATGAATGCTACTAATGACTTTCTCAGTCCTGGTTCCTGCCTGTAGTTTCTGCTGATTTCTGAGGCCAGGGCACTGTCTTCTTGTGACTTGTGAAACAATGAACGAAATATGGGCTTAACTGAGCTTAATGCGATTTCTCTTACTTGTCATTAAAGACTTTCTAACTGCTAGAGCCAAAATCTTCAACTAAGTTTGTATTACTTGCGGGGTTAGATGCTCAAATTTGGGGGATTCTGGTTTTCTTCCTGGTTGTGGTGGATAAAAACAGGATTTTTAATTAATCAAAACTGACTTCAGATGTAGATTCTACTGTTTTTCATTTATGTAAGTTAGGGAAATTGTTTACTTCCAGTGAGATATATTTTTTCACTGTAAAAGAGAGATTATGATGCCTTAGAATTCCTCTAACAATTTCATTAGAAAATAGGTATTAAATAATTAGAACAGTTTCCATTTTATGGTATAGAACTGATAAATGGTGTTTCTTGCTGTTACATATAAGTCTACAAGAGTTTATTCCCTTTGTCCTTCCCTCTCTCTTTTTCTTCTTTTCTTCCTCAAATATTTTATATTCTGTGTGTCAAATCTTGTGCTTAGAATGTTTCATTTGATGAAGGTTGGAGATAGATTCCCCTGATGCACTGGAATTCTCATTGGGAAGACAGACCCATAAACAGAGGAATAACAAATACAAGGAGTGATGAAAAACACAATGACAGTTTAAAATTTTAAAATTATTACAGTAAAAAAATGTTTCATTAACCACCCTCCAACAACCTTCCCCTTACTTCAAATATACTTATCTCATCATTCTTGGCATTTTCTAATTTTTATGTATATGTATGTGATACCTAATAAATACATTCATTGTGGATAATTGGTACGTTTACATATTGCATCTTGATCCTTCTTCCCTTTTTCTGAAGCAGTTTTGGAAGTCTTTTTTCGTGAATGTTTTAATAAGGTGTGATAAAAAACATGATGGTTTCTCCTGCTGGGTGACATCCAGTGCAAAATGTTAAGATGTGTCCTCATCCACCTGATCCACCAGATCAGGCACCATGTGACTTCTGGTTCTTCCTCCAAGTCAAAATGATCATGAAATTTAAATACTTTGAAGCTATTCAGGACATCAAGGCTGCCACAACAGCACAACTAAGGACACAAACTCGTATGGGTGTAAAAAGGTAATCAGTCATCTACAAGGCAGACTGAAGAGAGTTGAGGCCAGAGTTCAAATAGCCTTTCACAGTTTCATTGCCAATTAAAAAGTGATGTGGCATACACAGGATACATGCAGAGGCTTCCTTACTTGAAAGCCAGCAGGACAAGCTCTTTAGAAAGTCCACCTTGAAATCTGGCAGTTTCAAATCAGGTCCCTGAGGTCATACACATTTTCATGGTGTCAACCTCCTGGGAATAGCCAGAGTGGTGGGTTGCTCCAGTTCCTGAACTCACTCTTCTAAAAAGGACAGAAGGTTACCATATGGTCACCAGGCAAATGGCCAAATGGTCTCCGATAAGCTTCCTTTAACAGCCTGTCAAATTCACTTGATCATTCCTGTTCCAAAGGCAAACATTTTCTTAACTTATTAACTAGTGCCTATTGGCCAACTTCAGAGAACTCCAATTTCATGTTTACAATCAGATCGGATCATTTCAGGTTAAGATTTGCATATACTCACTTTTTGGATCCTGTTATGGTAAAGTACAAAATATTGCAAAGTAAATACTGTATGTAAAATAAATTATTCCATATTAAAATTCACAGGGTAAAAATAAGCTAATTGTTTCACTGAAGTTGTTCAGTGTTGGCATTCTACTTGGAACAGAAATCCTTACGGTCTTACGAAATGTACAGTTTAAGAATTTGCTAACTTAGTATTGGTTGGTAATATAAAATAAAATCTTTTATTTATGATTGAGATTTTTTAATGGTACTTGTCTAGTTTTAAATAATTTCTTTCTTGGTTAGATATATATATATATATATATATATATAATTTTTAATGGTACACAATTATAAATTAAGTACTAAAATTTCTAATTTACTGTTTGGATTTACAGACCCCTGACTTTTTTCCTTAACATCTTGATTTATAAACAGTGAACCAAAAGTCCCAGTTGATAGATGTAAAATCTTTTGCTGGATTTACACACCCTCACGAAAAGCCCCACTGTAAATCACTGTTGAGTTTACAAATGTTCCCATTAGTTAGTGTTTTACCTGTCTGACTTGAAAACACCTTCTCTCTTTACGATTAAATTCTTGTTTATTGTTTTAATATATGGCACATTCTGATAATTTGTTACTACCAAGTGCTGATTTATTAGGTCAGTGCAATAAATTTTTGACATAAATATTAAAGGCTTTGAATTAGGTACATGAGACATTTGAAAGCTTTATAGCTGCAGAACAATTCTCAGAAACAAGAAAAACATTTTACACCCAATATCTTATAAAACAAAACATGAAATGGTAGCCATAGTATGTGTGTGTTTCCTTTCTATAATGTATCCCTGCCCCTTGCATTAACACTTTCTTTTTTACACAATGTATAAAGTTGTTGGCTGGACCTAAGCAGACTTCCAAGGGAAGTACTAGTGTTTGACCCGGACTGTCTGATAAGACTACAGTGTGCTGACCCCTTTGCTGAATTTGGGATCCTAGAATGGCTTTATCTTGGTTCTCTCTTCCATCAGTGCTGTTCCTGAGCTGGAAATATGCTGGGGCATATTTGGACTTGAATCCCTACTTGGGGAGCTACATGCATGTGTTGAACACCTTGTTAATCACATATGCTTTGAAACTATTTATTGTTTTCCTGACTAGTGGCAATGAAATTTAATGTCTATCAGTTTTATGCTCTTGATTACTTCTGATCATTGTCAGATTGGTTCTGAAGAGGATTACAGCAAGGCCTGAGGCCATCGAGTAACAATTAGCATTTTAGAATAATACTATTCTTGAAGTTATTATGCATAATAAAGGGAGAAAGATGATTTTTCTCTTTATTAAATCCAGTTGAGAAGATCTGTGTAGTTCACCCTGTGGCTTATGTGGGTTGTGTTTGTGTTTTTGCCTTCTCAGGATGACATATATTGTCATGTGGTAACAATTGCTGTTGATTATATGGAGGAATTAAGACAGTGTTCTAGGATTTTAATACCCGTTCTGTGTCCTAAAGGGCAAGACAAGATTCAAACCCATAGCTATGAGTAAATACACAAGATTTTTACTAGAAGCCACCAAGCCTTTGCTAGGTTTCCCTAATGAGTAGCTTTGTAAGCCACTGTGAGTCCCATCATTTTTTCAAGGCCTTAGTTTCTCCATGTTAAAAGACAAGGATTTGATCAGGAAACATTTACTTACTATCTAATTATTTGCCAGGCATTGTCAAAGCTGTTAGGGAATGAACAATTAAACCGCAGTCTGACTTCAAAGAATTAATATCCAAAAAAGAAAGCAGACCTTTTTTTAAATAATTAATGCCACATATAGGTAAGAAAAATCTGAACTAATACCATAGAAGAGGAGAAAAATACAGCCTTTTAGTACTGGTAATTTTGTGATAGATGTTTTATCAGTCCATAAGTGAAGAATTATTATGCACATAATATTATTTGTTCCATTCATTATACACATAAAATGACCTTTAGTGCACAGTAATCTTCTTCCTACTGTTACAAAAAGTTTTCAGAGTCATTGCAGAGTCATAAACTAGGTTGTTAGGGCATAAAATCAGTTATTTTAAACTGGAAAGAGAGGGAAAAATAAAATTGAATCAAAGAAGAAAGTGAAATAAGCTCAAAGACCCGAGTTCGATCCCCAGTACCAAAAAAAAAAAAAAAAGAGAGTGAAATAAAAATGTTCTCTCTCTCTCTCTTTCTCTCTCTCCCTCTCTTTCCCTCTCCCTCTCCCTCTCTCTCTCTCTCCATAAATGGCAATGGTATACCCCATGAGGATATAAATACTAAACATGATCATGATGGACTAAAATACTGCTCATATTTATTTTACATCTTGAAATGTCAGTGAATTTGGCAGAGTAAGAATGGCTTGGGTTTTTTAATGTATGTTTTGAACAGGATTTTAGATGTATAATAGAAACATTCAGGAACGTCCTTAGAGACCAACAACTAGCAAAAGGTGCTGTGGTATTGAGCGGGTCCTGATTTGAAGATAGAGCATGGAAGTGACATCTGTGGGCTTCACAGACCTCTCTTGTAGCTGTGCTCTCTCCTCCTTCATTGAAAGTTTTGAGATTGTCTTGTCTTCCTGATCCTGCCTGGCATGATATTGCACAGTGACTGGGAATATAGTTGTAATGGATTTGCTCCCTTAAGAATGTGTGTTTCAAAAAATAAATAAATAAATAAATAAATAAAAGAATGTGTGTTTCAGATTTGCTCACTGCTTTGTTATGACTGACACGGATTTAGCCTAATTATCATCCTTGAGAACATAACTTGAGTCCATGTGCTGTCACTAGAGCAAAGTTAAGGACCAAATATTTCCCTAGTTGATGGGATAATTGAGGAAAAAATAAGTCCTTTCTTCATCTTGCATATAGAAAATATCTAAGTAAAAATGAAAGAAAATGGATTTGTATCTAAAGATTTCTTTATGGACTAATCTTTAATGAAGGCCACAATTACATATGGGCATTTAAAGTACTCATTTTGATCATATCCAATATTATCATTTTGTCTTTTTTCTGCATTCAATGCATTTATTAAACATGCGAACTTTGAACATAATCATTCAAATATAACTGTGAAAAGCATAATTACCAGAATGATTAAAAAAAAATTCAGCTGCAGGATGACCTCTTTGAAAGAAAGAAACAATTGTAGTTAATAAAGCTGCCAAGTAGTAATGAAAATTCACTGGTTTCTGCAAATCTAAAAAGAGAATGGGCATTTTTAATTACTCATTATACTAATACTCAGGAAAAATAAATTATAGGTATCTTACTTTATGAGAATTTAATTCAATTTATATACTGTCTTTATCTACTACCTTTTCCGTGAGGCTTAACTAGAGATCCATGTGAAAAATAACAGCTGTCTCCCCTCCATTACTATTTTTCCTGCCACAATCATTTTATGTATCCCATGCTTGGCTTAGCGACATCTGACTCATTTGAATTCAGGACCATAGTTCTATTAATGAAAAGTAAGACAGGTTTATAACCAGGACGACTTCTACTTTTAGACAAGATCCTGGTGGCACAGGCATGTGCTTGTGTTTGGATATATTCTGTTTGATGCTTTTTTTTTTTGGTACAGGGGATCAAACTCAGGACCTTGTGCTCAAGAAGCAGGTGGCGGAACCACTGAGCTAAATCCCCAGCTCCTTTGTTTGATGTTTTAATAAATGCGTTGAAAGAATTCATGGAAATGTATGTTTGTTAAATGCATGCATGATACAAAAACAGAAGGACATGATAAATGACAGAATCAAGTGTCAAAAAGATCTTAACAAGTTGAATATTAGGAAGGTGATGTATTTAATATGTATCTTGTTTTACCCACACCTGATTTAAATACTTAAATAAGATTGTAATTCAGAGTTGATGCTGGATTGAGACTTTTGAGGCTGTTGGGATGGAATGAATGTATTTTGCATGTGAAAAGGATATGAATTTTGGGTAGCCACGTTTGGAATGCAGTGGATTGAATGTTTATCCCCACCCCCAATTAATATGTTGAAACCCTAACCCCAAATGAAATGCTATTAGAAAGTGAGACCTTTGGAAGATAATTATATTATGAAGGTACACCCCCTCCATGCATAGGATTAGTGTGCTTACAAAAGGAAACATACAAAATTCTTTTCTCCAGGTGAATATGCAAAAAGATGGGAGTCTACATCCCAGAAGAGAACTCTCTTCAGAATCCAACTATATTGGCACCCTGATCTCAGACTTCCAGTCTCCAGAACTGTGAGAAATAAATTTCTGTTGCTTAAGCCTCCTAGTCTGTGGTAATTTTTTTATAGCAGTCTCAACTGACTAAGACATTCACTTAAGAGAAAAATAATCAATTGTATATATAAACACATTAGAGAAATGTAGATAAGTGATAGATAACCTTAAAATAACAATAATAGCCACACAAAACAAACCTGAAGTTTCGTTCTTAAACTCTATATGAATCTGTAGTTTCAAGTCCACTGCCATGAAACCCAATTTTAGAAAATGTGATGAAGCTGTATACCAAAGCTGCCTTTAGGGAATGAAATGCATTCTAGAAATGCCTCAATAGAAAGATCTTACTTTTTTTATGTGTAGCCTCATGGATTACACATGCCTTATTTGTTTCAGAGGAAGCCAGAAACACTAGGCATAAAACGGAAGAAATTAGCACTGGACATTATGATATCCCTCTTTTCTATGTCTACTCTAAAATTGGAATAGCAACCACCTTCCAAAGTTTGTGTAGAGATACATGTGGTAGAGAGTATAAAATTACATTAAAACTCAAAGTAATATCCAATATTAATTTTAAATAATGTCTTCTGATAAGGAGCATATAAATGTTTTATCAGATGAAGGAAAAAAGGATTCACAATCTCTCATATACTCTTGGAGAATATAAATTGCCGCAGGAAGTGTGTACAGATCTCTCAAATTTTAACACATATATTTTGATCAATCAATTCCATTTTAATTTGTTTTTCTACAGAAAAACTCAGATATATGTCCAAAAGATTTGTGACAAAATCTGTTTTTCCAGCTTTTTTTGTAACAGTAGGACATTGAGAAAAATCTAAAAGTTAATGAATAGGGAAATGGTATACAATTTTTAATAAGTCTTGGAATATAGGTATTATGGCATATTATATAGTTTCTGAAAATTAGATATTTTAGTTATGATTTCCATGTCTCATTTCTACCTTTTATTTCTTCTACCTTACCTCAAAATGAACTGTACCTTTCCCTTTCCTATGCTGTCTTCCTCCCCAACCATATTAGTTAGCATAATCTGGGCAGTTCTACATTTTTTTCCCATTCATTCATTTTTTTCTTACAAAACAAAGTCTAATGGTCAGGATTTAATTTCAAAATTGAGTGCAACCTTTTGTCTAATTGAAGTACTAAACAAAGTCTTTTGGTTGTAGAACTATAAAATTCAGAATTGCACTCAATGCATTTGATTTAGGGCTCTAAGTTTTCACTCCTCTGAATCAAGAAATTATGGAAAGAAATTATGGAACCTGCCAGATAGTTTAGCTAAAGTTGTAATGCTCTATTAGAGGTTTAGGACTAAATCCCACTGAAAAAGAAAAGACTTTGGATGTGCCTTCCTTGGGAAGGAAGACCTTGCAGGTTGAGGAAAAAGGTAATTCTGGATCCTTGGCTCAGCACCACTGTGACACCATTCTCTAAAACAGCCTCAGTCATTTCTCTTTTCCAACAGACAGTGTCAGAAATACTAATGAGGAATATCCTCTACTGGGCAAGAGAAGTTAGAGTCAAAGACACTTTTGAAGATTCTACAAAATATTCCATTTATGTAAGAAAAACTTCATTCTATATGTATTCCATAGCATCATATTGTATACATTTAGTCTATACAATAAAATTTATTGAAATTAAAAAAGAAATTCTTCTTTGTATTTTCTTCATGTAGCATAGATATTAGCCAAGTTAAAGTTGTAAGTGGAGGAGGGGATAAAAATGTAAATTATCTGCAGAATCATTGCATCTTAAAATGCATTTTGTATTTCAGTCTTTTACAAATAAAATTACAAAATAATTCCACATGCCAGAGAAATCTGAAAAGAAAAATATCAGATAAATCTCTGGAAGTTTCAGAATCATTTTGTCAGAATCATAGCAGTCTAATGTTCACAGTAGTAAAAAACACATTAATTAATCTCCCATAATTTTCCATCCTTCCCTTTTCATATGTAGAGTGCCACATTGCCTGCATGTTTCTTGGAGTAATTTTACTGAAATTTTCTAACTTTATCATTTGTATCTTTATCTTCCTTTTGGGCTTGCTTCTGTTTTATAGAGACATCGTGCCATCAAAATCTCCAGACAGGGAAAATGGGTACTGGCCTCTACTCCTCATGCAATGCTAATAGATCCTCCATCCCTTTTGTTAACCCTTTGAAATGCCAAGCAATGATTTACAACTCCTGGCCCCTGCAGTGCTTTTGTAAAGAAATTTGCCAGATGGTGTGAAACCCTTTTGGAATGAGCAATGCTGGGCTAAGGATCCCAGGAATATCCTGGAAGCTTTATGCACTAATGAGCAGGCATAAGCTGTTAATGAAAAACAGGATAAAGAACAGAAATGGAGCCTAAACTTGAATCCTTCAGGGTGAAGTTATACAAAGAATCATATCTTGTATTTATGAAACATGATGTTTTATTGAAATAGAGTAAATGATATGACATATCAATATGTTAAAAAAAACCAGAACTAGACACATAGCGTACTAATGGAAAACATGCAAGCATTCTTTTCTAATGGTGGTTTTCAAACACAACATACTTCAAAGAAAGTGGTACAAACTTTTTCTTTAGAAAAGGGCAAGCATCATTCATTTTCAGGTTTTCAGGCTACATCGTTTCTATTTCTAATATTCATCTCTATTACTGTAGCACAAAAATAACTATAAACAATGCCAATAGATATATGTGGCTGTGTTCAACTATTGCTTTATTTATCAGCACTGACATTTGAGTATTATTTTTTTCCTTTTGTTTAATAATTTAAAAATGTAAAAGCCATTCTCAGCTCAAGGGCTGTGCAACAAGAGGTGAGTTGGATTTGATCCATGGGTCACAGTTTGGTGACTCCTGTCTCACAGGGTCAATACCTATATGATAAAATAAAATTTTATGACATCTAAAATTTGAAAGTATTTTAGTTTAGAAGAATTCTCTGAATACTTAACACAATTCATTCACCTCAATGGATATGGCTATTTTAAAGTATTAAAGCAAATCATAAGTTTTCTCTGTACTTTGCCTTTCTTCTGTATTTGTTACACAGTGTATTTCCCATTCTCTGAAGTTATCAGCAATTTTGACCATGCTTTCTTTCAACTTAATCTTCAACAGAGAGCCATAACCTCCATTTGAGATTTAATAATACATAATAAAACTGCTTTTAGTGGCTTTAAAATCTAAATTACTAAATAAAATTGAAAATGAAGAAATTAATATAATTTCTTTACCATATGCATATGATCACACCTGACTTTCCATTATCTGAAGAACTCTATTTAATTATAGAACTTCCACCAAAAATATCTTCAACATAATTTTCTTCATTGTAATTATCTCAGAGCTAAGGTTTTAGTGTCAAAACAAATACTGGGAGTATATTAAGCTATATATCATATATATATATATATATATATGCACATATATGATTAAATACACACATATGATTGATAGAGACATGTTACATTAATCTAGCCTCCCAAATACAAGGAAGAAAAAAAATTGAAATAAATCAACCTCTGGAAAAGAAAACGATGCAATGCAAACTTCTAAAGTTTCATAGAGTGCTTTTTTCTTTTTTCTTGTTTGGTACTGGGGATCGAACTCTGAACTTTGTGAGGCAGGCAGCGGAACCACTGAGCTAAATCCCCAGCCCCTTTATACAGCGCTTATTAAAGTATTTACTCTTTCCAGATTTCTTTCTTTGTTATTTCTCCCATGTAACTTGTATTAGATATTTTTTGCTTCATAGTAAATAATTAGAAAATTGATGGCTTAAAACAATCTTAGATTTCTTATCGGAGAGTATTTGCAGATCAGGAGTGCAGGCACAGCTTAGCTATATTCTCCATTCAGGGTCTTCTAAAGCTGTAATGAAAGTATTCTCACCTACTTCTTCAAATTTATCATCTTCCAAATTCATGTACTTGTTGCCAAGATTCCTTCCTTGTTGGCTCCTTGTGACTATAGGTCTGAGACTTCTACTATTTTGCAGGCTGTTGGTTGTGGGGGGATCACTCTCAGCTCCTAGGGGTCCCACAAATCTTTGCCAAGTGATCCTGCCATGGGCTCAGTCACAACATATCAGCTTACTTCTTTAGGCCATCAGGAGACTCTTGCTTCAGTTATCTAAGAGAGACTCTTATGTGGTTTAACATGATCAAGGCAGAGACTATCAGACTAACTTTGCTAGAAACATGACACAGGCTCCTGTTGACTTCAAGGAGAGGGAATTATTTAAAAACAAGACTAATTGTGATTCACCTTAGCCTGTGTCTATTACAACATTATTAATAATAATAATACAGAAAAAATTATCTCTGTGAGTCAAACATTGGTCATATAAGAATAATAATGTACTATATTCTTAGAGAATGATTATAAAATGCTTCTGCAATCCAAATACATAAGCAATTCTTAAAAACCTTCCAATAACAATGTAAAACTATAGGAGAGGATTTCTCAAGCTGAGTACCATTGATATTTTGGCTGGATAGTTTTTTGTTATAGGGGCTGTCCTATGGATTATAGGATGTTTTGCGGTATTCTTGGTCTATCTACTATACTCTTATAGTAGCCCTTCCTCAAGTTGTGACAAACAAAAATGTGCCTGCATATTGCTATATATCCCCTTGACAGGGTTTTAAAGAGCCACTTGAGAAGAACCACTGCCATGAATAATTCTTGTCTTTAATTTTGTAATAGTAACTGAGGCAGTCTTGCAACAATTGAACCACAGTAAGTAACTGTTACAAAGGTCCTTAAAATGTTTTCAGGAAAAAAGAGAAAATCAAATAAACTAAAGATGTATTTTGAATATTTGTGAAGGTATGGAGGAACTGGTTAGGCTAGCTTTATAAATGATGTAATTATTAACTGAAAAACGTCAAAAAGTAACAAGTATGTTCCTAGTATGATAAACAGGAGAAAACAAGAAAGTATCATAAAATTGAAGATATTAGAAAGTTTAAGAAATTTATTTCTTAGCTCTTGATATTGGGAAATCCAATATAAAGGTGCCAGCATCTGGTACGGGCCCTATTATTTTGTCATAATAGAATGGAAGGTGTCACATGGCAAGAGCAAGCTTGCACACTCAATTCTCTCTCCTTCCTCTTAAAACTCACTATCTCATTGTGGGGACCCTGGCCTGATGGACTCACCTAACCCTAATTACCATTCAAACAGTTTATCTCCAAATCTCATCAACATGAATTTAAATATTAAGTTTCCAATACATGAACTTTGGGTACCCAATCAAACCATAATATTTGCCATGCAATAATGTTACACACGTTTGTCTATTGTTTTATCAAGTAGATTGCTTTAGGTTGGAAGAGATTTCAAAAGAGATGTAAAACTCTCCTTGTTTAACCATTTTAACAACATTGTTTAACATTTTACAGAGATGTCACAAGATTTTATTTAAAGCTTGTTTAAGATTCCACATGTAAAGGGCACAGAGAGAAGGAAAGGCTACGACTGCTGATTTCTAAAAATACCACTGATTTCTAATTCAATATTGTTAGCCATATGTTCACAAGCATATTTTGTTAAACTACTTACATTTTATTTTTAAATTAAGTTTTAGATATATCACAATTTTTACTAGTGGATGTTTGCAATATGAAATAGTTAAGTTAATTTTCAGGGAATTGGTATGTGGTGGTTAAGCTTAATTGTGTCAATTTGATAGGCTTGGCAGCAGCCTATGGGATTAGTAAAGCATATGTGTAGATGTGTCTGAGCAGGTCAAGGAAGTGTGACTTCAGGTACTATATATGGTCACTGGCCCCCTCCTCTCTAACGTTGTTCCCCTAGTCTGTTTCTAGGCTGTCATGAACTAAGCGTATTGTTTCTGCCACTCTTCCCGTGATGTTTCTGTCTTTGAGCCAGCCTACCATAGACTGCATCTCTTGAAAAGCGAGCCAAAGTAAACTTATACTCCTTTAAACTCAGGGACCAGAAAGCTGACTAACATTTGGTATATGTGTATAACATATCTTGAAAATTTTTTATCCTTTTACAACCCCTTCCCCCAACCCGTGATTCCTCTCCCCATCTCCAAAATATCTGGGTTTTTTGTTTCCTACCCCCTTTACTTTATGTTACTTTTTATTTATATTTTAGCTTCCTAATAGTCCACATTAGAGTACCAAATGTTTTATTTTAGCCTTTATAAAGAAATAATATGTGGGGCCGGGGATTTAGCTCAGTGGTGCCGCTGCCTGCTTCACAAGCGCAAGCTCCTGAGTTCAATACCCGGTTTAAAAAAAAAAAAAAAAAAAGAAAGAAAGAAATAATATGTGTTTCCAGAAATTTATTATTTTAAAATACTTGTCTAGTGACTTAGTTGAATAAATCATGTGTTATGTATATTGATGCTACAAGAGGACATAAAATGAAATCAGTGACTTCCCTTTTCCCATTTTCTTACTCCACCCCTGAAATATAACTGTAGTTTGGCATTGAATGTGTTTACTTTCATCCTTTTTCCTTTATTATTCACAAGTGTAAAAACCAAATGTACCCTTACATTTACATATATATAAATACACATGTAAATATATATATTGGGACTTTAAAAACAGATTACATTATATTAGAATGATGCATAAAGGAAAGGGAACTTTGTATACTATATAAACTCTGATATATATACTTGTAAACTAGTAAAACCATGGTGTAAAAGTATATGGAGATCACTAAAAAAAAAAAGACTGCAGTTACCACATGATCTAGCAATTCTAATTTAACCAGAAGATTTGAAATAAGCATGTCAAAGAGAATTCTTTGCTTCCATGTTCATTCCAGCAGTATTCTCAAAAGCCAAATTACAGAATCAATCTAAGTGTCTATCAGTAGGTCAATGAATACAGAAAATTGGTATCTATACATAATGGAATGTTATTCCATGCATCAATCAGTTTCCCATCACTGGGACAAAATTCTCCCCACCCACAGCTTGAAGGAGAGGTTTTCTTGGTTCATACTTTCCAGTGGGTTCAGTCCACAGTTGATTGGCTCTAAGGCAGAAATGGCACAGTGGGGGGGTATGGAAGAGGAAAAGTGGTCAACCTATGACAAACAGGAAGCAGAGAGCAAAGGGAGGTGATACCCCTAGTGACCGCTCCTCCAACCAGGTCCCATCTCCTAACAGCACATTAAGTTATGAACTCATCAATGAACTAATCCCCTGATGTATATAGTGCTTCATGACCCAATCACTTTTCAAAAGCCCTACCTGTAAACAGGAGACTTTTGAGGAATATTTTATATCTAAGCCATAATATTCAGCCCTTATAAAGGAAGCAATTTTGTCATATGCAACAAGAAGAATTGAAGAACATTATTCTAAGTGAAATAAGCCAAACAGGCACAGGAAGACAAGTACTATAAGTTCTTGTTTATATATGGACTCCAAAACAGTCAAACTCAAAGAAGCAGAGAATAGAATAATAGTTATCACATGATGGGGTGGATAAGTTGTAGGGGACTCGGCCAGGAATGAATGATTAAACTGCAGGACAAAAGTGCATAGGCTTGATGAGGAATGAATGGTTAAACTGTGGGGCAAAAGCACACAAATAATTAAACTGTGGGCAAAATGCACACAGGCTCTACGAAGAGTGAAGTGTTAAACTACCGGGCAAAAACACACAGGCTTCGTAAGAATCAAATTGTTAAACAAAAAGAATTTTAGATTAGTGAAGCATACTGTATCTAGCCATTGTCCTTCCTCTTTCTCCAAGAAAAACTGCCTAGCCTTGAGACAATTCTTTTTCTTTCTTTCTTTTTGGTATGAGGAATCGAACTCAGGACACTGCACTTGTCAGGAAGGCTTGGCGTCACTGAGCTACATCCCTTGGCCCTCCTTGAGACAATTCTTGGCCCAAATTGGTTTTCTCCCACTTTTTTTTCTTTTACACTGATACTCTAAATAAAAGCCAGACAGTTCTCCACTTGGTGTCTCTTTCTTCCCCAGAGAATCTCCCTAATGGCTGGGTGCTCTTGATTTAGAATAACCTCTCTGGGCCTCAGTGGGTGACTGAACTAAGTCTCATTGCCGAGTAATGTTTTTCATCCTCTATGCTGCCAGCAGAAGCTTACTGAGACAGTTAGTGGAAGGCTCAGCAGATGATGATCAAAGGGTACGAGGGTACTACATCAGAGAAATAAGTTTTGTTTTACTTTGGGATAAATCGTACAGCATAATGAATAGTATAGTAAATAGTAACGTACTTTTCAATTTTTTTCTAATAAAGTAAAGGTGGTAAGGAACTTTTAAGAAAAGGTGCCTTTTGTGAACTGTTACGATTTTCATGTAGAATTTGAAAAGTTTCCTGTATTCAGAGGTGGGAGAATTTACAATGGCTGTCTGCAGGATCAGAGGTGAAAGAGTCTACAGTGCCTTCTGCATGCTGAAGACCTGGAGGATTCAGTAGCTGCTGCTCAGCCCAAGAAGATGGAAGCTGCAGAACAATAAGGTTCAAAAACCAAGCACCAGTCCAGGACTAAAGGCACTGAAACTACTGTAGAATTTCCCATTTGAGTTTGCATTGGAAGATTTCAGAAACCAGAGACCAATGTCCAAAGGTGATGGCAAAAAACTAGAGCTCTTTAAAAGGAGATCACTTTCTTCTTCCTTCCCTCTTATATTCTATCCAGGTTACAAGCCTATTTATCGGTGCCACCCCCAGCCAGGGTGCGTATTCCCCTCTTAGATTGCTGGCCTGCATATTGACTATCTGTAGACACAATCAGAACTGTGCTTTACTAATGTGCTAGGCACTTCTTATTTCAATCAACTTGACATATGATAATTAATGGTCAGAAGAAGTAGTGAAGTGATTGAAGATATCTTAGAAGGAAACACATGAAGCACTCCTGGGATCCTGGTTAGTTTGTATGAAAGGACTGTAAGAGTAAACCTTGACCCTCCCTGGTCTCTGATATCTTGTCTCACCACCTGAACATTCAATTATACACATGCCCCCACCGTGATGTCATCTGCCATGATGTCATCTAACCAAGGAAGCCTTCCCAGGACCTTATTGGATAGCAACACCTGCCCCTGCACCTCCAGAAGTGTGAGCTAAATAAATTTCTTGTAAAGAATCCAGCCTCTGGTATTTTATTAAAGTAATGGTAAATGGACTAATAAAGTTATGTTAATTAGCTTGATTTTATTGCACTTGTGGTAACACTTTGTACATCATAAATGTATAAAAATATAATTTATCAATTCATAACCTAAAAATAAAAATTAAAATAAGATTAAAAATTAGAATGACAAAATACATATTAGTGCTTTTTAAAAAAGTTGATTCCTTGTTAAGAACATCCCTTCAACTCAATGCACCTGGATCTACCACCTTCAACATATGTGTGGCATTTCAGAGTAATGAAATCAATGATTATTATTGTAGCCCTTTATCCCTTGATACATATTCATGTTGTTTTCAATTTATTCTACATCGTGCTTTAATAATGAACATTTAGAGTTTGTATGGGTACATTTGAGTAACAGTACTTTTTATATTTAAAATGCCATTAAATTGTTGGGACAGGGACATACATATCCCACTTTGCCTGATTTAACTTTTCTTTTTCTGACTTTTCACTTTTTGCAAGCTTCATTTTTAAATGACTTCTGGGAAGATTTTACAATTCTTTTGCTCACACAACTACCAATCACAGCAAGCCTTGAATATCTGAGTAAGAGTTTTTTACAAGTTATTGTTGCTAAGTATCTTCAGTCAATTTTTCCTCTATGTTTAGAGATATGTTGACTTGCTAGGTGCAAATAATATCATCAGGTGGGGGGTCCAGGCAACCAGTATTCCAGTTTCATCCACAGTGAAAAAAATGTTATGTGCATAATAGCTTTAACATTAATGTTAAAACTGAGTGTGGCTTGCTTTTAACTGAAACAAGTAATTTATTAAAATAAAATGTCTTTTCACTTCACTGCAGACCAGTGATGGCACTCATTATAAAATCCTTTGAAAAATATGAATTCTTAGCTAAGCGTTTTATTCTGCTAAAATTTTTCTTGTCTACTTTTTACCTTCTTAAACATGTTTTTCTAATTTTCCATTCAATTTTAGGGTCTTGATGAGCCTAAATGTAACAGTAGGAAATTAAAATATTAAAAATGATTAGAGTCCAGAATACTGAAAAAATTACTTAGAAAATCCCCACTCAGATAAAATATTCCTTTTGCCCCTGAATCTACTTTTACTCTTTACTCTAAAATATGTAGGACTTTTTCAGTGTAACAAATACAATCGATTTTCATTCATTTTACTTAAAGTCATATAATTGCTAAGAATAACTGGTTCTTGACATTTATTTAAACATCAGTTCTTCTGTGGAACCTAGCAGAACTGAATTGCATAATTTTCTCTTCAATAATTGTGCAATATAAATAGATCAATGGGCTGAGAATTAGCCTTTAATCAGGGTATGCTATTTACTAGCCTTGCAACCTCAGTCAAATTATTTGATTTCTTTCATCCTTGGTTTCTTAATAAAAAGATTAAGGAGAAGAATTTTCTAACTCTAAAATTGTATGATGCTTAAATTTCACTAAGGATAGAATCTCGTTGAACTTAGATCAGTGGTGCCCAGTCAAATGAAAATGTGCACATACTAAATAATAACATGAAAATGTTTTGAAGTTAAATCAATAAAGTAAAATCCTTACATCTCTTTCTTATATATGGTTTTATTGTGTGATGTTAGAAAGATTCTGGGTTCTATTATGACTGTAGCCCTACAGTTCTGCTTGAAATAACTCATAGGCATGTATTGAGCAATAAAGTTAATGCACAATTCAGCATCTTTATAAATGAGAATTTCTATTACAGGCAGATAATAGTCCAACAATAGCTATTCTATTACACTTCAATGGCTTAGAGAAGAAGAATTTATATCAAATGGAGAACACAGGTCCTCTCTTTTTATTCTACAATACAATAAAGTGGATATGTACGTTTTAGAAGTATCTTCTGTCCAGTGGTTAGTACATTAATATCCTTATTGAAAAACATTGTCTTAGATATACTTCTTCTTTAGAATATCAATTATCCTATGTGCTTGGTTAAAGAAAAGCTGACTCTACTGTATAGAATACAGAGAATGATTTTTTATGAGCACATGTTTGTTATACATAAGTTACATTCATCTTGGGGAATTGGCACAATATGTACCATTTTTTAAATCATTTTTTATCCCTTTATACCCTTCTCTATCCTCCCCTTTACCCTGATCACATTTCCCTTCTCCATAAGGTCTGTCTTCCTGTTTCCTACAATCTCTGATTTATTTTAATCTCTAATTAATTTATATTTTGTGCTTTTCATATATAAGAAACCATGTAATAGTTAACTTTTTGTCTCTGACTTATTTCATATAACATGGTCTCAAAATTAACCCATTTTTCTGCAAATGACACTATTTCATTTTTCATTGTAAAATATTCCGTTATTTATATATACTACATTTCATTTGTTCAAGTACATCTAGAATGTTTCTAGAGTTTGTGAATTGTGCTGCTATAAACATGGGTACACATGTATCACTATAGCAAATTTTAGGCCATCAAGTATATATCGAATCTTCAAAAGAATTAAAACAATTCTTGCATCTGATCAGATCACAATAGAGTAAAACTCAAAAACCACAGCAAAATGAACCACTGAAACTACATGAACACATAAAGATTGAAAAATACATTATTGAGTGATCAATGGAATATTAAAAAATCAGGGAAGAAATTTTAAAATTCCTAGCATCAAACAGCAATGAAAATACAACATATCAGAATCAATGGGACACAATGAAAGCATTTCTAAAAGAGTAGTTTATACCCATGAAGACTTACATAAGAGACATAAAGTAGTCCCAAATAAAAACACTTAACGGTACATTGCAAGAGTTGAAAAATACAAGAGGAAACAAAACCCGAAACTTGTACAAGGAAAGAAATTATAAAGATCAGAGCAGAAATCAATGAAATTCAGACTTATAGATACAAAGAATTGGCTCTTTGAAAGGATAAATAAGATTGATAAACCCTTAGCCAAACTTAGCAAAAGAGAGAGAAGAGTCACATTAATATGATAAGAAATAAAAAGGTGAAATTACAACAGACACTACTAATATAAAGAAGAATATAAGAAAATATTCTGAAAAGTTATATTCTAGTAAATGAGAGAATCTGGAAGAAACATAAATTCTAGTCACAAATGACTTACCAACATTGAACTAAGAAGATATAAAATTTCTGAACATGGGCCAGGGATTTAGCTTAGTGGTTCTGCCGCCTGCTGTGCAAGCACAAGGACCCAGGTTCAATCCCTGGTACCAAAAAAAAAAAAAAAAAAATTTCTGAACATACCAATGAAATTGATGAAATAATACAAACTCTACCAACTATGAAAAGCCCACGACCCAATGGATTTATTGCTAAATTTTACCAGAACTTTAGAGAACTAATACTAATACTTCTCAAACATTTTATGAAATTCAATGGCAAGGAATATTTACAAGTCCTTTCCAAGAAGCCAGCACTACTCTGAAACCAAAACCAAAAAGAAACATCAACAAAAAAAGAAGAAAGGAAGGGAGGAAGGAAGGAAGAAAGAAAGAAAGAAAGAGAGAAAGAAAGAAAGAAAGAGAGAAAGAAGAAAGAAAGAAAACTATAGGTCAATATCCTTGATGAACACAGATGCAAAAATCTTCAATAAGGTACTTACAGACAGAATACAATCAATCATTAAAAAGACCATACATCATGACCAATTTGGCTTCATCCCAGGGATACAATGATGGTTCAACATATATAAATCAATAAATGTACTACACTACATGAATAGAATAAAAGATAATGATCACAGACAAAGAAAATGCCTTTGACAAAATCCACACCCTTTTCTGATAAAATCCCTGATAAAAATAGATAAGAAGCACCTGTGTCAAACTGATAAAAGTGATAGATGACTTACCCACAGCCAATATCATACTGAATGGAAAAATCCCAAAGTTTCTAAGATCAGGAAGGAGACACTGACATTCACTCTCACCATTCCTGTTCAAATAGTAACGGAAGCTGATTTTTTTCAACCTAATTCAATTGGAATTTTATTTCCTGATGGTTAACAGGGAAGAACACCAGCATATAATGAGTTAATTGGATGAATTAATTATATTGAATAAAAATTTAGATGCAAAATCATCTTGAGGACATTATTGTTGTGTAGTTTATTACCACTCTTCCATTTAGAGTTTTAAGATCCCAGGCCTGTATTTTACCAGATGAAGAAAAGTTAAAACTTCATTCTTAATGTTCTCTCCATCATTTTAAGAGTACAAGCCAGAAATTGTTATTTAGTAGCTCAGAATTTCAAATTTATAAAACTTATTTGGTATAAGTAATAATTAATTTTATAAAAATGTATGGTATTAATGTCTTATTTAATATATAATGCCTATTCGTCTCATATCAGAATACCTCATGCTACATGGCAGCACCATGGAAAATGTAGAAACAAACTTACTTTATAAAATTTAAAAATGTATAAAGCCATAAAAGAAGAAAGTTAAGCCCCAACTTACAGAAATTTGGGGGGGGGGCACGGAGTGTTTGAGTAGGATTCAGTGGATGATGGAAAAAGGAAAAATGCAGATGAGAGTAGCTTTTCTCAAAGCTGTAACTTCAGGCAGGCCATAAACCTAGATATCTTTATTTTCTTATTAAAATTATTCAGTTTTGAACATAGCCAACTCCCTCATTCAAATAATGAGAAAGCAGTGTTTCCTTTAGAATTATAGCTACTCTATAAGAAGTAAATGAGCCCACCATGACTCTTGTTCCTTTTTTTTTTCACTTAGTATTCATGAATATAGAAAGCACTTCTTATTTTATCTCAGTAGCAGGAAATCTGATTAATTTTTGTTTTATTATATAAAAGCTAAATAATGCTTTAATATCAGTTTAGAAACTAGACTTTGTATACAAGCTCTATTACTAGAAAAAAATCATGTATGATTAACAAAACAAAAAATATATTTGGTCAATAGATGCTATACTATTTGGAACAACATAAGATTAACCTGACATATTGCAGTAATCTCTAAGAGATAATATTTCATAAAATAGGCACAAAGTAATTTAGTAATTTAAAACTATAATTGATTTACTGTTTTATTTTTATATTGAAATAGATCTGTTATTTCTAAAACCCAAAGAAATGATGTATTAATACACCCTTGGTGAAGTAAAACCAATCCTACAGGTCATTGCTTGACTTTGTGGGTTAAAATGCTTTCAAAATCTTATTATTAGAACTGTTTCATGGAAGGCCTCTAACTCCATTACCATAGAAGTAGGATTTCATTTCTTATAATAGCTTGGTACCTTTCAA
This sequence comes from Heterocephalus glaber, assembly GCF_000247695.1. Next base: position 20,949,828 of record NW_004624762.1, on the reverse strand, counting down.
AATGCAAAATTATAAGTATAGTTCCCTTTGAGTAGATATGGTAATTGAAAGAGATGGAACTTATTGTCAATAACTTCTTACAAAGGTGAACTCCCAAAATTTATAATTATGTAAACATGTGGGAAGAAGAGCTAAATAAATTACTGACATATTGTAAAATTAAATGCTTTCGAAATAGTTATGTTTATGTTTGACTCATTTTATCTCCTTTACCACCTTCTTAATTTAGATCTCCCTCAAGCTAAAGGAGAACAGATGAAAGAGCCTTCTTTTGTCAAATTATTTTTCTGTCAAATCTATACTGTAATTTTTTTTCTTCATGCTGTTTTTCAAATGTCATGAGATTAGAAGACTGTTTTTACTCAATTTTAAGTGTATTTTCAAAAGAGAAATGAATTGGATTTTGTGTGTGCCTACATGGTGAATCTCTGAGGGAAATAATATTAAAAATAGCCTGCCAATCAATGAGTGTAACATTTAATCAAAATCTTTTCATTGTAGTGAAAGAATTTTCTGCAGAATTAACCCAAGCATGCTTAGTTACTTATATTGCTTCATTCATTTCATTTTCATTTCCATATAAAATGAGGTTAAGTTTTATCTATTTTCATTTATGTATATGTACATTAAATTTAAAAACTACATAATAAATTTATACATTCTGCAATTGTTACAATGCCCTTATTAATTTAAAAATGCTTATATGTTGTCATATCTATGGAACGAGAAGAATAAGATTATATATATTATTACTGAAGTAATAATCTTTAGAAGGGCTAGGCTTGTTTTTCATCCAGAATCATGTCATCACTCCCCATCATTTTCAAATTAAATACATGCTTTTCTGAATAGAATAACTGTAGAAATTGTTTTGCTCAGGCAGGATATTCTGTTTCATTAAAGAAAATAATTTCTGCTTTTGCTTAGATATTTTCAGCTGAACCTTATAGTGCATAAAAAATTTCTAGTTAAAAAATAGAATGTCTGGCTTATACTTTCTTATTTGAATTACATTTTTCCCATTGATGAAACTCACATTTAAGCTTCACTTGTATTTTCTGTGGTTAAAAAAAGTAGTTGAAATTGTCTAGTGGATTTAAATTTAAATAGACAATATAAGAAATAAGTCAGACCTCAGTGTTTTTTACCAGGAAGAGATCACATAGTTTATACCAAACTGTGACCCTACTGGTCAGCCGAGGAACTGAGGTATGGGAGGAAGAACTCTCTAGCTGCAAAGGCAGGCCTACAGTGTCCCACCACGTCTAATTTCTGTTTTCCAAAGGAAACCAAACTTGTGGTACTTTGTTACAGCTGCCACACAGATGTAATTGTGAAACGTATTCCATTTTGGAAGACAAATATGTTCGTTCTACCTGCAAACCGTGACGTAACTCCCATTCTCAAGCTATAAAAACTGCCTTTGAGGATCATGGACTGACTCTCAATCTCCCACCGTAACTGGCCAATCTTAGAGATGTCCTAGCACATTTTTTTGATATTTCTGGCCACCTAAACATAGGGTTCAGTACACCATTGGCTGATATATCAGGTACACTGCTTTCACACTTTCCCATCTTTTTCATATCCTTACTTTTTGTCTATTCAAATTTATATCTCTTCCAAGGTTTGTCAATGCCCATGATTACTTTGTTTCTTAAACTCAAATTCTCCATCATTTCAATGCAAAGTTCTACTGCTTACATACTTATACTATTACATTATTTTTGACCTCATAGAAACCCTCAACATTGATCTCTCTGCTTTGTCTCCTGTTAATAATCTTTTCATCTCCTTTCTCTCCTCTCTTATCTTCTGTTCATTAGCCATACTATATTAAAATAAGTTTTCTCAACTGTAACCTCTTATTTCTTTTTACCACAGTAATTGATAAAAAATCATAATTCTAAGCAATTTAATATTTGTCTATTATCACTCCTATATTGAGTCTACTAAACCGTTTTAAGAACAAGAGTTTAATGCTATGGATACGAGAAATTCATATTCACTAATGCAGGAATAGCACTTGGAATACTTTTATTTTTGGCTTACATTATTTCTTATTGATCTCAGCTAAAGTACACTTTCTTTATTGTCCTTATCACTGAGGTAATTAATGTAACATCTGTTTTACCAATAAGTGGACGTGCTAAGATAAGAAACTTCTCAATGTTAGGCCACCAATGACAGAATTTGAATGAATATTAATCCTTAACTTCTTTTTAATACTCTTGGAGGAAGCGTTAGCTCTATTCTTATCTTCTTGATGTATTTTCCTCCTATATCTTCCTTGAATTTTGATTACTTTACATGTTGCAAAATGTTTCCCCATTTCTCCAGCTTTTTCTTCCTTTGTTGAATCTATAAACACATCCAAATATGTACAGAAATATACTCAAATAAGCTTGACCCTCAAATCAAATTCTTCCTATATCCTGACACTAAAGTTTTTTCACTGTTCTTGGTCCTCAGAACTTTTAAAAGTTTATATTACATTATTTATCTATATCTATCTATCCATCCTTTTTATAGTTAATCAAAATCACTCCTCTCCTACTTCTGGGTTTCACTCCCCAGAAGTTACCATTTTCAACTCAGTAAAAAATCAAATTAAATGAAGCAAAAATTGTAAAAATTAGATTGTGCACATAAAAGGATAGTTTGCAAACTGAGAGGTCTCAAACTAAGAGTGGTAAGCCTACCTCACAGCAGCTATAGCACTGTTAATAAAGTATAAAGGAAGAAGCACTATTTTGTGACTCTTTTGAGATTGGCTGTTTTACATTAATCTTTTTAGAGCAAACAGCTGCTTAAACTGACTTCTGTATAGGTGATTGGCTTCTCACTGAATTATGCTGACATGACTATAAAGTTTACTTTTTGTATTTCCTTTATGGTTTGAAATAGCATTTCTGGGAAATCAGGATAACTGAAGTTTTGGTTACTTGGGTGTGGACAGTTATCCTTGAAATATATTTAAACTGGGGCTTCCTTTTTTTCCTTTGACAATCCTTTTAGCATTATTCTCCTTATTTAAAAAACATACTTTTCTAACTATTTCTCTTTTCTTGTAACTATTTCTTGATTCATCAGTTTAAACAAGTACTCTGGACTTTTAATTCAGAAGTTAGGTATGCTGGTTAATGTTTATTTGCCTCTCTAGGTCCAGCTTCTGTCTCTTTCTGCTGTGTTTGATGCCCAGGGTGGACACCTTCTGTGGACTGGATTACTAGCAACCTCTTTAGCTTTGGCTTATGATTACATTTGGCTGATGATGGGTGTTGACAAGAAATCAAAGTGCAGAAGCAGACAGAGGGCAGCTACCATGCTTTTCCGGGATGATGCTTTCCCACTAGACTTCAGTTTAATGGTGGTTGTGCTCCCCACTTATGGCCACACATCTTGTTAGGTTTGCCCTTTCCCACAGCTAGAGGATTTGTTGGTGCCAGGGACCCTGCTCTCTCCCTTACCTTCTTTTGTAGGCATGGTAATAGTTTTCTAATACTGTTAACCCTGGGTGCATTACCATTTCTCATGGGTTCCTTCATTGTGCCCTCAACTCTATAAATAGTCCCTTCTCTAAATTCTTTTCAACTACTCTGAATATCTTGTTTTCTGCAGAGATCATGATTAAGAAATATTTAGCCCTCATTGTTTGCTCACACCCTCCTCATTCCAGCTCTGATCTTTAATCTTGATTTGTTAGCTTCATTAGAGTAAGAAACACCCAGTAAATTATCAAAGCTCTTTCCTAGTGTGTGTTTGGGTGGGTCAGGGATGCCCTGCCTTGGGTACTATATATGGTCCCTAGCCCATTCCTCTAAAGATAAACATGGGCTGTTTTGAATTTTTTGTTGTTTTTATTTTAATTTTTGTGGAAAAGTTTGTTCGGTTGTTTTTGCAGTGCTGAGGACTGAACTTAGAGCCTTGGATATTCCCAAGTGCTCTATCACTGAGCTACACCCACAAACCTGACTGCAGTGAATTGTAATCCACTGAAAAAAATAAGACTGTATGGGTCTATTTTGACATAAATAAAAAAAAAGACTTCTGAAAAAAACTATTTTAATCTCTAGATAGTTGTATTGCCATTTATTTTTTCCTACTATTCAGAAAAATACTTTTAAAAGTATTTAAACAGGAGGGATTTAATTCTGAGGACTGGCTACTCATTTGATGGAACAGGTTGATCAACACAGAGGCTAATATCAGCAGAAAGCAGTTAACACCCCTAGGCTAGAGGAGCAAATCTAGGTGGTTTCATAGGTCCCCAGGAATCAATATCACTTGATAAATGTCAGAACTGTAGCATATTGTTTGAATGTACTACTGGAGCAAAAGAGATGTAGACATCCCCAGAGAAGCCAGCTGATGGACAAAGAGAGAAGAAACTTGGATTTTCCTTGTCCTCCCTTAGTCTCGCTTAGCCTTCCTCTGGCTGAATATACAGGAAAGCAGAGGAAAAGAAAATTTAGAAATGCAATTTGCAGGAGTCATCCTTGTGAAGTACTGAAAAATTATCCCAGGGAAATCTTGGCATTTGAATTGAGGCACTTGAATTCTTTTATGTAGGTAACCACTAAATCCAGGCTTTAGGACTTGCTAAATCCACTTTGAGCTGTTTCACTTGGCCCATTCAATGCCTGATCTGGGTGAATGTTACAGTTTGGATGTTGAATGTCCCTCAAAGGTTCATGTGTTAAAGGCTTGTTCCCAGGGTGGTGCTGTTTGGAGGTGCTGTGGGCCTTTAAGAGGTGGGGCCTAGTCTTTTCAGTAGAGTGTACCTGTTGTCCCAGCTACTCAAGAGGCTGAGGCAGGAGGACTGCTTGAGCACACAAGTTTGAGGCCATCCTGGGCAACATAATGAGATGGTGCCATAAACAAACGAACAATGAAGAAATAAACAAAAGAGATGGGACCTTTTCAGATCATTGACAATGTGCCCTCAAAACACATTGTATGACCGCGGTGTTTTTCTCTTCATTTTTCCTTCTTTGCTGATGAGGTGAGCAGTTTGCCTTGTCAAGTGCTTCCGCCATGATATGCTGTCTCAATAAGAGGTCCAAACTAATTGGACCACTTGATCAAGACCAGAACCTCCAAACACCTGAGCCAAAAATAAGCCTTTTATGTTTATAAGTTAAATATTTCAGGTGTTATGTTATAGGTTTGCAAAGTAGGCTAGCATGCTCATGTTGATACATTTTCCTTGATTTAATCTTATGTTCTTGTCTTAGTCACTTTCTCCTCACTGGATCAAAATACTCCAAACCAGCAACTTAAGGAGGAGATGTTTATTTTGGCTCACGGTCCTTGCGTGGTTGGCAGCATAGTGGAAAGGCCTGAGTGGAGGAGGAAAGTTACTCTTGTTATAACAGCCAGGAAGCAGAGAGAAAAAAGAGCTGGGAGGGAAATATGAGATATAGATAAAAATACCAGATATACCTGGAGAAACACCCTACCAGGTCATAACCCTACTGTCCTGCCTCTTCGGACCAGACCCCATCTTTTAGCATACATTTAGCCATAGTATCAACAAGGACAAATCCCTCTTCCAAAAGCCCCACCTATGAGCGCATGAGACTTTGGGGGAGACATCTAAATATAATCGCTAACAGTTCTAACCTCCTTGACCCAGCAAACTTCAAAAGCATTCCTGCAATATACAAATTAGCAAGAACTTGAAATTACATTGGATATGTGCTGTTTTCTTTCCAGATTGTGAAATTATGCCCAAGGTTATTCTAGAACAACATAAGGTAATCTGAATGGTGAGGTTTGTTATTCATTCATGAGCTGACTTTCTTTTCAAGACAATGACTGATGTGAGGTCAAATGCAGAATCTTTTATTTTTTTTTCTCAAAGCAATTTTAAGTTTAATAGCAGAAAACCTGAAAACAATCCATATCCATCAACAAATGACAGATAAACATTTTTAGTATATCCAAGCAGTGAGATATTACTTAGTACTTAAAAGGAATAACTATCCACACCCATGTTTATAGCAGCACAATTTATAATAGCTACATCTTGGAAACAGCCCATATGCCTATCAACAGATGAATGGATAAAGAAAATATGGTATTTAAATACAATGGAGTTCTATTCTGCCATTAAGAAAGATAAACTTGGATCAGTTTTAGGTAAATGGATGCACCTTGAGATCATAATGTTAAGTGAAACAAATCAGACACACAAGTTTAAATGTCTCATTGTTTCTCTTGTGTAAGAAAATCAAAGAGTGAATAAGGAGCAAAATGGAGGACAGATACTGAGAAGTGGGAAGAACATGTTCAAAATGGAAGGGGTACAAGATGGAGGGAAAGGGAAGGAAAGGAAGGAAAAATAGATTTTTAAAAAAGAGGATGGAAGGGGGAAAATGGAAACAAAGATTTGGCAAATGGGGAGGGGAAGAAGAGTTGAAGGAAGGTGAGGAAATTGGGTAAAAAAGAAGAATGAAGACATACTATGTACAGGTACATATTCCCTATGATGAATATGATCATTATGCATGGCAGGGCCCGGGATTTAGCTCAGTGGTTTCGCTTCCTGCTACGCAAGCGCAAGGACCTGAGTTCGATCCCTGGTAACAAAAAAAAAAAAAAAAAAAGACTCTCAGGTTTATTATGCATGGCAAATAGGTACTGATAAGAAATCCAAAAGAAAAGGAATGACTTAGTGCTATTCTCAGTAACTTGACTAACCTCAAAACATTTATGCTTACTAAAAGAAGGAAGACAGAAAGTAAACACATAACATATGACTACATTTACATAAGTTTCTAGAAAATGCAAATTAATGTTCAGTGACATAAAATAAAGCAGTGTTTACATGTAAATAAAGGATCATAAAAGAAGAAGAGGAAGAGATTATAAAAGTGCATGAAGAAACTTTTGAGCATGATGATATACTTATTCTTGTTTGTGGTAATGGTATCATATGTGTGTACATATGTCAAACTTTTCAAATGTAAAATTCAAATATATGGTTCATTGTATTCTAATTATGCACAAATAAAAATGTTAAGTGATAAAATGGTTTCACATTAAAATGCTAACTTTCATTTTTCTTCAGAAATCAACCCTATACTGACTGAACCATTTCTTTCTTCTGACTCATGGAGGTCCATTCTCTCTCCATGGCAGTAAAAGCAGGGCAACAATGCAGGCCATGTGTACATAAGCACTGGCTGAGTAACAAAACCATTCATCCTTGGGCTGCAAAAGCTCTTTTCTCTGTCTTGGAGTTTCAGCCTGCACAGTAATGGATGTAGGGTCAACAGCCTAGGGAGACACAGAAATTCAGAAAATGCTAATAATAATTGCTCTGAATCTGAACTCAGCTGCAGGAGATAAAGAGGCCTGTTAAGTCCTGAGAACTTCTGTATGTCCTCACACTACAGAGCTATAGTCAAATGAAATTTTCATGACCTTTAGACACACATCTGCTTTGAACAGTCTCTGCCACTCCATATTGTACATAGTATTGCTGTACCGTGTTTTGTACTTTTTGCAGTCCTGAGGATCAAACCTACTCAGGCTAAACCTAGGCAAGCTATCCACCACAGAACTTTTAGTTTTTATCTGAATAATATTCTTCATTTTAATTTTGAAAGAAGTGCTCTCTAAAAAATAAATAAAATATAGTTAAAAGTTATTTTAGCATTTCTAAGTAAAATAATATTTACCAGAGTTAGTCATACTGAATATTAAGGCTTAACAGTTTTATGAGGTGGAAAAACATGTGTTAAATATTTAACTTTAAAAGATTTGAACATCAGAAAAGATGACAACGTTCTATATATTAAAGGAAGAAATGTATCAATTATGGTTCCCACTTAGACCCTAGAGGTCTGATTTGCTTACAAGACTTTGAACCTCAGAGATCATGACTTTTAGGTGGAGTTAAGAGATAGTCACATTTCAATAAACAGTGTTGAGGAATGTTTAATGTCCCATTGGAAAAAGGAACTAAATTCATGCTATCTTCAGAAGCACTACAGGTTGTTATAACAACTAACCCTTCATTAGGGTGAATGATGAGCTCATAGGAGAGTCTAAAATGTAGGTCACAAGATTAGTACGATGAAGCCCTACAATTTTTCCTAAAGAGGCTTAGGCAGCATTGCCAGTTAGGCAAAATTAGACTAAATTGTTCTCTGCCATCCTACTGTTCTACGATATAAATTTTGAGGTCCTCACAAAAGGTGTTTCCTTCATGTTGGCAAAGCCCAATTCTTCACCAAATCAATCTCTTATAGTGAACAGAACAGAGTAAAAATTGAAGAAATGAGACATAAATAACTATACAAGTAACACATTAACTATATCAGTGCAGGGCAGTAAGTTCAAACACTGATTTGCAGGCTAGCGAAATCCATCTCAGCTATCACACATACAGACGACAGTGCATGAACAAGAGACATCATTGGAAAAATGGAGTAGATTCCAGATCAGATATTTTTAGCAAGATCTGGGTCTTTTCCACAATAAAAGAACATTAGAGGGGAAACGAATGTGGAATCCACAGTGGGATTATGTCACTCATACTTACCAGGGAATAGAAGAGAGAGTAAAAGTCTGTCTTTGATTACTGAGGTGACTGGACACATTCTGTGGGACCTTGATTTCTTGCAAAGCTAGAATGGCCACTGCAGTAGAAACTCAATAACCTGAAATAAGAATCCTGTGGGTATTAGAAAGTTCCTGAAAACATCCTGCATACCTGGCTCTTTAGAGAATCTCCCCAGTGCAGGTGCCCAGATGTACAAAGTTAAATTCTGATTTTTGGTTTCCTCAGAAAGGACTCTCGGAATTTTCACTTTTGTGAGTCATGCTACTATGTTTGAAAAAGATATAGTGAATTGCCTGGGGTCTTAAGCTCTTTTTTGTTGCTAAATGAGCTTAAAAGGTCAATTTAAGGGACACAAAACTTGTATACTCACAAGGTCTTTATCCAGTGTGCACCTTGTTGTGCCAAGTAAAGTGGGAGAATCTGCTGTAGGCTTTCCCACATTTGGTAAACACATAAGGTCTTACTCCATTGTGAAGCCTTTGGGTACTGAAGTTGCCACCAAAGAATTTTCCACATTCAGTTCATCCACTGGCTTGCAGGGATATGAGCTTTCTTCTGTTGAGTAAGGTGGGACTGTTGGACCTAGGATTTCCCATATTCATTGCACATATAAAGCCTTTCTCCACTGTGAACTGTCTTGCATACTAAAAGCTAGAATGACACGGTTGACACTCTCATACAATCAGCACATTCATAATTTTCTGCACTGTGCCTTTTCTCATGCTCAACTATAGTGTTACTTATGAAGCCTTTCCCACAAATGCTGCACACATAAAACCTTTCTCCAACTGTGAAGTTTCTTGTGCTGAACAAGTGTATCTCTGTGATGGAACCTTTTTCCATAGTCATCACACTCATAAATTCTTCCTTCAGGTAAATTATCTTGCACTTAACAAGGTAGGACTGTTGGATAAAACATATCTCACATTCACATCATTTATAAAGCCTTAATCTTGTGTGAGTTCTCTGATGGACAATGAGGTTGTAGCAGTAGCCAAACAATTCCCACACTCTTCACACATATCATGCTTTTCTCCAGTGTGGACTCTGGTGCTGAACAAATTTATTTTTCTGGGTGAAAAATTTCCCGCATTTACTGCATGTGTACTTTTCTTTAGTGTGAAAGTCTTCTCCACATACAGTGCTCCCATATAACTTCTCATTATATGTGGGTTGGTGTGGGACAAGCATGGAACTAGCCATGAAGACCTATCCCCTCTGCCAGTGAATGCCTTCTCTGATTACTGCAGTGTGCAGGTTTTCACAAATGAGGGCTGTCCCTTTTTTCTTCTAAAGAATTTCTCACCATTTTTCTGCACACCAAACCAAATTTCTCTCTAACATGAGTTACATGAATATATCTGCTGCCCAGTGGGTGTTCCCAGATGCTTAGCCCTGTGCAAAATGTCTTTCATAATTGAGTCACACATATCACTGGGATAGGCCTCTTGGGGTAAGGATTTGAGAGTTCTAACTTGTGCCACTCTTACAGAAATACCCAGAAAGTGCACCTTCATCCTCCTTTCCATGCCAACCACCAAGGCCAGGCTTAATCCCTATAGTCTTCATCTTGTCTAGAGCTATGTCTAACCAGAAAGCCCACAACAGCTCTCTCTCTAGGTATGACTAGATAACTAATAAGGATCAGGAAACAGCAAGCCACAGTGAAAATACAAGTACAAAGTTTTCCAGCATCAATTCAAAATAGAATTTCAGATGCCCATCAATTATCTGCTACTCCTCATGGGTGAACAACATAAACACATCCTCGAAGGTCACACAGTTCTAGGGCTGGGCCATGTGTGTGTCTACCATGGGTCTAAGGCCCAAACACTTAGGGCTATACCCATGGATGACAGGGACAAAGGCCTGGATAGTCTCAAGGCAGCATGTTTGTGGAAAGTCAAGGTCTCTGGCACCACAGATGTGGACACTTAATCTCAAAGAGTCTGATTCAGAGCCATAATGATACAGTTCTTAAAAAGTAAAAAGTTAGGACTCCCTTCAAAGCTATCCCAAGATCTATGAGGAAGAAACACAGTAACGTGAGAGTAGGGATAAAGAGATGCGTGAGTATCAGATGGCCAGGCACTCTGGCCCATACCTCAAGTGCCAACACTTCTGGTACCTAGGGGAACACCACCCAGTAAAGGATATTCTAATGAGATCCCACTAAAAATGTTGCTCATTTACTGTCTTCAAAAATTTCAACCCAGGAATGGCTGGCTTCCTTGGGGTAATATTAGAGTTGAGCTCTAAAATTCATTCAAGTCCATTAAAATGTTCCCATAATAAATTGGCTAGCTTTGTTTTAAATCTCACCTGCACTTGATAATGTTACCAAGTTTTGGGGTCCTGTAGTCTAGGTGGTTCCCAGGTTCTTTTCATTTTGAACAAAGAATTGAATGAAACAAACAAAAACAGTGACAAAGTTTCACATTTATTTGAGGTAGGAAAAATAAAAAGTGAAGGGTAAGGGAGAAACTGACTCTGCAGAGTGAGCTTGGACCAAGTAAAAGAGGAAAAAATAAAAACCAAAATAAAATAAAAGTATATCTATAGTTTGTGGATGGGGTACAATAAAGAGGCTTATCTCCTTTTAGTCCTTGCACACATCATAAGAACCTGCAAGAACTCCTCATATGGAGCTTGAAGAGGCAGTTCTCTGTAGATTCTGGGATCCTGCCATGCTTTCCTTCTCAACCAATCTAAGCCACACCCTATCCCCACAACAAATTCCCATGATTCCTTATGGGTTGCTGAGGGAATAGAGGCCTCTGTCTTCTATTGGCTGGAAGCAACAGTAGACCCTACTTACTTGTGGTTATGTACTCTCCAACTACCTTGGAGTGCTGTGGCTCATTGGCTGGGTTGAAGAAAGAAAAACCTGTCAGAAGACAATGAGAAAAAAGTTAGTGACCATTGTGCTGGCTGTTTGTGGGAGAAAAAAACTTTACTGTTAGTCCAGATATGAGGAACATGTCAGATTTTCACACTTCCTGTAGAAGAGAATGTACATTAGAGAGGTATGTCAGATAAATTACCAAGAGAACCATGGCCTTCACAAGATCCTGTTTACTTATCTGTGGGAGCACTGGAATCTTTCTTTTTGAATAGAAATCTGAAGTCTTTCAGAGGCTCAAAGGAGTAGCTTTTCCTTTCTGGGTAATCTGGTTCTTCAGACAGTTCAGATAGGTTGTTCCAACAGGTGGAGCTGGCTTTATTCTAGAAAATGAATCCAATTATTTCTCTGCCACCTTTACTGCAGTGGATGAAGTAAGGATCACTGAAAGGGAGCACTTTCATTTTGGCTTTAATTGCTCTGTGAGAATCCCCTCTCTCCAAGTTTTTATGAGCACTTGGTCTCAAGGGTGGACAGTAGGTGGTCCCCTGGGCCAGAAACTGGCAGGACTTTTTTCATTTCAGATACCCATTTTTGGACTGGGTCTTTAAATTTGGGGGTCTGATTCTTTGAGTTCTTTATATATCCTACTTATTAGTTCCACTACCACTATAGTCTTTTCTGAATGGGTAGGAAAGGCCCCAATCCAGCCTATAAAGTTGTCAATTAGGACCAATATCTGTTTAAATCTTCCACATGTTGGCATGTGGGTAAAGTCTAATTGCCAGTCTTCCCCAGGGTATGTTCCTCTCCTCTGTACAGGCTCTAAAAAAGTAGGTGGGATGAGCTTGCCCAGATTATTGTAGGCACAGAGTGGGTAAGCTTTGCGAACCTGTTGGGTTGTTGCCACTAGTTCTAGTTCTGTGAAAGCTTGAGTGACCATTTCCAGTGTATCACCTCTTCCCATATGAAAGGAATTATGAAATGTTTTTATAGCTATTCACTGTGTCCCCTGAGGAAGGACCAGTTTGTTTTTAAATACCACTAGAGTCCCTTTATAATTCCCTCTTGTTCTAAGGTCCATTTATCTTCCTGGGGAGTATAGGCTGGTTTTAACGAATCCTCAGAAATTGGGAATAAGACTAGAGTCTTAAGGGGCTGTAAAGCTGCCCTTTTTGCTTCCCTTTCAGCCTTTTGATTTCCCAAGGAGATTCCAGACAAGTCTTTGGCACCCTTTACAGTGCATGACTATCACCTGCTTGGGAAGATGGACTGTCTCTAGGAGTTGTAGAATTTCTTGCTTGGGCTTTATAGATGATTGCTTATTGGTCAGTAAGCCTTTTTATTTCCAGAAGTGGTGAATGGGCATGTAGCACCAGGAAGGCATATTTGGAAAGGCATATTTTTGCCTTTTCCTATTATCAATGCCTGAGTAAGAGCTATTAGCTCTGCCTTTTGAGCAGAGGTTTATGGTAGAGAGGTTTAGCTTCAGTGACCTGCTGTGAACTGGTGACTATAGAACCTGCTTTTTGATGTCCTTTTTGGACAAAGCTACTTGCATCAGTGTACAGCACCTCCTCAGGGTCTTGGAGGGATAGGTTACTGATGTCCTATCTAGTTGCATAGGTCTGGAAGATTCCTTGTTCACAGGAGTGGCTAACTTCTTTGCCTGTAGGCATCAAAGAAGCAAGATTAAGAGTAGTGCAAGTTTTTATAGTAACCTCAGGGACATCTATGGACATGGCTTGATATTTAGTAAGCCATTCCTCTATTAAACACAAGTAACCTTTTGTCTCAGAATAGCTCTGACCTGATAGGGAGTAAGGACTTTTAGCATTTGACATAAAGTTAACTTTGAAGCTTCCTCTGTTAGCACAGCTGTAGTTGCTACTGCTCTCAGACAGGGTGGCCATCCAGCAGCCACTCCATCTAACTTTTTTGAAAAGAATGCCACTGGGTGGGGTTCTTTTACTGGCCTTTGGATCAAGATCCCCAAACCAATTCCTCTCCTTATACGTAGAGGCAGGTATTCCCAGTGCTGGAGCCTGAATAAGGGCATGCTGTATTTCCCTAAAAGCAATGTCAGTCACTTTTGTCCATTCCAGGGGCATAGATTCAGGATCTTTGAGAGCCTCATATAAAGGCTTTGCTCTTAGTCTAAAATTAGGCAGCCAGATCCTACAAAAGCCAGACATTCCCAGCAAGGAACAAAGTTGTCGTTTGGTGGCAGGAGGCCCAATCACATATAGCCTGGATTTATTCCCTAGATAGATATTATTTGTGTACATTGTTATAGTTAGATAACTCCCAAGTTGGGTTGCAAACTACATATTGTATGATGGTTTTCTATCTCTAAACCCTTACTTTTCTTTTGTAATAGAATTTCCCCATTCAAAGACAAATAGAAAGTGGGAGTCTGGATGTAGGGGCGTGAAAAAATGTGTCTTTTAAATCTAAAACTGAGAACCAATTACTGTCCCTTGGAATTTGGGAGAGAATTGTATTTGCCACTAGAGAATGGACTGGAATGATAACCTTGTTAATGAAGCAGATGTCTTGAACTATCCTGTATTCTCTAGAATAGTATATTTACAAAAGACTCAATCCTCTTTATCTATCTGTGGCCTATTAATCTTCCAACCTGCCTAGTGAGGTGGAAGTTGAGAGCTAAAGAAAGACAACATGGACATAATTTCAAAGTACAAGGGGAAGGGGGCTGGGAGGTTAATGCCAGAGTGGGCAAAGACAAAGAAACTCTGAGCTAGCCACTATTTATTTGGTGCACACAATAATTGAGGTAGTATCAAGCAACTCAGAGGGTGGTGGTAATCCTATGTTAATGAGGATCGTATGTTGATGAGGGTCTTATGTTGATGAGGATGGTGAGATGGGCAAAGCATTCTTACACTAGAGGTGGGACGAGATAGCAGGCTAATAAGGAATTTGTCCTTCCCCCAGGAGAAACCTTTCTATATTTTTATTGCCACTTGGTTCTCAAAGGAACAGGATGTCTTCAGGTCATATAATCTTGCCCTTGAGCATCACAGTATCATGGGACCATTGAAACCTCAGTGGTATATGGAGTTATGTTTCCAGATACCATAGCAGGCCCACAGGCAAGGAGACATTAGTCCTCAGACAATCCTAATCATGATTATCTAATTATGAAATGTTTTTCCCCAAAATTGTATAGAATAGTTTTTGACATTTATCCACATAGTAAGAGCAGCCAGCATATCAGACATCATTTTTAGTCCAGGACTAGTATTATAGTCCCAGTTTGGTTCTATTGTAGAAAGAATAGCCTCTCCAGGGTGGTTTCCTTCACTTTTTAAAGCATATGACTCATGTGCATAGTTCCTAGCTTCTTGTAGAATTCTTTGTCTTTCATCTTGGGTACAGCAAGTGGCCAAGATGAATTGGAAATCTTGCCCTGATAAGTCAAAAGCAAGGTTCAAATTTTGAAATCCATCTGGAGACTCACTAGGGTCTTATGACAGTTGGCCTAGTCATTCCTTGGACTGCTGGATATCTGCTACTGAAAAGAGACCTGATTTATTGGCCTGGGGATTATAAGGACAAGGTCAAAGGGACCTCCTAGGATCATCAAACAGATCAGAGAGACCTACATTCCCCTGAGAGATAGATGAGAGTCTCAGGACAGTGTCATCTAAGATATTCCCCTCATCAGCAGCCACTGTAAACACCATAGTTCCTGAGCATTTCCTATGATAAAGAGTGACAAAAGCCAGAACATAGGGGATTTCGCTCCACTTCTTAATGTTTTAAGCAGAAAAGCTGTAATTGAAGAATAGTCTCATACTTTAAAGTGCCACCCCATACCCATCTTTCACCATTTCCCAGTTCATACTGAACCCAAACGATACTGCAATAGTAGATAAGCTATTCCTGTTTCAAATTATCACTAACAAACCTTTCCCATTCTTCAAGGATATAGCATAGTGAAGTTGGAATCCACATGGCGAAGTCCAGGAGTTTTCCCTTGCTTCATCCTGGGGCAGATAGAGAAAGAGACAACTAGGTCTTGCCTCCTTAAGATGGGATCCCATGCAGAAGGAGGAGATGCCAAAGTCTCACAAAGCCTCACAAAGCGTCCCTTGTGAGACTCAACCAGTGACTACACAAATGTCTCTGACTGAAACTGAGATGATGCTGGCATCTTCATAGAAGCATAGAAGAAAGCCCCACTGAGGGCTTTTTGTCTACATATTGGGGCCCACCAACTTCTTAGGGAGAGGCAGTTGAGCCATTTAATAGCTCTACCTAGTCGTTTGATTCCTTTGAAATTAGGGTGAAATCCCACCCCTCCCCATGGAGTTCCCTTAGCTACCAATTGATCCACTTGATGGTTCTTTGCTTAAGCAGAGTGAGGTTATTTGGGAGAAATATCTCTTGCATTTATTCTGATAGTTTAAAAAAACTGGTACTTTGTTTAAGACAATAGAGATAGAAACCCCTTTTTTCCTAAGAATAGGTATGGGTCTGCTTTTGTATACTTATAGTCAATTTAGTTAGATTTTAAATGCTGTTCATTTGTTCTGCTCAGGTCATCATGCATGTTTCTAAATTACCTACATTTTGTTAAAAAAATAAAGAAGGGATTTGGCCAGGAAGTGATAGCTCCAAACAGGCTCTAGGATCCAGAAAGAATTGAGTCTGTCAGAGCCAGCTGGGCTCTGCTTGCCACTGGCTGGCCACAAGGGGCAAAAGCCACAGGAATTTAAAAACAGACAAATTTTCTCTTTCTGTTTGGGAAGACATTGTGCCAGTTAAAATAATTCAAAAGAACTGAGGAAGGAAGCCCACATGTTTTCCAAAATCAAAGCCTTAGCTAGTAAAAAGGTCAGTTGGTAAAAAGAGAGAAAGGAAAAAAAATGGCAGCTGACGAAGCAAGATGGCATCTAGCCATGTGACAAGGCAACATGGCACTCAGCCACAGGGCAAGACAAGATGGAGCTCTGGACCAAAACAGCAAACCAAAAGAAAAAGCCATTTACAAATGGCTAAGTGGAGACCAGGCTAATTTCTAAAAAAGGGCAGCAAAATGTGGCAAACAAACTCATAGACAACAAGGACTCTCAAACTCTTAAGTTGTGAACATGGCACCCAAAGATTCAATAGGAAGCTCTCTGGCTGCTTAATCTGTACCCATGGAAGGTGAGTGTAAGTGAGAAAAGAAAGTCTTTCGCAACTGGAAGAAAAACAAAGACCATATATTCCCTTCCCCCAACCACATGGTGGGACCAGGAAGCTTTTCCTGGCACCACCAGAAAAATCCCTCCAGATTCCTAGTTTAGGGGAAAGAAAGAGGGAAAGAAGGAGAGAGAGAAAAAAACCCCAGCAAAATATGGTTGGGGCATTTTAGAGAGAGAGAGAGAAAAAATGTGCCCTGAACCCCTTGCCTGGGTCTCTGGTATGGCTAAGACAAATAAATATTACTGGGTTTTGGTGTCCTGGCTTCTAGGTGGTTTTCAGGTTTATTCCCTCTGGAACAAAGAGTTGAACAAAACAAGCAAAATCAGTAACAAATTTTTACATTTATTTGAGGCAGGAAAAATTAAAAGTAAAGGGTAAGGGAGAAACTGTCTCTGCAGAGCAACTTGGGCCAAGTAAAAGGGGAAAAAAGAAAAACCAAAATAAAATAAAAATATGCCCTACAGCAGGAGGACAGGCTACTGTTATGAGGCATGGTAACGTGCTTTCATTGGCGTTGTCTCCTTTTACTCCTTCCACACATTGTTGTTACGTGCAAGAACTCCACTTATGGGGATTGGAGAGGCAGTTCTGTGTAGATTCTGGGATTTCATTATTCCTCCCTTCCCAGCCAGTCTAAGCCATGCCCTGTCTCAGTAAGTGTTGATATCGTGAACAACTTGGAAGAAAGTCTCCTTATTGTATAGGGTAGTGAGTTTTTCTTTGTTATTGTTTTATTTAAGCACTTTTGAAGTTCTCTCTTTAGTTCCAGTCGTTGGTTCATTATCTTAAAGTGTTTAAATGAGTGATCATAACCTCTACAAATACTGTTTTATTTCATACTTTCAAACATTTACATCCACTTATTATTATTATTATTAATTATTATTTTTACTGCAGTGGCCAGAACCTTTGGAACAATGTCAGTTAGTACTGGCGATAAGAGATGACTTTAAATACTTACTTATTTTTAACACATATTAATTGTACATATTAATGTGATTTAGTGTGATATTTCCATTTGTGCATGGGTATATATTTCAAAACTACTGATTACAATATAAATTATACTAAAACTATGTGTCTTATAATATATTTGTTGCATTATTGGGTGTGTATATTTATAAAAGTTAAGCTGGATGAGAATTTTTTTATCATGAATGGTTACATGACACTATTCAATGATACACATCTATTCATTTAGTTGATTATATTTTTCTCATTTGAGATATATTATTTTAGTGAACTAACTTTGTTGGTGAATTTTCTTACATTATACTTTCCTTGCAATCTTGAAATAAAACACTCTGTCACAATATTATTGTCATAATGAAGTGTTCATTATTATATTCTAATAGTCTACTTATAATTTTGCTTCCATGTTTATAATTGTAACTAATAGACATTTTTACTTTTTTGTGCTTTTCTATATTGGGGGACATAGCCATTATCAAACTCATGAAATAACTAAGGATTATCTGTCTTTCTGTTTATTAGAAAAGTTTTTGTACAAGTGAAATTAGCTTTTATAAAAGTTTAGATCTGATCTTAAAGGTCAGATCTCTGTGGTTGAAAACACTTAACTGAACTTTATTTTATAATTTTTTTCATGATAAGCCACCTTGCTAGTTCATTTCCCTATTTTTTTCATGCTACCCAGGTTTTAATATTAATTTCTAGAATGATATTCATTGTATCATGTTATTTTTACCTTTACTTACTTGTAAGTAATAAATTGCTAAACAATTATTTGCCCATTTTTCAGAGTGGATGTTATTTATTCACACTTTTTTTCTCTAAAATTAAAATCACTCAGGAAAGTTTTATGAGTTTTATTATTCTTGTTTAGCAGTTTATGTATCTACTGATCAAATCTATAGATTCTTGTTTTTTGTTCTATTTTAATAATTATTATTTTCTTAGAGTGTTTTCTTATATTATCTTGTTCTTTTTCTGCCACCTTGTATTCAATTCTTAATTCATTTATTGTCAGACCTATGTATTCTAGCTTCGTTTTGTTATTTTCTTAGCTGAAATCTTCAGATTTGAAATGTAGTATGGTATGTTATTTTAAAAAAAAATTTAAATTGGCTTTAGGAGTTCCATTTTTACCTACAAATTATTCAAAACCGTGCATTTATTTTGGGAGACATTTGAGTTCATGTATTGTATGCATTACCTTTTTGTCATTGATTATTTTTCTAATATTATTTTACTATATATTATTTTATTACATATATATATATGTATATATACATACCTGTGGGGAAAATTGAAAGCTTTAAATGTGCTTTTATTTGTGTTTATGTAAATTTATACAAGTACTTGAACATAAATTTCTTTTGTTCAGTATGCAGTTTAAAGCTAGTACTGGATTATTTACATCCTTTACCCATTCTTTGAACTGCTGGATATGTGTTAGCTTTTTCCACTTTCAGTGATTCTTTATAGAATCTGCCAAACTTTTCTTGATTAACTTTACTGAGACTGTGCATGGGGACACATGCCTGCAATCTCTGCACTCTGAAAGGTAGAGGCAGGAAGATTGCAAATTTGAGCCCAGCCAGGTCAACACAAAAAAGATTAAAAAGAGCTGGGGATGTAGCTCAGGGTGAAGGACCTAGGTCCAATCCCCAATACTTGAGAGAGAGAGAGAGAGAAAGTTTTACCTAGATCTGACTGACTCATCTAGCAAGTAGTGCAGGCATGTCCCGTTTATGTTCCTGAGCCTAACAATACTCTGGAAAGAGCTTTCTGAACCAATTCTGTACAACTTTTGTACACATGAAGTCACTATTTTGTCCAGCCTCCTAATGAATATTAAAGAAGTTATTACTCTCTCTATCTCTCCCTGACTCATCTTAGAAATTCTACCAATTCTATCAATGGTTGTTTTTTCCCTGGGATCATCAAAAATCTCAACTGCTTAGCCTCTCAGAGATTTTTTCAAAGCAAGGCATTTTTCAAACTCCAACCTGATCACCTATTGACATTTCTATCCTCTTCCTTGAAAAGTGACTCATTTTCAATTACTGTTAGATGTAAAACAATAAGGATGCCTATATTTTCTCTATGGTTTTGTATGTATATCTAATTTCTAGATGATTCAGCAGGTTTCCAACTTCAAGCAGGGTTACACTTTGGCTGAAGTTGGGCACGAAAGAGATTACATCACATATATCTCACATTCTACCCCAACTTTTCTTGTTTTATGTGTGTCAAGCTTTTGTGTGCTTGTCCTGACCTAGTTGCTGTTGTGATAACCATTTCTATAAAGAGTCTGATTAACTTTACATAGGCGTAACCCAATAGCAACTTCATTCATCTCACACTCACTAGGACATCCCTTGCTGATGTTAAGATGTGGTTGCTATAAGACCAGCTTTGTTCTGGTACAAATTAGATCCAGAAGAGCAGAGAAGCAAGCCTTGGTGCAGTGAGCACAATGGACATTGGAAATTTACAGCCAAAGGTAAGTCTCCCAGTTTTTCCCCTGATGGACTGTGCTGAGATACAGCTGTTAACATGGGATATTGGACGTGGTTCTAGGAGCTGGCTCAATCAAAAGTGCCTGATACCAAGCATTTGACCATTTAGAGATACAGTGGTAGGGTGACTTTCTCTCCTCATTATACTTCCGCTGTCACTTCTGTTTTCTAGGATTTCTCTTTGTAATGAAGTAGTACCATCTAAATTGGTGCGACATCTGTAGTTTTCTGGAGAAGCAACACTAAGAGAGGAGCACATTGCATTGGAGAGCTCTATTTTCATATTTGGACTTTTCTGGGGGATGGCATATTTTATACAAAATTGTTGTATGTGCTAATATCTTGCTGAACTGCACGTCCACAAGGACAGTCTGGATAATAAGATTATGTTGATCTTGCATTGCTCCTCTTACAATTTATTCACATCTTGAATTGTGCTAAATGAGTGCAAGAGACATGCTTGAGCTTTGCGTAGGAATGTTCTTCAGTGTAAACTCAAGTTCAGCGGGTGAGAGTGCCTCAGGGAACCTTTCAGTCTCAGGAGGATCTGTCTCTCCTGTCCAGCAAAAGGAATTCAGTTTATTTTCTTCAGTCCAAGTTCAAGGGAAGAAGCTTTTCCTTCTGTTCTTACTTCTTAATGTGACTGAGGTCATACCTTATATCTCAAGGATTATAAGTATCTGTAGATGAGTAAAGAGGCCTGTCTTGACAGGTTATGTTGAATGCACACTGAGCAAATTCAGAGTTGGCCTGACTGACATCACACTTGCTAAACAATGAATAGGAAATAAATTGTCAGTATTAAAGGAAGAATTTTGTTTTTGTTTGTGGGTTCTTAAAAAAAATTCTCAGCATTTATCAGCAGAAAGAAAACTAAATTTCTTCTTTTTCGTTTAATGTTTTTTACTAAGTACTTTCTGTTCCTATCTGTTCTATTTTGTTCATTCCAGATCCTATCATCCTATAATTTCTTATAATTTAATTCATCACAAATTTTTCTCACTCTCTCATACTGTCTCTACTCTTCCATTTCCCCAAACCAGGGAATCTTTTTATACTTTGGGAGGAAGGAGAGGAAAGAAAGCATTAACATTTTTATAATCATCATAACTTCTAAGTTTGACTCTGAATATCAAATTTCCCTATTCTCTGAACCTAAATGTTTTGAATTGAAAAACCAAAGCTTGATGATTTTGTGTCACCCCTTCTCCATTTCTGCTGAGTCACACATAATGACTCTCTGACTCAATAAGCAAGAATCAAAGGATATAAAGAAAAACTCAGAATGGGGGTGGAAACTTATTTAATTCTTCCTAAATATCTTCCTGTCACATTTCTGGTGCTGAATGCATTCTGTTTTGGTTATTATTATTTTTAAAAACTCTTTTATTCTTTGAAGTGGGTTGTGGCAAAAGGAAGGAATGAAAGGGAGAACAAGTCATAAAAAAGAAATGACAAAAAAATAAGATATGTTTTTTTTTGCTTAAATTCTTTTATTGGTACATTTTAGGTATAAAATACGTTTACATTTTTGGGGTGCTTGCACCTGTACATGATGTGTCTTGGTTCTTATTTTTTCCCCATTCCCTTTGCTCTCTTCACCCCCTCCGTCCTTCCCTATTTACATAGACTTTGTTTCCATTTTTTTTCCTTTTCTCATAATTTTTCCATTCCCTTCTTTCCTTTCCCCCTCCCCTCCCACTTCCCTTACCCCTTTGGATCTTTTCTTCCTATTTCAAATTATCAATTATTCATTTTAATCATTTTAATCCCCCTCTAGTGTAAGAAACTGAAAGTGTAAATAAAGATATGTTATTTTTGAGATGACCTTCTCTCCTTTTCATTCCTTCCTCTGCTACAACCCACTTCAAAGAATAAAAAGCCTTACGACCTTTATCAAGATGGAGATTCACTACTCTGATCATTGAGCAGAAGAAATTGCAAAATGGAACTTTTAATATTTTAAAGTCATTTGGAATACAGTTTGCATGAATGATCCTGTACTATGTACATATCTGTGGAGAACTGATGACCCCGGAAAATTTTCACTGACAGCTAGGGAGGAAGACCTGAGGGAGTAACTTTTAATTGAACATTTAATTGACTTTGCAAGGAAATGAGTCTCATAGTTGGTATGGAGTACAATTACATAAAGATTCAAAAATATTATTATCCAAATAATTTATTCAAGCTATTTTATTGGATGATTAAATCACATAATAGCTACTTCTGATATTCTTTGGAGGGTGCTAGGGCAAACACCATTCTGTTTTCTGGCAAAAAGTATGAAAACTAGCTAGGAAACTAATATTCTTCTACTAATATTTTTAGTAACTTGTTATAAATAACATCAAAGACTCTGAAAAGTTTATAGACATCATTTTGGGACTATCAGATTAATAGTTAATACAGCTAAGGTGTGTAATTTTGAGGTGGCTTATTGCTTTTTCTGTCAATAAGATATTAATGTAATTTACAACTGTGCATAATTAGTAAGTTTTCCACATATGTTTTCTCTTGGATAGAGCTTAAGGAACTGTTTTTATTTTTTTTTTGGGGGGGTGCCTTCTAAATGACTGACATGTCTCTTTTTTCCCAAGGACATTTGTCCTAAGAAACTTTCTCAAACACACTTTAGAGGACTAAAAAGATAACAGATATAAACATAGAATTCAGCTAATGTCTTTTGTATAAGGGGAGATAAAAATATAATTTTAGAAGTTGCAAGAATAAGAAATGATCAGTGTTTAATAGGAAAGAAAACAAAGGTATTTTCTCTGACTCAGGATATAGACCAGGCAGTCATTAGCCATCATTGGGAGTAACATGGGGGTGAAAATAGAGAGCTCTAAGGGAATGTGGTAACTGAGATCTGTTAGAAATTTAGCTCATCTTTTTATGAGTACACTCCCACACAGAATTTGATGAGTTGGAGTGATGACTTTCAGAATACAACACACAAAATGTATGGCAATGTGTAATGCCATAACCCATCTGCCACCATCTTCTATAAAGAAGCAATGCTTGGATCACCAAAGAGAAAAGTCCCACAGTACTGTACTCTGAATTCATTATGAGCTTGGTCCAAGTAAAGTAGAACCGTGATGTAAGAAATGGAAATTATATTCTTTGATTTTTTTTTTACCCTAGAGTGAAAATTTCAGGGAACATCAGTTGCATTCTTTCCCAATATCTTAGAACTCTTTCCTTATGAAGAACATGATTTGAATTGTTTAGCTTTGTTTACCTGAGTCTAGTAAAGATTTAAGCTCACTAAATATGTGGTGAATCCCACAGTAAGTATCTATAGCTATGTTACTGCTGTAGTTTGGATCTGGAATGCTCCTTGAAGGCCCATTTGTTAAAGGCTTGGTTCCCAGTCCATGGCGGTAAAGCCTTTAGGAGGTGGGACCTACTGGGAGGTGGCTGGGTCCCTGACTCTTTCCTTTTCCTATTTGTCACTTCTTATCCAGAAAGTGAGTGATTTTGCTCTACCACATGCTCTGTGCCCTGATCACAGGCCAAAAACCAACCGGGCCAACTGAGCATGGAGTGAAACCTCTAAAATGTGAGCTAAATTAAACCATTTCTTTTTATAAGTTCATTGTCTCAAGCATTTGTTATAGTGAATCAAAACTGACTATCACAATGGTAGACGATAGGGTGACACAGGAAATGATCAATGTCTGATTTGCCTATGGATTTTTTACTGAGATTTATGGAAATCATTAAGGTCCCAAAACAATGGAAATACAACCTTTCATAAAGCTTGTCCTCTATATACTTGCAAAGAAACAATGACCTTGTTATTGATTGTGGGAGATTAAAGACATAAGTCCCTCCTCTTAAGTCAGAAAAGGGAAGAGGGGGAGAAGGAGCTATGCAAGAATCTGTAGCACTATAATGAAGAACTTAAAAAGCCAATCTCTTGGGAACTTCATTCATTCATGTATGCAATATCCAAGGGGATAAGGACATTGAATATCAAGCTGGAAGATATTGGGCTGAAAACTATGCATATAAAGTTAAAGAATATATAGTTACTGCCCTCAAACTATCCTACTAATGTGAAGTAAAATGTGAGACTGTTTGCAAGTTTGTGCTTGTCTATGCATAAACCCTCAAGACAGCTTTTATATTTTGAAAATACTATGTACTGGGTTAATTTGTTTTTTAACACTGATGTTTAATTTGTTATAGTCAGAAATTAAAACATCTGATTCTTCCATATGCTTTAGGTTCCACTTAAAAATGTATTATTTTACTATTTTGAGTCTAGAACATTTAACAATGACTTTTAAAAGACCTTTGGAAAATACTTGGTTAATTTTTTAAAAACCCTGGAACAATTTTAAGCTGCATATATGAATATAATATTGAGATTCTTTTTCCCGAAGTAAAATCAAAGGCTTCCCAAATATTACATATTCTTATGAAATAGACCAATACATGCATATATATATACATATATATATGTATATGTATATATATATACACATGCACACACACACACTTCTATGCATATGTGTTTGTCTGTATGTATGGTAAAGAGAGGTCCTTGTATGATAGTGAATTAGAAGGAGAAACTAATAAGGTGTGTATAAATGCTCACTAAACTCAGGAAGAACCAAGAAGCAGTTTGGGGAACTTCTTAATCCTAGTGTTTAAAGACCACATTCCTGTACTTCGTTGACAGCAATGAATTTAAGAACTTTTCATTTCTGTGAGGAGCATACCAAAGGATGAAGGCCAATGATATCTGTGTTGGATTCTAGAAAAACACTTCCTTAAGTGTAATTTAAGCTCATATTTTTGATATTTGTGATTGAATGTTTTAACAATTTATCAGACTGTCTAACAAAGTAATGAACTTTATGTCACTGGAAAGGTTCAAGAAGTTAGTGTATAAATTCTACCTTTCAAAATTGCATCAGAGGAATTCCTTATTGATTTTGAGAATGGACAAATAAAAAGTGCTTTCCCATATATACTAGTGTTTCTTCATTATTATGGAAAAATGAGATTTAAAGTTGATTAAAACAGAAGAAACTTTAAAATCTTTATGAGACAGTGATTTATACTGTAGTTTCTCACAGCAGCTTCAGATTTATTTTTCATATTAAGGTTTTCTAGAAAATAGAGCTTATAAGTAACATCTATATTTGCTTTTAGGGTATTTTATATTGTCAGGAATAGCGCTCTTTTACAATAGAGATATATCTAAGTGCTGAAAATTATTCCTACTTAGTAACAATTTTCACTTTATTCCTCACTAGCTACAGTAAATGTTGTTTTGTCCAATAACTAGTTTTATCTGGGATTCTGTGAAATACCAATAACAAATTTATGATTCAGATTCCAGAATTATAATCTTTAATCATTAAATGAATTCAACATACTCTCCCAAATAAACAGATTGAAACAAGTATAGGGTGAGAAACCTTGGAGTAAAAAATCTGAAATTTGATATATTCCAATATTCAAAATGATATGAGCATTGGTATTTTAGATTTTGAAGCATTTGAATTTCAGATTTTCTTATTAAAGCTACTCAAACCATAAAGTCTATGCAAATATTCCAAAATCTGAAAACTTCAGTATCTGAAGCATTTCTGGTCCCAACTAGTGCAGATAAAGGATACTCAGGCCTGACCTTTATACTTACCTCTTTCAGATAAAGAAAGCTCAGTTTAATATATGGTTTTAATTAGCAGTTACTACCTTTGCTGGATGTTCCACAACAAACCGAATAAAATGAACACAAAAACTGCTTTTTATTGCTCAATTGTCATGTAACTCATTATGCTGACAGAAAATAGATGGAAGGAATCATTTTTGCTACATGCATTGGAGGTTTATCAACTTGGGGAAAAACTGTTAATTTGAAGGCAGCAAGTTCAAAGATGACCACTAAGGCAATCATAGGTCAGTGGGGAGTTTAGTGCCTCAAGGATTCATGAGAAGCAACCTCATGAACATTTAAAAATAAATATGCCATTTACTTTATATATATATATACATATATATATATATAGGGATACATTTAATTTATAAAGAGTCTAAGCTGAAAATTGTTATTAGATGAAATTAATGGATACAGATCAAGATCAAAGACAACCAAAAGAGAAGATTATGTAACTGCTGAGAGCACATGTGAGACACTGAAAGACACTGCAAAAGCTGATATCCACCATGCTTCCCTGGCTGTGTGTTTATCTGTAAACATATCTGTGTCCTCTATGTTGCTGTTTTTCATTAACTAACTTAGGAATATCTTATAAAAATTTTCTATGGGGTCAAAGTCCAAAATATTAAGACATATACCAAACAAACAAAAATTATGAGCCTGCAGTTTTTAAAATACACCTTCCTCATTTTCTAGGAGATTACCTTGTTGTAGGCAGAACTGGTGGTTCAAGAGAGGCCTGGTTGCTATGTAAGAGGAAGAGGTGTGGTTTATTGTCATCTATGCATGAGTCAGTGGCCTGTCACACAACTGCCATTTCGTGCCTCATAGTGCTTACTGATGACAATTGCATTAGAGATAATTAAGGAAACTTTTTGCAGCTATTTGATTGTTTCTCTCCTAATACTTCACATTTACTTGAATTAGCCAAGTGAATTTCAACACCTTCCTTTTTTGATATGTGACATTAGAACCCTGCTGATTTACTATGTCAGTAGCATTCATTGTTTTTTCAGCATATTTCAAGTTTTTGCTTTCCAAAATTTTGAGCGAACAATTACTGGGAACCTATTACTTTTCCACTGTTGGGCACAGAAAGATTAAATGTGATCTTTCTGCAGAAAGACTCAAGATATGCATAAATAACTAGAGTAGAAGTTCAAGCTGGTATCTCAGAGATAAGGGCAAGTGGAAATTGTACAGTAGAATTTTTTTTCTAGCAGTTGAGGCTGTAGGAGGCTGGTCACTATTTTAACTAGGCCTTGAAAATAGGTAAATCACTGACAGATACATATGGCAAAATATTATTTTCTATTGTTTGATAGAACCTATCTTTGGATTTTTGGAACCTATCTTTGGAACCTATCTATCATGTAAACCTACTTGTCATAACTGCTTTCATGTCTTCAAATCTAGTGTTCTACTCTCAATTCATTCCTTGATGGAACTTTCAATCCCATTTGATAAAGTTGATTTACCCTCCTTGAAAAACTTTATTTTCTTGGCTTATTGGTCATCACAGTAGACTATTTTCCCTATGCCTTGGTGAATACTTGTTTCCAGTTTGCCTTTGTGGTCTTACATGTTGGCATGCCCCAGAACTGAGTACTCAGACCTCTATCCTTTAAAGCTGGTCAGTGGTTCATAAATTTGGTTGAACATTAATATGACTTAAGGAGATTTAAAAATTTCTCAGTACTCTAGTTCTCATGCTGGGATTTGGATTCAATTGGTTAGGGGATGGGAGGATGTCATATTTAATTTTAAAACTCACCTAGTGAATTAATGTATGTCATGGGTGAGAGTCACAGATTGAGATGACCTCAATCCAGTTCCATGATCCCAATATCACAAAAAAATTGATGACTGCAATGGACATCTCCAACCTTGAGTTGTCCTTTAAACTCCAGACTCAGAACTAAAGGATTACTAAGCATTTCTACTTTGTTGTCACTATCAGGCTGTTTTCTATTGCTATAAGAGTACACAAAGTTGGTTATTTTATAAAGAAATGGGGTTTATAATTTAGCTCACGCTTTTGGAGGATGGGAGAGTGAAAATACAAAATTGGACAAGTCCATCAATTCACCCTTTGATGAGGCCCCCCTTATCTACATCATATCATGGTCATGTTGTCACAGTGGGAGTGCAAGCATGTATGAGAGAGATAGAAAGAGAGAAGAAAGAGGGGGTGGGGGAAGAAGAGAGAGAGAGAGAGAGAGAGATTGGAGGGGCCAGTCTTCCTTTTTTATAACAACTCAATCTCTTGAGTATTAACTGAATTTCTACAAAAACCATATTAATCACTTCCCAAGGACAGTATTCCAATGACCTAATAATGTTGTGTTATGCTTCACCTCTCAAATGTTCCACAGCCTCTTAGCATTGATACACTGAGGACTAACTTTAACTCATGAGACCTTGGGTGACACTCAGACCATAACACTCTTTCCACTCTTTAATGCCTACTTCACTTAGCATATCCCAAATTAGCATTTTGTTTCCAGGCCCTCTCCTTTTCCAGTTTGGTTTTTAATGTTAGAAGATGACACATACTATAAGTCACTCCGTTGCTTAGCCTCAATCTAGGAGTCATCCTGGATTCCTCTCACTCTCTCATTTCTGAAATCCAATCAATCACCCCATCTTTTTGCCACTACCTTCTAAGTTAATCTTTCATTTTCTCATTTCTTACCATGTCTTTTCCAGTTTTCCCAGCCAAGGCCACCTTCATTCATTACCTAGACTGCTCCTGTAGACTAACTCATCTTCTGTGTTTACTGTTTTTGCCATCCTCGCAGCCTTTATACAGCTTCAGGAAGATCCTCCTGAAAGTAATAAAACCATTCATTCAACTGCTTTCAATCTTTCAAATGGTATTTATTACACAGAATAAAGTCCATATTTTACTATAGCTTGAGTCCTTGGGAGACTGACCTCTTGTTATTCTGACATAGTTTTTCAACTTTCTTGAAATTCCTTCTTCATGGTTCATCAACCACACTGGCCTTCTTATCACTCCTTACATACCGCATCCATTCTCATGTCAAGGGGATTTTTGCTTGCTGTTACTTTGATCTCAGTATAATGTGGTTAAATCTTCCATATTATTCAGAGTACTTTTCAAATGTTGCTTCCCTCAAGGAAAATTCTCTGAGTGCTAAATTTTCGGGGGTAATCTCATTCAACTTGTTTTATTTTTCGTATCTGACATTTTATTATATGGTCACTTACTTAATTTGTGTCTTGTCGCTAGATTGAGTCTAGAGTGCATTATAATATAGGTATAGTTTTGTTCACTGTCAGACCTCTAGCATCTTGATCAGTATCTTAATTTAGTAGGTAGATATTTGGTAAATGCATACTGAAACAATGAATTGATGAATGAATGTATGACTGAAGAGAGAGATTTCAAGCCAAGGGCACAGTATGAAAAAATACCCTAAGTAGCTAGTTTGAGAGGTTAATATTTGACTGAAGGGTACTTGGAGTGGAGTGGCAAGGGATGGGCATAGAAAGGGAAGTACAAATTAGGATGTGGAAAGTCCTAGGTGACACATTGAGATTTTAGGAAAGGGGAAGCCATTGAAGAATTTTTAGATGGCTGTTTGTTTAACTGAATTGATGCTAAAAATCAAATGATTTTATTATTGAATGGAAGTTGCCAAGGGTGTGGGAAGCATCAAATATGATATTCAAAATTAGGCCTAGATAATTAAAGAAAGTTAATAACATTAGCAAACATAAAGAAAACAGTGAGCCACTGCTGTTTTGATATTACTTATTATTAATTGGTATATTTAAAGGCTGGAAAAATAACCCTTTATTTTGGAAGATGTTAGCCTTAATGTGTTCAAAAATCATTAATGCAGAGATGCCAAAGAGTAAATTGCACATGAGGACATGGAACTTGACACAGTAATCAGCTATCATCCAGGGTTTGAAAATTTGCCTTAAAGGGCCATAAATGTAAGAATAGATATGATTATTAACTAGGAAATTGTGAGATAAGAAATAAGAGCATATTGTAAAATTTTTAGCAATGTTGCTTTAAAAGGTGGTAGGAGAAATAAAAATGTGAGGAAATCAGGGAATGTTTAGAGAAATAGGACGAAATGTCCATAAACTTCAACATCATGAAAGCCAAGGGAATAATGAGTTAGAAAAAAGGGAAGTTAATAATCAGTTTAAGTACTGCAGAGTTTGAGGGGGAGGAAGAGAGAGAGGGAGAGTTTAAGATTACCAAAAACACGGTTGTGGTTATCTGTGTTGACAACTTAATAGAATTTAGGAGAATATAGTAGGATAGTGTCATTATGAGGTGGCATGTTTGAGAAAAAAATGTTTAAGGTGACAAAAAACCGACTCATACCTCCAAACCAAGTAAAAGATGTTTTAGAGGAAGAAATTGAAAAACAAAGGATGGAGTTTGAGGTTAGTCATAAAGTACAGCCTTGCACAACAGAATACAAGAAGACTGTATTAGTCCTTAAAAGAAACAGACATATCATTTTCTGACCCAAGAGGGAGAAGGGGAGATTAGAGGTGACAAAGCATATATTAGAGAGTTAAAATATAAATAAAGGATGAAGTAAAGTCATCTCCTGAGATTAGGTGCTGAGTGATGTGGGAGTGGTGTTGGCTAACATGGGTGAGATGCTTATGATCAACGTTGTGTGATGGTCTTTCCTCCTGACCTACTTCACAATGTTATATAGATCTAGTTATATTTCAATTTATGAGGGTATATGATAAAAGGTCACACTGTTTATGAAGATGATTTTACTTTGTCTATACAAAAAATAAAATATTCTGAGTATTTCTTGAAAACACATTTTCTAAATAGGATGAATACATATATATATTATATATATAACAGTTATATCAATGTGATACCAATGAGTTTTCAATTTGAAGTATAACTGAAATATTTGCTCAAAAGTAATTAAATATCTTCATTTATTTCAAAAAAGCATCACCATAGTATTCTTTTTTGTTGTTATTGTTGTTGTTGTTTTGAGACAGGGTCTTGCTATGTAGTTCAGAGTGGCCTTGAACTCACTATGTAGCCTTGGCTGGCCTCCAACTCATGGCAATCCTCCTGTCTCAGCCTCCCCAGTTCTTGGATTGCAGGCCTGCACCACCACACCTGGATCATACTATTCTTAGCTGTATATGAATTGTATAAAGGGTTTTATAATTATTTCTCCTAAATGAGTTGACTTACACAAAGTTTTTAGAGTTTAGAAAAGTTCCTGGCACACAGTAGCCGATCAGTGTATGTAAATTCTACTTCATTATCATTATTATTATCATTATCAACATCATCATCATTGTTATAAAAGTAAATATGATTTGGATTATTAAACTGTATGAAATGTTGATTTATCATGTTTATTGATACTGTCATGGGTTTGTAATAATTTGAAAGATATTACATTCTTGTTACTTTTTGACATTTAATCGTAAAAATTGTAACTTCTTACCTGATGTCAAGACACTGATCAATATTAATATATTTGATATCTTATGGCTATCACAATTAATCTCATGAGAATTCCACTGTAGTTCAGCATTAAACATACTACTAAATTGAGTAGTTGAGCCTTCTGAAAGGAATAGTATTTATACCAATCACAATACATTCATTTGATATTAATGTGAATGTCATTTTTTATAAAAAGTTCCAATGCAATCATCATTCAAACATTATTGTAATAAAGTATATAAATGCCAAAAAGTACATTGTTAATCTACTCAATGCATTTCATCTCATACAATGTTATCCTATTAGAAGAGTTCACTTTTTCTTATATTTCCAGTTTAGAATTTCTTTTGTACAATATATATGAAATTTGAATGGTAACCAAATGTAAAGGAGGAAAAAGAACAATCAATGATCCTGCAGTTATCTATTTCTAAACAGAGCTGAAAATATCTTCTAAGAAGTTTACTTAATTGAATCTGACCTTTAACAGTGAAATGGTTTGCTCGAGCCATAAAGTGGTACTGATCATCCTCTATTACATTCCTACTAAATGATGTTGACATTTCAATATGTAAATGCTAACTCTATGTGAACCTGATGCTGACTCTATAAGAACCTGATCAGTATTCAAAACAGAAAAGCAAAACTACCCACTTTCACATTGTTTACTGTAAACTTTAACATGATAAGGCTGAAATATTTTCTCCACACTCTCTAAATATCTTAGCATACTGAATTGTCATAAATAGAAATCATTTTAAATTAAACTTTGTTGTTTTTATTCATAGTATTTTTTAAAGCCCACATACTTTCCCCGCTTGCTCGGTTGTTCCAAATTACTCTAAACACAATGCTGGACTAAATATGAATGTAAGATGTGAGATATGAAAAGTCAGTATGTGGTGTTAGGGATGGGTAAGTATGTTTCTTGATTGCCTGGTAGTTTCTGTTAGAAAAGTACAACACTTCTTAATGTACCATGGAAAGACTTGAGTTATATTTTTATCCGTACCGAGGCCAATATCCAACATTGGCATACATTAAATAAATATCCAAATACAAGTAAACTTTTCAAGTATTAAAGAGTTATTTGTCTAACACAGCATGGTATTAGCAATAAAACGGACTTGCAGATGAATGGAACAGAATAGAGGATGCAGAAACAACTCCAGGCTCACTCAGTTACCTTATCTTTGACAAAGGAGCCAAATATTTTCACTGGAGGAAAGATAAACTCTAACAATTGTAGTGGGGAAACTGGCTTTCCATAGGCCAAAGACTGAACCTAGACCCCTGTCTCTCACCATGCACTAAACTAAAATCAAAATGGATAAAAAAATGTAAACATAAAAACAGAAATAATTAATCTGCCAGAAGAAAAAAAGGTAAAACTCTTGAGGACTTAGGCATAGGCAAGAACTTTTTCAACAGAACCCCAGTTGCACAGGAAATAGTACCGCACATCAGCAAATGGGATCGTATCAGATTAAAAAGCTTCTGCACAGTAATAGAAATAATCAACAGAGTGAAAATAAAACCTACAGAATGGCAAAAAAATTTGCCAACTATCTCTCAGACCTCCCAAGATAAAAGATCCAATCAAAAATGGGCATATGAAGAATAGACACTTCTCAGATGAAGACATACAAATGGACAATAAATTTATGAAAAAATGTTCAACATCGCTGGGCATTTGAGAAATGCAAATTAAAACAACACTAAGATTCTGTCTTACTTCAGAAAGAATGGCTATCTTCAAGAAATCAAATAATAACAAATGGCAGAGAGGCTATGGGGAAAAAACAAACTTCTCCATTGTTGGTGAGAGTGTATGTAAATTGGTATAACTACTGTGGAAATCAATATGGAGACTCCTTAAAAAACTAAAGCTAGAAATTCCCTTCAACTCAGCTATCACCCTTCTAGGTATCTTCCTAAAAGAGTTAAAGACATGATATTACAGTGATAAATACATACTCATGTTTATAACAGCACAACTCTTAATAGCTAAATCTTGAAAGCAGCTTATACAGCCATCAACAGATGAATGTATAAAGGAAATATGGTATTTATACACAATGGATTACTATTCCATAAAGAAGGATAAACTTGTATAATTTGTAGGAAAATAGGTGCACCTTAAAAACATAGTGTTAAGTGAAATGAATCGGACATACAATCTTAAATATTGCATAGTTTCTCTTATATGAGAAACCCAAAATAATATAAAGTGCAAAATAAAAGATGGAAAATATGAAATATTGAGATAGATCTTTGGCATATGGAAAGGGAACTGAGAGATGAAAGGAGGGTGAGGGAAGACAGGGAAATGAGATAAAAGCAGGGATTGTAAAGTGTTGTATATATCCACCAAGTTGCTATGAGGAAATGTGATCATCATGTACTACAAATATAAATATAAATATTATATATATATAAATATATCCATCCATGAGATACAGTGAGGGGGGAGGAAGGTTATAAAAAAGAACTAAAAATGTCATTTACCTGTGCCAATTCCTCACAATGAATGTAATCATTATGTACTATAAATATGTACCAATAAATAAAAGAAATTGAAAAGCAAAGTTCAGCATTTCAACAGTTCATTTTTCTTCACAACATAATTTACACGTAGTTATTTTAGAATAAGGATTTATGCCTTTGAAAAATATTAAGTCTAATTTTAATATTGTTATATAACATAGAAAATATTAATTACATGGCTTTAAAACACCACAGACATGCTTGCCTTTGAGATATAGAGATGTCAGGAATAGAGTAGCCCATAATTTTTTCCTAGCAACCCATTTGTTCCATCTTAGAATAGCCAAGGGTAGACCTAGATTTTATGGCTGGTTGCAAATCACTAGCCATTTTATTCAAGTTCAAGGATACAGAGTGTCAAATCAAATTTTGGATATAGTAAACTGATATGGAACTTCATTCCTTCAGGGGAACAGGCCTCTGATATTCTTCATTCTGATTTAAAACTAGTGTGCTTTTATATAGTCAGAGGAGTTTAGGTAAAAGGATTTATTCATCCACTAACCAAATCTCCTTTACCTCACAATCACATATGATGGAAGACATGACAAATGCAAATCGTAGGCCCTTAGTTTTTTAGTTTAATGTTAGGGTGTACAATTTTGACACCTAATTTGATCTTTTAGTAAATCTATAGCACAAGTTCTTTCCTACCGTAAACCAAGAGTATTGTGACAAACATGGACACACAAACTGTGATTTAATAAACAGAATACAGAGGTAGAATATGATAAAATATTTTTGAAATAACATTTAAGTTTATTAGCGGTGCTCTGATTTTGAGGCTATAGAAAGCTTTTATTCTCACATAAGCACATTAGATTCTATATATAAGGATAAAGGTACATCAAGTTCAAACATATAGTGTAATCAGCCAAACATGATATATGTTTTTTTAATAGTTGGAGTTTTTTTCTTCTTGTCTAAATGTAATTCCATGTAAAACTGATGTTTTATAAAATAGTTACCTCAGCGATTACTTAGTATCATTTTTAGCCTGTTTAGGAGTATCTGAAACTTTTGTTTTACACACAAATTTCTATTTCCCTCAATTGATAACAAAACATGTGGAACAATCAATAATTCAGAGTAATTTACCATTGTTCTAAATATGATTTTTCTAAATAGGTATGTACAGTGAAATTACTTACAATTTATCATAGTAAAAATAAGTAATTAACAGATTTAGTCTCTTGTTTCTTTCCTTTTTTGAATGTTATGATTTTTCCATTCTAATTCCTTGGTCAATTCTAATTCCTTTGGTCCTCCTGCTAGTGTAATGTTTGGTTTGTGACAAATGATCAATGAAAAAAAATGCCTTGAGACAGAGGTAAAGGAAGAATGCATTTAAAGAACTAATTTTTCAATTCCATGGTAATAGGCATCTCTTGTTTTCCACCAGTTGCTTTTCTTGCTACACCACTGTGAAAAATATCCATCCTAGTTCTTTCAAAATATATCATGGTAGCAAAGATATAAATTTTGGTATTTTTCTTCTAGCATAATGATTTAGATTGTTCCCAGAGCAATAAAATGTACTCTCTGGGAGGCTAATAATACAATACAGACACCAAAATTCAAACCTTGGAAGGGCTGAACTATACTAAGCAGCGGTAAAGGGAGTATGTCATTCAATTTTCAAAGCTGAAATGAGAAAGGGCTATCATTTATTGCAAACACTAAGTACTTACAAGGTGCAATCTACTCTAGTAAGGTCAGTGGGGCATAGAAAATTACAAAATCTGTGGTTCCTGAACTTGAGCAGTTCTACTGGGGAAGATGTAGGTATTTATAAATAACTTTGATGGAGAAGAGATAATGAAGCACAGTGAATGACTGAATGTACACTCTGAATAAAGAAGACTTTGTGAATTCTAAATGGAGAAACTGTTATGGTATAAGATATTAATCACTGTGCTTAGTGATAGACATTTCTTTAAAATGTTCTGAAAGCTGTGCTATACAACATAGAAGTAACCAGGCACATGTGGATACTTAAATTTAAAGTAAATTAAAAAAAATTCAGTTCCTCAATTGCTGCAGGCACATTTCTGGTGCTCAGTAACAATTCATGGGTAGTCACTACCTCATTAGACAGAAGATTTACAGGAAATTCTCATAATTGCAGAAAGTTCTGTTGTGCAGCATTGTTCTAGATCAGTCGTGGCCAACCTATGGCATGTGTGCCTCAAAGGCTGTTTATATCTTTGAAAGCTCTAAAAAGTTCGCCATCACTGTTTTAGATCCCGCCTTTCATATATTAAAGAAGATTAACTGAATCTATTACTCTCAAAAGTAGTGGGATATGTGATTATTTCACATACTAAGAGGTCATGTCACTTTACAAATTTTAAAGCTCAAATTCTTAAAATATCTGGGAATATTTTAATACTCTAAGAACAGATGAATTAAAAGAATAGGAAATCATCAAATAAGTAGGATATTAGCAAGTAGAAAATTATTTAGCTTTCTAAAAGTGTGTCCATTTCCATTTTAGTATAAATCATAGCTATATAGGTTAGAAAAATGCAAATATATTACTGGCAGATATTATTACTATTAACATTTTTTATTAAAAAGAGTTCTAATTTTATGGGAGTTAAGGCAGCTTATCCTCAGCCAACTAAAATTTATTCTGAGGCTGCACAGAGCACTAGTGCACTTGAGGTAATATTGAGCATGATTGTTTCCATGGGAACATTCCTTGTGCTGCTGTTGCCTAAAAGGGATGTTCAGGGTAGGGATACAGGAAGTTTGGTGCTGTTTATGCAGTGGATTCACATCTCAATTAGAAAGTGACTTTAATTTTAGTTATTCCTAAAATTTTAGTTACTTATAAGTTTTCTTTTAACCAAGGGAGAAATAAAATGTAAATCTGCACATTGCTACAAGCTAGAGAATGACATTAGAATATGGCTCAAGAGGGATCAAAACGAAGAGTTACAGTTGAAAATTGCCCTTGGTTAGCTGGACCACAGGAGGCAAACCTGAATTTGCATAGTGCTAGTGCGTGCATGAAGTGCAGTTTGGGAGAAAACAAAGGATAGAAACAAACAGGAAAAGGTCATCAAGATGTAGATAAAGACAAATCTAACTAGCAATGAAGAGACTGCTCTCTTTCCAAGTGGCTAAAAGCTTATCACTAAGTATGCACAGAGTGGAAAATGAATGTTGACGTTGAAGCCACTTATGTGTCTTTTGTAGCTGTACATGTCTTTAAAAGTAGTATAATATCCATCCATTTAGCTATAAATGTCTCATTTCTCATTCTTTACACACGTGTAAATACCAAATAGTTTCTCTAGTGTGAGAAACTGAAAGTGTAAATAAGGATTAAAATGGTTAAAATGAATAATTGATAATTTGAAATAGGAAAAGGTCCAAAGGTGTAAGGAAGTGGGAGGGGAAGGGGAAAGGGAAGAAGAGAAAGGAAAAATTATGAGAAAAGAAAAAAAAGTGGAAACGAAATCTATGTAAATAGGGAAGGGTGGAGGGCGTGAAAGGCACACAGGTAATGGGGAAAAAAATAAGAACCAAGATACATCATGTACAGGTACAAGCACCCAATATATCCAACATATTGGATACCTAAAATGTACCAATAAAAATTTTTTTTAAAAAAGTAGTATAATATTTATGTAGTTCTCAAAGCAAGTTACAGTCAATCATTACCATCTTAAGGTTATTTAAGCACATTGTTACTGATCCATACTCAGCCAGATTGACCTTGCCTGAGTTCTTCAGGAAAGAGCTGGCAAAGTCTAGTAAACAACACAATTTATATAATATGATGGTTCTGAATAAAACCTGATTTCATTTAATCAGCAAAACTCCTCTATGTTATATATGTGCTATTATTACTCAGAATATTCAGATGTGAAAACTAAGACATAGTTATACTAATAACTTACCTGAAGTAATACACTAAATGGGAAAGCTAGAAATGGAACCGTGTTCTACCTGTTTCTAAAGCACACTTCCTGATCATTACATTCCAATCTCTCTCCTCCGCATAAAGATGTGAGGGAAAATAAATGTGGTTTTAAAAACATACAGGCTCATAGCACTGTTGTTGGTTATCTTATCCTAACCTAAAATTTTCTGCTATATGAAAACAGCTGCAAGTTTGAAAAATATTAAAAATAGTCACTTTTATTCCTGTGGTCATTTAGGGGAAGATTTGATTCTTATGTGACAATTTTGATGTATAATTAAATAAATATGTTACATGTCAAATACAAATGTAAATATGGGCCCCATATTATGTTCCAAATAAACATATAATAATATGGAAAATATTCAAGTTAAAAAATCTTACATACACAATAGGAGCTCATTTATATAAAGAGGAAACTATGTAAGGCAGAGAAAATAATATGTGAAGGGAAATGGATTAAAAAATTAACAGATTATTTCTGATTAGTAAGATTAGAAATGAAACTTAGTTTATTGATTGCATGTGTCTTACTTTTCCAACTTTATATGATAAAAATTTCAAGCAAACTGTAAAGTGGGCTTTTATAATTCAATGGGATTAATGTTTTATGATTTCTATGATGTATTTTGTTTTATTTTTTGTAAATGAAAATTTTAATGAAAATAACTTTATTTTCCACTGAAAATATGCAGTGATGAGACTGACTTTTGACATTATTCAAATATCTGTAATATATACCTTTAAAATATTTTTTCAAATTTTAACTGATACACAAAAACATAAAAGATGTACATAATGCGATATCATCTACTGTTTGATACATGTATACATTGTGTAATGTTTAAATCAAGTTAAACATATCTCATCAGACATTTATCTTTTCTTCAGCATTAAATCATTCAAAATTCCTACTTCTAGCTCTTTGAAAAGCGTAGTGCTTTATTATTATCTCTAATCATCACACTGTGCAAGAGTGCTCCGAAACTTCTTGCTTTAATGTAACTGATCAAACCACTGATCAACCTTCTTCCTATCCTCTTCCCCTCTGTGGTCTGAAACCTTTAATAATTTCTATTCTACTCTCAACTTGTATGAGGTCAGCATTTTTATATACCACATTTGAATGAGATCATGTGCTGTTTGATTTTCTGTGTGTGGCTTATTTCACTTAATCTAATGACGTCCCTGATTCAATCATGCTGGCTGAAATTACAGGATTTTATTCTTTTATATGGCTGAATACTATTCTATTGCATATATACAGCACATTTTCTTTATCCACTTATGAGCTGATGAGCGCTTAGGTTGTTTCCATTTCTAAATTACTGTGAATAGTTCTATAATCATCATAGGCATGCAAATATCTCTTCTAAATATTGGGTTTCATTTCCTTTGGATATATACCCACAAATGGGATCATTGGACCATGTGGTAATTCTAGGTTTATTTTTTGCAGAACTGTTTTCTCTAATGGCTGTACTAATTCAAATTCTTTGTTGTTGCTATTTGAGACAGGGTCTTGGTCTGTAGTTCAGGCTGGTCTTGAACTCACTATGTAGTCTAGGCTGGCCGCAAACTTGCAATGATCCTCCTGCCTCAGCCTCCCAAGTACTGGGATTACAGTTATGCTCCACCATGCCCAGTTTAATTCTTATCATCAGCATGCAAGGTTTCCATTTTCTCCACACTTTGCCAGCACTTGTTATCTTTTAAAACGAGGTGGGTACCTCGTATTTTTCACCTATTTTCTCAATATTTATGTTTTCTCAAATATTTTAAAATGTCATTTAATTTTTCTTAAATGGATACATAGAGCCCTGGAGCCTAAAACATGTTATATTTGCAATCTATTGCAAACATCTTTGAGGGCTGTCCTCATTGCTGGGATTAAATACCCGACACTCACAACTTAGAGGAAGAGAGGTTTATTTTGGCTCACGGTTATAGTCCATGGTTGGCTAGCTCCAAAGCAAAAACAGCACAGCAGAGCAGTCAGACAGACAAAAAGTGCTCACATCAGGGTAGCCAGGAAGGAGACAGAGAAGGGAGGAACCAGAGAGCAAGATATACCATTCCAGGTCACACCTCAGTGATCAATAGACTAATAGATATAGCGCCCCATGATCCACTCACCCTCCAAACACATAAGGCTTTGGGGTTACACCCCAGATCTAAACCATAACAAAGGCTAATTTCACAATGGATTTTTCCAATTCTCCTTACATGTGAAAGTAAAGTATTAATGCAGTATCAGACTATGTGATTGGAAAATATTACTGGCCTTTCTGAATCTGGTTCCTACTAGGTAAGCTAACGTAATTTTGCACTTCTTTGAATACATGCAGTTAGAAAAACTGTGACTACTATCTTCCACCACCACTTGAGACAGTATAAGTGTAGATCCAGCCAGCCATACCTTTTTGACTTATAACCTTGAGTAAAATACACCATGAGTCAGCAGAAAAAGATATTCTCATTCCGCTTTACCTGACAGTTTATGTCAAGAAAGTGAAAGACTTTGTTCCTCTTCTTTCCTTCACTAATAATTTCTGACATGCACTGGCCACTCAGTTTGAGATACTGTGTCTTCAGCATTCCATAGCTATCATGCTGTCTGAGGCTACTTTTGTCCGCAGCTTGTGCTCCTGATGTGTACTGATAATTACACTGCCTCCATAGTTTTGTCCTTTTTCAGAACATCATAGAGTTGGATCTCTGCAGTGTGAAGCCTTTTCCGATTCACTTGTTTCACTTAGTAAAATGCATTAAGGTCCATCCATGTTTTTCCACTACTAGATAGCTCATTTGTTTTAGTACTTAATAATATTTTATTATCTGTATGTACCACAGTTTATTTCTCTATTTACCTACTGAAGAGCATCTTAGTCACTGTAAATTCTGGCATTTATGAATAAAGCTGCTGTAAACATTCATGTGCATGTTTTTAGACATAAGTTTTCAGCTCCTTTGCATAAATCAAGGAGTGTGACTGCTATATCGTACAGTAAGAGTATGCTTAGTTTTATAAGAAATTGCCAAACTGTCTTTCAAAGTGGCTCTATTCTTTTGCACTTCTACCATGCATGAGAATTCCTGAAATGGAATTTTCAGAAATTTTAATAGTTATTGCTAAGAACCTTAGAGATTTCATCAATACTCTAGTATTATTTTTAGACATAATTAAATAATAGAGTGTACTTTAACTAGCTATTATCATGTTGGACAATAGATCTCTTGAATGTATTCCTCCTATTTAACAGAAATTGTATAACCTTTGATATTGTCATTATGGTCAGAAGAATGTTTTGTATTATTGAAAAATGCTTGGCCCTGGGATGTAAATCAGTGGGGGAATGGGTTCTTAACATGTGCAAGGATCTGGGTTTTCTCCTTGGAAAAAGAAAAAGAAATAAGAAAAGTTCAAGGAGAATATATTTTACATGTTCTCACTACAAAAAGACAATTACATGAGGTAATACATATGTTCATTACCTGATTTAACCATTTTAGAATTTTAGATTTAACCATTTTAGAATGTTTTTAAAACATGTCATTCATGATTCATATATAATTTTATCTGTCAATTTAAAATTAAAACACAATAAAGTAGTTCAAGAAAGAATTATTTGATAAAAACTAGACATTTCATTAGTACCTAATGTTTATTTTTACCTGATATCCCAAAGAACGTGCATAAGAAGAGTTTGTACCAGAGGATAAAATATCAAATCATACATGGACATTTATTAAAAGACATGTACAATGTATAAACAGTTCCTATGATCTGAATGTTTGTCTCCTGGAAAAATCATGCTGAAACTTAATCCTCAAAGTCATAGTTGATAGTATTTAAAGGTGGGGCATTTGAGAAGTAACTGAGATTAAAGAGGCCATATTATATTAGTGACTACAAATATCAGAAAAGGAAGAGAGACCCCAGTTCACAAGCTTGCCATGTCTTTCCAGGTGATGCCCTGCACATCCTTGAGCCTCTGCAGAGTCGCCATAAGCAAGAAGGACTTCAGCAGATAGAGCTTCCTGATCTTGAACCTCCCAGCCTTCAGAACTGTGAGCTGAAGGAACCTTTGATCTTTATAAGGTACTCAGTCTGTGGTATTCAATTATAGAAACAAATAAGTTAGCTAAGACAGTGGCTAACTCCATTTGTAGTTTAGAAATGCTTTAAATTGTAACAAGGTCACATGCAAGCTACCAGTGGTAAGTTAAGTTCTTAACACTTGTTTTAACAACTCTGTACCTCAAACTAAGTAAGCAATAGACACAATCTCAAGGTATTCTTTTATTAAGAATTTAAAAGCCTTTTACTTTATAATTTGGCTGGAAGAACATTAGGAAAGTACATAAGAAGACAGGTAATATTTGAGTTTTAATTTCCAACTCTGATTCCAACTTGTGTACTAGTTCCTGTCTTAGCAATATCAAACCTCACTGAAACTCTTCGCCCTCAAATAAACATGATGATTGGAACTTTCCTGCATTTTCCAAGAATGGCAAAGAATCCTTTGAAGAAGGAGTAGACTGAGGAAAAGATCAAGGAACTAATGGTAAGAATGTGGGGGTGGGAGGTGGGAGTGGTGATGAGGTAGGGAGTTATAGGCTCTGCTAAGTACTTGGCATTCTACTCTGATGGAAATGCAAAGCCAGTTGAAGAATCTGATTAGAGGAGAGAGACAGTCTAATTTATAATTAAGGGGTTTTGTGCATGTATAAATGTGTGTACTATTCGTCATGTGTCCCTAGACTGGTGAAATCTTTGACAAGTGGATCTTTTTTAGATTTATATTTTGCATTGTCCTCATCACCTAGCCTTCAGCATTTAATTATATTGTGACTGAATAAAAAGTTTTCAATGGAGTTGAATTGATTGATTTGGGCAGTAAAAGAAAAATGTTATCTCTTATAAAGAATGTAACAATATATAAAACTTGGCTGTAATCAAAAAGCAGGAATTTTAATCTTAACCTCCAAAGACATTATTCACTTCTAAAACATTACTGCATTTCAATATTTTCACAGACCATCGAAATGTCATGCATTTCTTGTTGCTCATTTTTTTAAAAAAAAATTTTCCATTTAGTCTATTGGTACATTTTAGGTATACAATACAGTTACATTCATCATTGGGATCTTGTAACTTTACATTGTGTATCTTGGTTCTTATTTTGTTCCCCATTCCCCTGCCCTCCCTTCACCCCCCTCCACCCTATTTACAAAGACTTTGTTTCCATGTTTTTCCTTTACTCATATTTTTTCTTCTCCCTTTTCTTTCCCCTACCCGTCCCACTTCCGCTACTCCTTTAGACATTTTCTTCCTATTTCACAATATCAATTATGCATTTTGATTCTTATTTACACTTTTAGTTTTTCACACCAGAGAAACTATTCGGTATTTACACATCTGTGTCCTATTTATTTCACTTAAGAGTATAGCTTCAATGTGCATCCACTTAGCTACAAATGTCTCCAGTTTCTTATTCTTTATGACTGAGTTAGCACACAATTTTATAAAAAAAAAACCACATCTTCTTTATCCAGTCTCCAGTTGATGGGAAACTGGGCTGTTTCCAAGTTTTAGCTATTACAAACTGTGCCACTATGAAC
Organism: Heterocephalus glaber; assembly: GCF_000247695.1. The sequence continues at coordinate 20,906,429 of NW_004624762.1, read as the reverse complement.
ATGGGTGTGCATATATCACTGTGGTATGATTCTTTTAATTCTTTTGGGAAGATACCCAGTAGAGGAATAGCTGGGTCAAATGGGACTTCAAATCCTAGTTTTTGAGGTATCTCCATATTGATTTCCACAGTGGTTGCACCAGTCTGCACTCCCACCGACAATGAAGAAGGGTTCCTTTCTCCCCATAACCCCTCCTGCTTTTGTTATCGGTTGATTTCAACATAGTAGCCATTCTTTCTGGGTTGAGGTGGAATCTCAGTGTTGTTTTCATTTTCGTCTCTCAAATGATCAGTGATGTTGAACATTTTTTCATATGTCTATTTGCTGCTTTTAGTTCTTTGCCTGAGAAATGTCTGTTCATTCAAGATGCCCATTTTTGGACTGGGTCTTTATATTTTGGGGGGTCTGACTTTTATTTCTATATATATTCTAGATAGTAGACCATTGTCTGAAGAACAGCTGGTAAATATTTTTTCCCACATTGTAGGTTGTCTCTTAGCTGTGTTGGTGGTTTCTCTTGCAGTGCAGAAGATTTTTAATGAGATACCAGTTGTTGATTCTTTGTGCTAGTTCCCATGGTATTGAGGATTTTCATTTCCTATGCCAATGTCTTCAAGAGTTCTACATAACTTATCTTCCAGCAAGTTTAGTGTTTCTGTTTTAATATTTAGGTCTTCAATACACTTGGATTTTAGTTTAGTGCATGGTGAAAGGTAGGGGTTTAGTTTTAAACTTTGGCAAGTTGCAATCCAGTTTTTCCAACACCATTTATTAAAGAGGCTATCTTTCCTCCACTGAGGATGATTGGCTCCTTTGACAAAGATGAGGTAGCTGAGTATGTCTGGAGTTGTTTCTGCATCTTCTACTCTATTCCACTGATCCTTGGGTCTGTTTCTTTGCCAGTACCATGCTGTTTTTATCACAGTGGATTTGTAGTACAGTTTCAAGTTGGGAATTGTGATATCCCCTGCCATGATCCTGTTGCCTAGAATTGCTTTTGCTATTCTAGGTCTCTTCTGGTTCCAGATGAGCTTTTGGATTATTTTCTCCAGTACTGTAAAATATGCTGTTGGGATTTCAATTGGGATTGCATTAAATCTGTGTAGCAGTTTTGGAAGTATGGCCATTTTCACTATATTGGTTCTTCCTACCCAGGAACGGGGGATGTTTCTCTATTTTCTTATATCCACTTCCATCTCTTTTTTCAGAGTGCTGTAGGTCTCACTGTAGAGGTCTTTTGCTTCCCTTGTTAGATTGATTCCTAGATATTTCATTTTTTTGGGTGCTATTGTGAAAGGGATTGTTTCCCTAATTTCTCTTTCAGTGAGTCTGTTATTTGTGTATAACGAGGCTATTGATTTTTGAGTGTTGACCTTGTATCCAGCTACTCTACTGTATCTGTCAATTAAGTCTAGAAGTCTTTTGGTGGAGTTTTTAGGATCTCCTATGTAGAGCATCATATCATCAGCAAATGACAGTTTAACTTTTTCCTTTCCTATCTTTATTCCTTTTATTTCTTTCTCTTGTCTAATTGCTGTGGCTAGTGTTTCTAAAACTCTATTGAACTAGAGTGGTGATAGTGGACATCCTTGTCTTGTTCTTGATTTTAGCATGAAGGTTTTCAGGTTTTGACCATTTAGTATGATGTTGACTGTTGATTTTTCATAGATAGCCTTTATCAGGTTGAGATAAAGACCTTCTATTCCAATTTTCTATAGGGTTTTTACCATGAATAGGTGTTGAATGTTGTTGAATGCTTTTTCTGCCTCTATTGAGATGATCATATGCTTTATGTCCTTGACTCTGTTAATATAGGGTATTACATTTATTGATTTACATATGTTGAACCATCCTTGCATCCCTGGGATAAATCCAACTTGGACAGGATTTATGATCTTCTTGATGACCCTCTGTATTCTGTTTGCCAGTATCTTATTGAGGATTTTTGCATCTATGTTCATTAGTGAGATTGGCCTGTAGTTCTCTTTTTGGGTTGGGTCTTTCCCTTATTTTATAATCAATGTAATACTTGCTTCAAGGAATGAATTTAGAAGTATTGCTTCACTTTCAATTTCATTGAAAAGTTTAAAGAGTAGTGGCAATAGTTCTTCTCTAAATGTCTTGTAAAATTCAGCTGTGAAGCCTTCAGGACCTGGGCTTTTCTTTGTGGGTAAATGTTTAATTACATTTTCAATGTCACTGATTGTAATTGAGGTGTTTAGGATTTTCATATCTTCTTTGTTCAACATTGGTAATTCATATGTATCTAGAAATCTGTCCATTTCTTCCATGTTTTCCATTTTATTAGAGTACAAGTTCTCCAAGTAGGTATTGATAATTCCCTGGATTTCGGCTGGATCTGTTGTGACTTCACCTTTTTCATTGTGACTTCACCTTTTGCCATGACTTTTTCTTTTTGTTGGATTCTCCCCCTTGGCATTTAATTTGTCATGCCCAGTGGATTCATTCTGCTGGGTTTCCTGGGGTTTTGATCTTCATTATCTTTTCCTAGGGTATTGTCTAAAATTTTTTGGAGTGCCGGTTTGGTATTCATGAAGTTCCTGAGGTGCTCTTTGTCATGAAAGTATCTTATTTCTCCATC
>NW_004624762.1:20879367-20903139 GCF_000247695.1 Heterocephalus glaber | reverse complement strand
TTGCACCATGAGCAAAATCTTTGCTGTTATCTGAGTAATTATTTCTGATTTCATTTTTCCCAGATCCTCTTTTGTTGCCAGTTCAGAGAGCCCAGGTGTTTGAGTATCAGAGTGTTCCATCTCGTTTCCCTTTGGGGTTGCTGTAGGAGATCCAGCAGTCTGTTTTTGAGGCTTGTTTATGTGTCTTCTCATTTTCACCGGGGGTGGGGGGTTGCTTCTGGCACCCAGGCGGCTCACCTTCTCTGCCCTAGGAGCTTGGGATGGCAGTGGGGGAGCTTCCTTCTGGGTACTGGGACAGTCTCAGCTTCTCTGCCCTAGGAGCCTGGGATGGAGGCAGAGAGCTTCCTTCCGGGTGCTGGGACCATCTGAGCTTCACTGCCCTAGGAGCCTGGGAAGGAGGCGGGGAGCTTCTTTCCGGTTGCTGGGACCGGGTGAGCTTGACTGCCCTAGGAGCCTAGGATCCCTTTTTACTTTCTTAAACATGTTCCATGACCTAGAATGTGGTCTATTTTGGAGAATGACATGTGTGTAGCTGAAAAGAATGTATATTCTGATTTTGTGTGGTGCAACACTCTGTAGACATCTATTAAGGCCATTTGTTTAAAAGCCTGGTTCATTTCTAGTATTTTGTTGTTGATGTTTGTCTAGATAATCTATTTGTGACAGTGGGGTATTGAGGTTCTCCACTACAATAGTATTAGTGCTTATTTTGTTTTTCATGTCCCCTAATATTTGTCTTGTATAGTTGGGGCATTAGTATTTGGTACATATATATTTATGATTGTCATCTCTTCCTCTTGGATTGTTCCCTTTACAAGGGTGTAGTGTCCTTCTTTGTCTCTCTTAGTTATTTTTTGTTTGAAATTTACTTTGTCTGCATATAAGATAGCTACCTCTGCTTTTTTCTGGGTTCCTGTCACATGGAGAACTGTTTCCCATCCTTTTACTTTCAGCCTATGAGTTTCTTTTTGAACTAGGTATGTTCCTTGTATAGAGCATAATGTTGGATTTTGCTTCTTAATCCATTCTGCCATTCTATTTCTTTTGATTGGTGAATTGAGGCTGTTAACATTGACGATTATAACTGATATGTATTGATTTATCATTGTCATGTTATTTTCCTGTTCTTGGTTCTTTTTAATTTTTTCCATCTCCTTTTAATTTCTTGCTTTTCCTGATGAATTTGCTCTTTTGGAGCTCATGGAGTTGTGACCTTTGTTATGTTTTTCTAGGATATTGTTTAGAATTGTTTGGAGTCCTTGTTTGGTATTCATGATGTTTCTCAGCTGTTCTTTGTCATGGAAGTATCTTATTTCTCCATCAATTTTGAATAGTTTTGCAGGATACATCAGCCTAGGTTGGAAATTGTTTTCTTTTAGGGCTTGAAGTACCTCACTCCAGGCTCTCCTTGACTTGAGGGTTTGTGTTGAAATGTCTCCTGTTATTCTGATGGGATTTCCTTTGCATTTGGTTTGTTTCTTTTCTCTAACTGCTTGTAGTATTTTGTTCTTCTGTTGAGTTTCTGGGATCTTGATTATTATGTGTCTAGGTGTAGTTTTTTGTTTTGTTTTTTTTTTTAATCATGGCTTGTTGGAGTCCTGTATGCCTCACTTATGTGTATGTCAAATTGTTTTGCTCTGCTTGGGATGTTCTCTGTCATTAATTCTGTGAACAGTTTTTTTTATGTCATTTGTACTTTCTCCTGCTTTTTCATGGACTCCTTTCAGACTTATATTATTCTTGTTTGCATCATCTAGGAGCTGTTGGATTGATTTCTCATGGTCCCTTACTTTATTAAGAGATTTCTCTTTTCTTGGTCACACTGACTGCCATCCTGTCTTCTGTATCTGATATTCTGTCTTCAGATTAGCTCAGTCTGTTTCATATACTTTTGATAGAGTTTTTAATCTCCTGGATATCTGTTTGTATCTGTTTCATGGATTCCATTTCTTTCCTATGTTGGGCATTCATGGTTTCCATCACAGTCCTGAGCTCATTTATTTTTTTATTTGTTTCTGTTCTAGAGTCTCTAATCATGTATTTCATTCTGATCACTATCTCTGTAGTTATCTGGGAAATTATTTCTGTTTTGAATTTTTCTACAGCCTCATTCCTATGTTTTGTTACTTCCTGTGCTATCAGTTTAGGGTGTCCAGGTGGTTGACTATCAGTCCTTTCCACCTCGTTTCCCCCAGAATTTGCCTTTGGTGGGGTGAAAGTCTGGGTTTGTGCCTTGCTTGAGTGTCTTCTCATTTTTGTTTTTGGTACTTTTCTTGGTTTAATTCCTGGGTTGATACTTCAATATTGCTTATTGTAAGTATCTTTGTTGCTTGTATTTAGAGCCCTTATGGAATGATTGCTTCTCTGAGGTGTCTTCCAGATATAGATGGTCTTGAAGTTTTGAGTCTCTAATGACTCTGAGGCTATCTCATTTTCATTATACCAGTAAAGACAGCTGATTAGATCAATCACACCTTAGCCCAAGTGATACAATCAGCAATGCAGTAGCATCAAGCACAGCTTAGAAAATGACAATTGTGGTAGCTATTAATCACCTTTAACTGTGTGAATTAAATCAAAATCAAGGACCAGCCCAACATATGTTTATAGTGAATAAACTCTTCAATATAGCAACATTACCCTTCGCTGATGGGAACTTAGAAGGAGTTGGAGAAGGAGGGATAGATAAGTAGAAGGATAGGGAAAAGTTAGCAGTGAGACCAGAGGACACAGGAAGATCACACAAACTCTAAGAATCTGTTAAAGACAAGAGGAAAAGACAGAATGAAAGAACAAATCCAAGAACAGAGCAACCTAACAGCAATAGGGAGGCTAGAAACTATTTACTTTCTTTTAAGACTAATGACAATCTAGAGAAGGAAAAAGAGAAGAAAAGAAAAAGGAAGAAATCTGAATTAGGGCCAGAACAGGAACAAAAAGGGAGATGAAGAACAGTGTGGGACAGTGATAGAATAAGAGACTGAGACAGTGAGAGAGAAAGAAAAGAGAAAAACAAATAAAAAGTAGAAAAAAGAAAAATTTGAAAAGAGTAGAAAAAAACAAAAATTAAAAATAAGAGTGAAAAAATAATTTTGAAAATAACAAATAAAAATTAAACATGAAGGGCCTCCTTCAGGGTATGTCTCTGCTTTCATAACAGACAACGTGGGCAGCCGTGTGCAGATATAAGTCAATGAGTCTCAGCAAGCCAGTAGCAGACCCGTGAGATTCAGGCAGATTTCTGGCTGCAAGGCCCAAGTTGAGCTCCCTGTCCTCCTGCAGGGTTGAACTCTGCAAGATTCTACTGTAGGTTCCAGCTACCTGTCCACTGAAGATAGTCCAGGTTCTGATGGGAGGTGATGATCCCTCCAGTTTACCAACTATGGTGCTCTGGTGTGCCTTTATTGCAGAGATTCTCTTCACTTTTCCAGTGGGCTTCAATTTTCATCAAGGAGCCTGAGAGAGGCCCTCTTTCCGTTGTTCACTTCTGCTCTGTCTTCTGGAGCTCAGGACAATTGCCTTTATGACCCCCTGTACCTCAGTAGTGTGGAACCAGGTACTGGCACAACCAGGAGGCCAGATGTGGGGGAGGGGGTCCATGCTAAGCTGGTTGCTGGGAGGCCTGGTTGGTCTTTTTAAATAATTTGTATTACTTTTCAGACTTTAAAAGAATTTGTATATTCTGAACTGTATGCAGTCAGTCAAGCTTCTGGATATCATAAATGTCCCAATAGTAGTTAAATTGTCTTCCATGTGACAACAATTGGAACTCAATTTTCCAAATAATCTGAAAAAATAAAATGGTTCTTTCTCCTATGTAGTGCGTAGAGCCCCATAAATCCTGTCATTATGTGCCTGTAGAGAAACTAGTGGGCAATTACCTTCCCCTTACTTCAATTTCATTCATTCAGCTGGTGTCCACTGAACAGCACAGACAAAAATAAAAATTGATATCTCTTGTTTTTTTAATGAAGTTGATCTTGTTAAATGATATATTAGGTGGAATACAAATTAATGCTATTATATTGTGTGGACTATTTGGTATTATGACAGATCCTATAAGTGTTCAATATATACATGTCTTTAATTAATGTTCAATGCACATGACTTCTGAGCAATGCTAGTTCTGCCTTTTGGCTTTGAACTTATGAGAGAGATATTATGATGAAAAAGACCAGATATTGTCCAGGGCATTTTAACTGGGTGGCTACTTCCTAAGTAAATCTAAAAGGTTTTGCTTAAAAAATGATAATCTAGAGTCCACAAACTCAGAATTCACTGGAAAATTAAATTTACCATTATAAGCAGCTACAAATTCAGTGTCATTTGTTTCTCTCTATTTTGCATCTTTGCAAGATTAAATTTCTATTTATTTTAAACTTTAAGCTTTCGATACAGCCCAGTAAATTGGAAAGGCCTTGGAAGTCAGGGAGTTCTGCATTTTATCTCCAGCCCTGACCCTGAAGAGTCAGGCACTTCTCAAAAGTTCCTTAGCTTCTTTGATCTTCAGTTTGGTTGTCTGCAAAATGGAGACTAAGGGCCAGTTGTCATGAATATAAAGTAATATATTTGTTTGTGATTTATACATATTTTATAGAAATTGTATATACATTTATAATATCAAATGCACATATCATCTAAGTTCTTATTAAGTATCAATTCTACATGGATAAATTCTTTGTATCTATCTCTGCCATATAATAAGTGCTCATTAAATGTTCCACACTTTGCCTTTAAAGCATACAAATGTATAATCATGAAACAGTAGTTATCATGTGGTTTGTTTGAAACATAGTGTTCCCCTTACAACTTTATGAACATTGGGGACAGATAAACAGGTAAACATTATCAAAATGGACAACATACGTAAATTAATATTGTAACTTAGGACTTTAACATTTCCAATGTTTAAAATATTATCTTACTTTTTGTTTATCTTTAACTCAGTATTGTGGTCAAATGTTAGACAAGAGATTAAAGAAGTTCATTTTTGTTTTAATATGTACGGCTGCATTGTAGGCCATATTAGTCATTTCTTTTTGGGGGGGAGTACAGGGAATCGAACTCAGGGCCTCACCCTTGCCAGTCAGGCTCTGTGCCACTGAGCTACGTCCCTGGCCATTCATTTCTTATTTAACATTAGAGATCAGATTTTCATTTTCAAGATTAAATGAGAACAATGCTGAAACTCGCAGTCAACCATACTCAGGGTAAAAACTAATTTTTTTTACATTTGGTCCATGTTAGACTGGGACAGGATGCACTACTGTGTACAGAATGGAAAAGTTGCGTAAATAATTTTAACCCTGGAAGAATAGAGTTTGTAGGAAAAATGACAAGTCATCTCATGGGATTAGAGTTTGGGCTCTGCCTTTAGAACACATTGGTTGTGATTCCTGGATCTTCTAATCATTTGTGTGGCAGGTTAAGCAAATTATTTAACCTTCCTGGACCTCAGTTACTCCAAGAGAAAATGTGATAATGACAGCAATTAGTCCCCAGCTTTGCTGTACTGAGTCATTATATCCAAGTAAGTACATGGCACTGAGCCTGGCCCTTAGCAGCCTGAGTAAATGATTCCTACACTTCTAACCATTTACAAAAGATTGGAAACCAAACTAAGCAAATTATAATCAAGAGGGTTTTTTTGTTTTTTTGGTTTTTTTACTAAGTAGTTAATTTTGGAATATCTCCTTTCTCCTAGAAATCATATGGAGGAAAAAAGAGAAATAAAGCGCACACACACACAACTTCAGACTATGTTTCAAAACAAAGAAACTTGCAGTTGCATATATATGTCATCAAAAGTGAAACCATATAGAACTCATAAGATCCTGAAAGCACTGTGGGAAAGAGCAGGGAGGGCAGAGGAGGTCCAAGGGCTGGCAGCTCCCACACGTATTCAGCTAGTGGTTGCCTCCCAAATGAGAGCATTTTGCCTGAGAAGAGATCACTGTAATTATAACTAAGCCTGAGCACTTCAGCATCACTGTGAAAGAGGCACAGGTTCAGAATGTGTCCAGGAGCGCGTGACAGACAGCAAAATGTGCCAGCAAGAAACAGCTTGTAAGAATGCATGATAGTGAAAGAAAGGGCTGTCAAGGGAACTAGGAGGTCCAGGCTGGCAGGGAAATTCACCTGAAACAGGCTGGACTCTGAGAGCCAGAGCAGGACTGGCTAAAGGGTAGACTGGATTTTAAGACATTCGCTGTAGAGACAAAGGAGGGAACTGTGAGCTGTGAAGCTGAGAATGTTGTCCTGGGACTCCATCTTTGTACTAGAGGTCTAGGAGAATCCACCCTATTTAAATGCAAGAAACAGGAAATGAGAAAACTGCCTACACTCAAAGATAGTATAGGTTAATAGATGAAAGAAATTACATACATTCCTGTAGATAATAGCAAACCTCATCTGGAAATGGTTTCTACAAAGCAGATTAAAATTGTAACTTAGCATTACATAAGAACTAAAACAACCAACAGAAACAAATACTTAAAAGAGCAATAATAGTTCTGTAGGAACATCACAGAATACAACGGAAGAACTCAAGAGAAGGTGACTGGAAAATTGGAAGTGTTAGCCTGAAAACAGGAGGACATGCAATTTGAATCAACCTAACTCACTGAATAAAAGAAAATCAAAATTCTAAAATGAAGACTAATTACAGTGTTCTTCTAACACAGTAAATAGCCACCACAGAAAGCACAGCCAGTGATAGGAAATAAGTGAAAAGCAGTCTATGGAAGTAGAAGCAAAACTAGTGATTAAAAAGATAAAACCAGGGCTTCTCATTGAAATGGTTGATTTATGCCTCTGATGATGAGAATACGCAAAGTGAGCCAATGATATCTAGTATTCTAGAAAGAAAAGTTATTATTAAATAATACTAGAACCATGAAGCAATGTGACCAGCTGAAATACTTGCTTCCTCAGGCTTCCTGCAACAAAACGTGCCCTTTGAGTTCAGTTCTGGTGAGTAAGATATGAATTGTAGTTTACCGGGAAAGCTTATCCTTTTCTGATATAGCTGTCACCCCTATCTGCTTCAATCTCCTGTCTTCCTGTCCATGAAATGGACACAAGGCTAGCAGGAAATGGTTGTCTCATACTTGAGGCAGGCTTTATGGGTAAAGAAGCCAACATCTTGGGGTAAAGGGTGGCCAAACAATACAAAGAACTGAATTTTCTACTATTTTCTGTTGATTGATAGAATGTTTTACTGACAAACAGTATTGTCAAATTTAGAGGATGTTACCTGAGTTAAATACCTAAGGAAATCTCTGGCCCTTATTACATTATGCTGGTAATGTTCATTATTCTTTCCACCATTTCCAATCCTTAAATATATAGCCTAGCATTAACAGCTACTTTCCTTTTGATGGTTTATTCCTTCAAAATGAGTATTTTTGGGGAAACTGAAATGATCACATAGAGAATCTCCCACAGGGAGTTAAATGAGGCAGTGTGCTGTAGGAAAATGAGAACAGAATGCTGCAGCAGAAAACCCTAGGTTTGAATCTCATTTTAGACACTAAAGCCCGTGTGTGCATGGGGAACTGAATGAAATCAACTTTGGGATCAATTTTCTCTATATGAATCATATTAAGCCCTTCACATCATGGCCTGTCAACAGGTGTTGCTCAATTAATGATAACAAAGATGGCCAGTCTGACTACTATAGTAGTCCCAAGAAGTCCAACCTCAATAGCACAAATTCTGCGGGGGACGAAGAGAAGTTATTAAGTGTGCTTTACAGGCTACACTGGGGATTAAATACTGTAATCCACACAAACATAAAACAAATGTCCAATGAAGGCTAGCTTTTATGATTATTAGTATTTCTCCAAATAACTTGCCTATTTTGGCTTCTGGTTTCTTTGAGTCACCTTAGAACTTACAGAGTCCACTTAAAGAAAGAAGACTACACCTGAGAGTAGGCCTCAACCTTCCTGACAGAGTGTACCTCACTCAGAGTCGAGCCTCCTGAAGTTTCTCCTGTGTCAGCTTTACTGCTGGCCATTCCGAGGGCTTCTTGGTGTGCAGCTGAGTTGTGACTCCTACAGGGCACCATACTGCTCTGCAGAGAGCACACAGTGAGATAGATAATCATCAGCCATCAGATAGAGTCTTTTTCTGACTTCTAGGGTACTGTAAATGTCCAGATGCCCCAAACACAGCAATGTTTGAACCGTGCTTCGAACAGAAGTATCTTGTGTCATTGTTAAATATATGTAAATGTTTCTAGAAATTAAGATAATCAAAAAGAAAAGTCCTAGCATCTGGGTTTCCTAGAACAGCAGGAAGATTTAGAATTGAGATTTTTGTTTGTTTGCTTGCTCTTTTTTTTTTTAAACAGGGTCTGTCAGTATGTTGTTCAGGCTGGCCTTGAATTCATAATGTAATCCAGACTGGCCTCAAACTTGCTATGATTCTCCTGCCTCAGCTTCTCAAATGCTGCGTACCACTCAAATGGTATACACCATGTACCACCGTGCTTGACTAGAATTCAGTTTTTATGACTAATATCATTATATTTTTGAGTACCTATTGTGTATATGCTTATTCATTCTCTCTCTTTCTCTGAGTTTTAAAAAAATAGATAGGGTGGGGGGGCTAGTGGAAAGAAAAGAAGGGAAAAGAAAAACTGTGAGAAAAGGAAAAAAATGGAAACAAAGTCTTTGTAAATAGGGAAGGGTGGAGGGGGTGAAGGGAGGGCAGGGGAATGGGGAAAAAAATAAGAACCGTGATACAGCATGTAAAAGTACAAGATCCCAATGATGAATGTAACTGTATTGTATACCTAAAATGTACCAATAAACTTAATGGAAAAAATTGGATAGGAAGTCCTAAACAGAAATAAATTTCTGAGTATTGAAGCCTCTTGGTTTAAAGCCATGCTTTTAAGCTAGAATTCTTGTCATTAGCACTCCAAGGCCGGAGGACTTACTCATTTAGTAACGGTAAGATCAAGCAGAAGCCACAGTAAAAAGTAAAATATCCATTTAGGGTAGTGACGTGTACTCTTTCCTGGTTTATTTCAACTGAGTTTAGAGATTGTCATTGTGAACAGCACTTCAACTTTTAAAAGTCCCTGGAGCTTGATCCCAGTTGTGGCTAATTTCCAGGAATATAAGTGTGAGTATCAGAGAGCCAAAATTCTGTTCCCAACTTATAAAGAAGCAAAAAGTTTCAGTCTAAGTTAATCCCAATCCTAAAATTATTTTTGAAAAGCTAGTAATGTCTGAAGCTACTCAATGATCCAGAGTTCTCCTGGGCCCAAGCCCAATCCCAAATTCTCCCATGAAGTAATCATCCTCCTGGAGGGTGTACACACAATCACTATCTTTAGGCCAGGAAAAAAGAAAAGCATTTTATACTTCATCCTACCTAGGAGTAAAGGGCAGGTTTTATAATCCTGTGAAGCATGATTAATAGAAGTTATTCAAAAGTATTCTGCAATCTCAATTCCTGTTAGAAAATTTTAATGCTGATAGCAAGGGAGGTAAAAAATTATTTGGAAAAAGGCCTGGAAAGAGAGATGATCATTATTTGTAGATTTACTTGGATATGGCTGAACCTGTGATAGTAGAAAGCCACTTTTCAATTTGAACAATAGTGATTTGGGAAATGCATATTACTCAAGGCTAGGCTATTTTGTCACAGATGTTATGCCAGTCTTGGAAAATAATTTGGTAAAATCAGTAAGCAATATCTCCAAACAAAAAATCTTCAGCCAAAGCCAGTAGAGAAAGAAGGAAAACAATCTGTGTTGCTTTAAAATAATTTATATTTTTGTACAGAAATAAGATAGTGAAACAGAGTATTATTTAATAGTGGCGAACACTCTGCATTCTATGAGATGTCTTCCAAATAAACTGTTTGCTGTTTTCCCCAGGAGGCTACACATTTCCATGTCCTGAATGAGGGAAGCAGAGGCTTCCTTGTTTATCTGGGCCACTGTGCTGGGTATTCTTCACTTGTCCCTCTACATCCATTCTCTTCCCTTCTCCACCATCTTCTGTGCCTTTGGAGGCTACTCTCAGTGGACTGCATCCTCTTGTTCTCTGGGAGAGTAAGACATCAACAAGAGATCAGGGTAATTTTTCCTGGTCCTCTCTCTCTCTCTCAGGTCAAAATTAGGCAATGCCTGCTTCCCTTTCTCAAATATTTCAGTTACTAGTGGGCAGTCCTCCCCTAATAGCTATAGGCTTTCTTTGAGTGCCAGTGGCTGATTCCTCTGGAGTCTTCAGAGCTAGTTGATCTCTCAATGTGTTCCTTCATCATCCCTTATTGGTTTTCCTTAATTCTCCCATATCTTAGTTTCACCAACCCAGTTTCCTGGCAGGAAACTGACTGATAATATTCTTTACTTGGCACAGTGCCCCATCCATAATAAGTACTTAATAAATGTTTCTGTCTATTATTGTTCTTATGCACAACATGGTACATTTAAAGTAGATTTGGTTCAATTTCAAACCAGGATTATTTTCTTCTTATAGAATTTCTAGCACAGGAGAATGTGTAGGCTTTGCCTTTATAAAACTTCAGTTTAATGAGAATGGTTATAAAGTCTTGAGGGATAAATATTTGGTTATTTTTCAACAAAAGTTCAAAGATTAAAATCAGAAATCATAAAAAAATCTCACTCATATTAACTCTAGTGTCATTTTTTTTCTCTGCAGCAGCATAATTTATCAAAATAAACTTATGGTCAGTTGGCTGAGGTCTGAAATTCTTTGCATTTTCATTTTATTAGTTTTGGTGACATTTTTACTCTTCTAAGATGGGGCTTTGAGCTTCTGAGATTCATGTCAATATGAGGCAGAAAAAGAGGCTTAGGACTAACCATGTCCCATTCTGTAGCATTATGAAGGGAAAATATGAGACAAGTCTTCTGAGACAGAGATTTCTCCAACTAGAAAAACTACCTACTTCCCTGCTTTATTTAGGAAAGAAGGCTTGTATTTCAAGCATTGTTGCTATGTTATTAGATCCTTGTTTTTCAAAATGTTTCAGGGATAGCTGACATAGCATCTTCTGAAGAAATTTTTGACATGCAGATTCCCTGGCTCTAACCAGAATCCTACTGAATCCTGGGAGTATTATCTTGATAAAATTAATATTAATTTTATTAACAGCTGCAGGTAGCAATGCTTCATAACAAATTTGAGAATCACTATGATAATAAAGCCACGCTACAAGATCCTTTCTAAGGGAGGAAGGGGTCTTGAAATTCATTTATCTGTATATAAACAAAAGACATATAAAAAATGAAGTTCATCCTATTTCACATTATCAATCATGTAAAGGTACAAGTTCCCAATGATGAATGTAGAAGTATTGTATATCTAAAATGTACCAATAAGCTTAATGAAAAAAAAGAAGTTCAAAAGAGATTTTAGAATGACAATTTGTTACAATTTTTTATGAATTTTTTTGAGACAAGTTCTCCCTATATAGTTCAGCTTGGCCTTGAACTCACTGGGTAGCCCAGGCTGGCCTCAAACCCTTAGCAATGCACCTGCCTCAGACTTCTGAGTGCTGGAATAGCAGATGTGTGCCACTATGTCCAGCATTTCTATGAATTTTGAATAAATTGTCATATTTAAAACCAGCAACTACTTAAATTGAGATGCTTATAAATCTGTAACAAGTGAAATCACAATAGAATGATTTTTAAAAGTTTAAGAAATGACACTTGTCTTTCCACTTACTTATGACATAGAATTTTCTACTTCCTGCTATTTTTCCATGCACCAGTCTTTGATGAAAGTTTATTGTTCCTTTTAAAGCAGATATTCTGCCTTTTACATTTTATATTGTCTGTTGTTCTTAGTACAGTGTCTGACCCATTGCAAGAATGTAATTTCTTTTTAAAATAATGAATAAGAGAGGAATATAACTCTTGGAAATAAGATTAAATGTGTGTGCATGTGTATGACATGCTTAGGAAACAATAAAAGATTTAGTAGCAAAGGCTAAATATTGTGTTATTGAGTTCTTAGGGAGAATGTTTTATCATATCTAGAATAGTCATGTAGTCATTACAGTGTGAAAAGAAATAAAAAACTAAATCTTGAGCTGGACCTTAGTTTGTAAGAGTCTTGAATGAGGAAAGATGTTTTGGCAAGGAGTTACATACAAATGGCTGAAGGTGGTGGTCCTAAATGAATCAAATATCATGAAAAATGTGTGGAGAACAATAATGATAGTAGGTAAAAAAACTGAATATGCAATAGGACATAGGATGGAAGAGAAGACAGAGAGTTGATCAAGTAAAGGTTTTTAGGGCTTGGGGAGTTTAAAAGCCTGAGAAGTCTTTAACCTAATAAGTGATTGGCAACTACTGTAAGTGAGGGAGAGAAGAGTTAGGGTGGAATTGTCTTTTCTTTTGATTTGTGGGCCGTAGGGCTTAAAAGGCATGTGGAACATAATGAATTTCAAATAATATAGGCTCCATATTAAAAAAGAAGTAATGTTTCTTTTTATCCTTGTCTCACCACAGGTCTTAAGCAAAAGTGAAGATGTAGAAAAATTTGAAGTCTAGAAAAATGTGGGTACATAGAGACAATGAGAAGAGGTCCTTCATGCCTAATTCTTTAGAAATTTTGAAACCCTGCCTTCTTCCAAATCCCTGTAGTCCACAACTGTGGACATAAACTTCTGCAGAGAACAATTTGGAAACAAAATCAAAATGTTTTACTCTTTGAAGAGAGGCACAGGGAGGCTCTTCTTCATCCAAATGTCTGAAATCTATTTCAAACTAATGAATGGAATGTAGTAATATAGCTTCAGAGCTTAAAGCGGCAGTCTCAAAGTCATGTATTTTCCCTCCATGAATTCAATCTCATGAGTAACTGAGCCTGACTAAATGGCAAACACATGCTCTTTCTGGGGAATAGCAAGAAGCTCACACATTTGCAATAGAAACACAAGTTACAGAGCAAGATATGCTAGATTGAGGGTGGGTGGCATTACAAAAATAGAAAATACCAGTTATTTGAGTGGGCTTTCCACCCTGCCAAGATGGGACTGCCCTTCTTTCTGTTGTGCCAACTCCAGATTTCCCCTAATGTTTCTACTCCACTTGGCTAGCAGAAATCCTGTCATGCTCAAGATGTTTGGTTGGTTGCTAAACTACTTTCAGCATAACAGCATAACCTATCTTAATATTGCAGTGCTGCTTCTACGTCTGACATAAGGGAATCCAAATGTAACACACATGGGTTTCTGCAGTAGCGAGGGAAGAGAATGTTGCTGTTACAAAGGGCATAGAATAAAGAGAACCATTTCTCCAAGTTAACCCCTGGGCAAGGCTGAGTCCAGAGAAGGAGCCTGCTAGAGTTGTGAGGAGACTGCTCTCTAAATATCTCACAGTTCTGCTCCTCCCAGTTCACAGTCACATCTGCTGACAGAAGTTTCTCGGCATTCAGGTAATTTAGGGAGCAATCAAACAGACAATATGTGGGTGCTTACAACAAGATGCCTGCTGCTGAGGTAACGCCCAGCTGTGATTTTATTTTGCTCTGTTTGGATAACACCATCCGTTCTTACTGAATTAACTGAAAAAGACTGCCAGAGAAATGGCCGGTTTGAAAGAGCACAACTAAAAATTCCAACATTCCAGGACTAATATTGAGATCACTGCACCAAAAAGGACATTATTTCCAAAGAGCCAAAATAAAGCAACAGTATGTCGAAGGGAGAAGATTTGGTCTTGGCAGATGTGGCATTATCTACATAAACACACACCTGTGGGGATGAGGGCCAGGATAAAATTTCCATTTCAAACTTATGTATTTCTTGGAAATGTCAAATCTCAGGCACAGTACACTTCCCATTGCAGCATCCAATCTTTCAATGGCTTTGAATTTTTCCTGTTTTTCTCTTCTGTTCATTTTCTATTTAGACAAAAAAGTAAGCCAGGTTTAGTTTTCACTTCATAATATTAGTGAATAGATATGCCCCTTGGGAAATGAGCTTGGTTAATAAATGAAAAGCTTTGATCATTTTTCCTCCAAATATGTATGTGATTATTCAAAATGCAGGATCTTCCTATTGTCATATTTTTGACAAAACTATTAGTGATTATTTCTCCAGTGATCTCATTAGATAGCTGATTCCTGCAATAGAGTTTGCAAATTTTTGGTAAAGTGGATGTTGTGCAGATTTTAGGTAGAGAGAGGAATGAAAAATTTAAGTGTGTAATGATATTTTGTCTCATAATCTTGATCTAGTTAAAAAAAATATCCACTAGCCTTGATGTTTCAGACCTCTATACCAAAGCCTGGCTTCCCATATCATATCTTTAATATTAAGAAAGTGATGGTATAGCCTTAATCAATGAAACCTTCCCTTCCTTCCATGCATGAACCCCTTCAGACTCCCTCATCATTCATGTTTCAGCTGGGTTTTTCCACAGGACTCAGAACTCTTATGTGCTCCACATATAGCAACAATGCCATGCTTTTCTGCTATGAAAAGTCTTTGCAGGTTTTTCCTATGGAAAACATGTGGAAGAGAAAATATAAAATGTGAACAAGGTGCAGAAATATTGATCTCTCTGCTGCCACTCAGATAGTTTTCATGCTTCCTCAGTTAACCCTGTACTTTGTTATCTGTCAAAAAGCTTAAAATTTCCCATGTAAACTGATAGACAGAAAGTAAGCTTACCATTGTACTGGGGCTGAATTTAAAATTCTGGAGTTTACATTTATGAATTAATATGATCTACCACAAAGGAGCTGGTTAGTGTGTTCGTCAAAAGCAAAAGAATAACATGAAAAGGGATTTGCAGTACCATGAACTTTTGAAGTATGACTACAATGATTCAGCTCCTACCTTACATTCCACAGAGCCATTAACTCCAGGACTTAACATTCAGTAGAATCTGAGGGGGAAGGAAACACGGAAAAATGTGACAGGTGCAGGGCCATTTTTTCTCTTATAGCATCACAGAGTCCTTACGGGGCAAGTACAGATCACAGCTGCCTCAGCTGCACCCTTGTCATTAAGGCAGTGCAGCAGACAATGGGCCAGCAGAAGGAAAGCATTTATTGAAGGGATACAGGACAAACTCCAGCTTGATTCTAACCTACACTCTTCCTTCTTTCAGAGTACCACCTAGAAAATTCTGCACATTGACATCTTCAAAACAATAAAAGCATTTAAAAAGCAATACTGGTAATCATTTTCTCAAAAAAAAAAAAAAAAGAAAGAAAGAAAGAATAGAAGCTTCCCATTAGTTTTATGAAATGATCTATCCTTTCTCATTTCATTTCCTTGGTGCTTGTGTTGGCGCTTTCTGTCTCTGGCCACAGCTCCAGGCAGGGTGCACTGGGGCTGAAGACTCCGATTTTTAATCCTCGACTTTGTACTCCAGCTGCCAAGGTTACCAAAAAGAGCACACAGAGATCAAAGAAACCTTCTCATGGCTATTAGGTGGGGAGGAACAGCTGATTCTCAGAGGCATGGCTGAGCCATCTCAACCTGGAGTAATTCATCGAAAGAAAGACATGGTGTCAGCCAGGATAAGGGTAATTGTGAAGATAAAAGGAATTCTCATGATGGAGTAGAGAGGGTATCTACTGAGAACTGGCAAAAACCCCAAAACAGATTGGAAACAGAAGGGGCTGTAGCTCCAAAAGGAACAGGTGGTCATTCCCAACTGTGTGTGGAGGAAATAATGCTGGAGTGAAAGAGTCCCACAATAAAGCTGAAAAAAGATATTGGGAGAATATTAGTCATTTATTCTGCTTGCACATTTCTTTCTTCTTCTTTTCTTTGAAACTATCCTGAAGTTTCTTGGTCTTTTCAGTTTTGCTTGTGTATGTATGTGTGTATCTGTTGTCTTTAATTTCTCCAATAGGAAAACAAAAACAAGTGAAAAGGAATTTCAAAAGCTTTTGGCCAGATAGCTTCAGAATATTTTACCCACTTGTACTTAGTTTTACATTTTATTAACTTTTAAATTTTATAGAGAAACTTCATAGTTGTTTTAGTAAATTTTTAAGAATTTGACAAATGCTTACATTTGAGTCACAATTATCAGGAACAAAAATAAGAGTTCCATCAACCTTAAGATTTCTTCTATGCTGCCTAAATAATCCCTCTCTAGCCTCTAGAAAACTGATTTTTAAATGTTTCTGTAAATTTACCTTTTCTACAATATCATATGCATAGAATTTATATAATATGCAGTTTTTTTCATTCTACTATTTTTCATTTGGCAAAAATGCTTTTGAGATTCATTATGTTGTTTTTATCAGAAGCTCATTCTTTTTATGGGTGAGTAAAATTACATTGTATGAATGTGTAGTGTTTTTCAATGCTCATTTTATTTTGGACTGACTGCATTAATTGTACATGTTATGGGGTATAGTATATTTCCACATATGCATTCAGTGTACACTGATCAAATTCAACCTGGCTTTATCCAACCTGACCTTTTCTAACCTTTGTTGATCACTATTCTACATTTTGGTCCTTTTTTTTTTTTTTTGCTCCCACATATGAGAGAAAACATGTAGTATTTATTGATCTATGTCTGGCTTATTTCACTTAACATAATGGCCTCTGGTTCCATCCATTTTGCTACAAATGACAGGATTTCATTCTTCTTTATCCTAGAACATTGTTCCATTGTGCATATATCTCACATTTTCTTTATCTATTCATCTGTTGATGGAAACCTAGGCTGATTCCACTTCTTAGTTATTTTGAATAGTGTTATAATAAACATGGATATTCAGGTATCTCTTTGGTAGGCTGATTTAATTTCCTTTAAATATATACCCAGAAGTAGAATAGCTGGATGGTGTGAAGGATCTATTTTTAGTTTTTCAAGGAGTCTCCATACTGTTTTTATAATGGCTGCACTAATTTACATTTATATTCTCTACATCATCAGCAGCATTTTTTTCATATAAAGCCATTCTAACTGAGGTGGGCTTGTATCTCACTGTACTTTTAATTAGCATTTGCCAGATAGCTAATGTAATTGAGCATTTTTTTTATATATTCATATTTGTTGCCCATTTGTATTTCTTTTGAGAAGTATCTATTCAGATGATTTGCACATTTTTATTCGGATTACTTGTGTTTTTATTAAGCTTTGTGAGTTCCTTTATGTATTCTGGATATTAACCCTTTGTCAAATGGATACTTGGAAAATATTTTGTCCCATTTGGCAGATTGTCTCTTCACTCTATTTCTCTGGCTGTGTAAAAGCTTTCAAGTTTGATGTAATTTCATGTATCAACTTTGTTTTCTGTGTTTTGGGGGGTCCTATCCAGATAATCATTGTCTGTACCAATGTTTTGGAGTGTTTCACCTAGGTTCACTTCTGATAGTTTCAGAATATTAGGCATTGTATTTTGGTCTTTGAATCACATTTAGTTGCCTTTTGTACAGACTGACAGATAGGGATCAAGTTTCAATCTTCTACACATGAATATCCAGTTTGTTCAGCATTGCTTATTAAAAAGGCTATCTTATCCCCAGTGTAAGACTAGTACCTTTATTCTGTTTTATTGGTCTATGTGTCCATTTTTATGCCAGTACCATGCTGTTTGGGTTCCCATGCCTCTGTAGTACTTGAAATTGAATATTGTGATTCCTCCAGGTCTTTTTGCTTTTTGCTTAAAATTCCTTTGGCTAGTCAAGGTCCTCTTGTTTCTGGAAAATACCTAGACATAATTTAAGGTTCAGTGCAAATATTATTTAATTAACCCTTGTTTGTGTCCTTGAATATTCTCTGTGATTCAGCAAGACTTTAATCAACCTAGAAATATATCCCTTGAAATTGGTCATCTACGTCTTAAGATGTTTAGTTCCTCAATGCAATGTCTATATTATAATCATTTAATATACTGTCACCACCTAACATTATGTTGGACATTGTATGTTTGTTAGCAAATTCATATGTGGTTTGTCTGCAAAATAACAGACATTCATAAATTATTTCATGAATTTCAAATTTGTAAGCTGTAAAACTCATTTCAGTTTCTAAAATTGTTAAATACAGATTTATGGTACTAATCCCTTTAATATTTCTGGAGGGACACTATGAACATTCATGCTACATAATATAAATGAAAACTAATTCATAGATAAGGGATTATAGGGCTGCATTTTCTTCCCATAGGGAAGAGAATATTATAAATACACTAAGGGTACGTTGAAAAACAAGTTATTTACATATATATATATTTTTTTTTTCCTCGATTTACAAGTCTACTCTAAATTGAACATATGCAGAAGATAGAAAAAGTATCAATGGGAAATAACCTGACACCTTCTCTTATATCCTTTTTCATATTCTATTAAATGGAGATTGAAATGAGGCAGGAAAGTTGCATCCCCGCAATAGAGGTAAATCTAGTTGCCTGTGCCCTAAACTGGGTTTTGCTAGTGTCTAATTTCAGGAGCCATCAGCTTGGCTCTTCCCACTTAAATATTTCTCTTAACAGAATTCCTTTTTCTCAGCTAATTGGCTGACCACGATGGAGGCCAGGCCATTGGTGAGCTTCTATGGTTACCAAATTAAACAGTAATTGGCAAATCAAACTATGAGTGTTTGGTTCAACATCTTTATTTTTCTACTTCAAATTTTATTAAAGGAATCAGGGAGTTATAACTGTACGTTCTTTTCAAAAGAAAAAATATTGTCAAATTAATAATATTAACACACAACTAGCTTTATGTAGACCAGTTAGGTGATAGATAGTGACAAGTCAAAGGGCGACTCTAAAATGACCCTTCCAAAGTGGTAGCTATAATTGAGTTTTCACTGATGAGCACCATCAACAGTCTATTTATGCAGTAACCATGAGGAATCACCTTCATTAATCTCTTTATCTTCCAACCTTCTGAGTTGAGTGGTTTTTCTTTCCTGTAAATATATGTAAATTGTGCTTGGATGTTCTAGATAGACCCAGAAGAGGGCACATGGGTGTTCATTAAAATGTAAATTGTTGTTGTATATCACAATTCATAAATACAATTCTTTTGAAAGAATTTAAATAAAGAATGTGAATATTGTATTGATAAGGTTACTATTACAATTTATGCAAACTGGAACAATTTTGTGAGTGAAGGGGGATATGATTAATTACATTAGATAAAAGGCATTAATGGAGACCATTACATTGAAAACAGAACATCTGTCACAATTTTTAGAGCACTGGATATAATAGAAAACAGAAGTCATTTAATTGAAATCCTAGTAGAAGTAGAAACAAAATAGTCAAGAAAAGGCCAAAAATACCTGCTCCACTTCCTGTAAACTAACTATATTTAGTCTCATGATGTGATATGGTGATAAGGTGAAAAGCTTGTATTCGCCAAGTTACTTTTCTTACTTTAATGAAAAGAAAATGGAAAAATTCTCATTAGTATGTTCAATAAATATTTGCTTTATCATCCATTTTACTGATTCATTTGATCATTCCACAAGTATTTGTTGGATTCTTAGTATGTGCCATCACTGAGTTAGCTGCTGGCAATGGTAGATTGAATAATCCAGACCTAATATCTCTCTTAGTAGAGATTATTTTATTTTAAAGGTTTAAAGCAAATAATTAGTGATTATATTTCTTGGGAAAATTTAAACCTATAGAAGCATATAAGAATGGCACCTATCTAAGAGTTGAGTCTCTCAGAGATGGTTTCCTTGAGAAAGTGTCACGTAATCTGAGATCAAGAGGATCAGTAGCATTTATTCCAATAACATGGTGATTTAGGTAGAGTGGGCAGGCAGGAGAAGTATGTCCTAAGACCTCAAAGAGAGAAGGCGCCGGCATTGAAGTAACTGAAAAAATTCAGTGTAAACAGAACATGTTTGTTTCAGTGAAACAGTGAGATGAGGCTGGTAAGCAAAGTCAGATCATGAAAAGCCAGGCAAGTCAAGTTAACAAATTTAAATACAGCCCACAAAAATGGGGAGACATGGAGTAATTTTAAGTGATGTAGTTCCATTGAATGGTTATTCTGTGAATGAGTATACTGTTTCAATGTGACACCCAGATGGTGAGGCAACAGGCAAGAGAATAATGAGATGATTTTTGAAGTAATCTTAAGAGGGTAATTGTAAGAATGTAGAAAAGTCATTCAAAAATATTTAGGTGAACACCATTGAATTATATACTAAAAATAACTAAAATGGCAAATTTTGTGGTATACATGTTTTACCATAGTAAAAAAGAGATACCTAGAAAGTCAGATCCATAGAACTTCTTGGAATTTTAGTTGGCAACATGTTAGACTAGTTGAGTATGCACAGATTTAGTTGGGTGGTTGATAAGAGCATTCTTTGCATTATAGGCAATCAGAACAGGCAGAGTCCAAGAGTTAATTGAGGATGAGCTCTAATATATTGTATGACACTCCCTTTTATTTTAATTGTAATTATTTCACTGTATTTCATAATTGAGTGACTTGAATAATCTCTAAAATTAAATAAATGTTTAAATAGTTAAAACTGTATTCTTGACTTCAAGTCTGTTTTCACTATGTTGATGAGAGTCATGGTCTTCAATTTTTATTTTTTGCCATAACAGAAACTGTTGATACAAGAAGTATATTTTTGAATAATGATTTTAAATGTAAGGATATAAATGAAGGTGAATGGGAATTTCAAAATAATTCAGTTTTCATGTTAGCATAGAAAATGCAGATTTAAAGCATGATAAAATATATCTGCATTGGAGATTAGATTACTTTGGCAAGCTAACAATACCCATACACTTTTCCAACAATGGAGCATTTCTTAAAATGACAAAAATGGCAAAAACTCATAGAAGGCTAGTAAACAAGAACTGATGGAATAGGTGACTTATAAAGTTAGAGAAATTCCTAAAAGTTGAGAAAAAGAGGCAACTGATTGATAAAAGTGGAAACTTCAACTTAATTGTGTATTGAAAAGAATCTCAGAAAAAATAGATTAAATATTGAAAAATACAAAACTGAATTAAAAATAAAACAATGGAGAAAAGTCTCCCAAAAAATTAACTCCAGAATTTCATTTGGAATATATATAGAGTAAAACTTTTCTCTTCTGTCTTATACAGGCGTTCTGATCATATTCACAACCTTGTTTCTTGTTAGAAATACTCAGTTTTTAAAAGCCTGAAAATGAAGGCTTTCTTCTAGGATCTCTGAAATAAGGTGAATTACTTTTCTGGGAAAGAGTTTTATTTACATAGGTTCTGAGAGAGAAGAACAGGGCAATAGGTAATACATAATTATTTTCCCTGAAAAAGATGAAAAAAAGTAGTGAATGTAAGGAAGTCTCCTCAGGAAGTAAATGCACTAAATACCCTATACATCAGAAAAAAAGGACCTTTATTTTAAAATTTTAAAATGTTAATATCTCTTAAATTGAAACTGCAGATACATACTAGGCTATTATATAAATCCCTTTATATTTAAATTTTCATAATTTAAAATGAAAATATTTTAATTTTAAAAATTAAAATGGAATTATTTAAGTAATTACTAGAAGAATTTAGAATACAAGAATTGTAACACAAGGAGCTTAAAATAGAATTGATTGAATTTGGTAAACATAAAAGAATCTTACCTATTGGTTACAAAAAGAAAATGGATAAAGCAATATTGATCTCAAACGAGATGGAATTCATGGTGAATGGATTAAGTGGACATAATTATTGTTTTCATATTGATAAAATTCCAGTCCAAGAAAACCCAGAGGTTTTGAATCTTTTTGTCACTGATAATCTGTTTTGAGAAAACTTAAAGCAAATTATGAATAAGTATTTTAAGGAGAAATGAGCCAATTCACCCTCTTGTTGGACATCAATGTGTATTTAAAAATGATTACTAAGTAGTCAAAAATAGCTAATGATAAAGAAGGTTTAAATAGTATGAGTAGCACAGATGAATCCTAAGGATACAACATTTCCAAACATACTTGGCAAACAGTATTCTTTTTTTTTATTAAATTCATTGGCACATTTTAGGTATACATTATGATCAATTCATTGCAGGGAATCTGTACCTGTACATGATATAGTTTGGCTCTTATTTTTTCCCATTCCCCCTCATTTCACTTAACTCTCCATCCCTCTTTATTTATAAAAGCTTTGTTTCCAATTTTTCCTTCTTTTCTCATTTTTTTTCTTACCTTTCTTTCTCCCCTCCCCCAGTTTCTCTTCCCCTTTGAACATTTTCTTCCTATTTCACAATATCTATGATACATTTTGGTCCTCATTTATATTTTCAGTTTTTCATACCAGAGAAACAATGTGGTATTTACACATGCGTGTCCGATTTATTTCACTTAAGAGTATGGTCTCAAGGTGCATCCATTTACCTAGAAATGTCTCAAGCTTATCTATATGTATAGCTGAGTAGCACTCCATTTTACCAAAAAAAAAAAAAAAAAAAAACCACACATCTTCTTTATCCATTCATCAGTTGATGGGCATTTGGGCTGTTTCCAAACCTTAGCTATTACAAACTGTGCTGCTATAAATGTGGGTGTGCATATATCACTGTGGTATGATCCTTTTAATTCTTTTGGGAAGATACCAAGATGGGGAATAGCTGGATCAAATGGAGGCTCTAGTTTAGCTTTTTGAGGAATTTCCACACTGATTTCCACAGTGGTTGTACCAAAGTACACTTCCATTAAAAGTGGAGAAGTGTTCCTTTTCCCCTTACAGCCCTGCTAGCATTTGTTATTGGTTGATTTCTTGATAGCAGCCATTCTTTCTGGGGTGATATGAAATCTCAAAATTGTTTTAATTTGCATCTCTCAAATGCCCAGTGATGTTGAACATTTTTTCATATGTTTATTTGCTATTTCTACTTCATCATGTGACAAGTGTCTATTCATTTCAGATGCCAATTTTTCCATTGGGTCTTTAAATTTCAGAGTCAGAGTATTTTGAATTCTATATATATTCTAGATAGTAGTCCTTTGTCTGAGGAGCAACTGGTAAAAATTTTTTCCCACGTTGTGGGTTGTCTCTTCACTCTATTAGTGGTTTCTCTTGCTGTGCAAGAGCTTTTTAATAAGATGGAATCCCAATTGTTGACTCTTTATGATAGTTCCCATGCAACCGAGATTTTGTCCATAAAGACTTCCTATGCTAATGTAATCAAGAGATCTACCTAACCTATCTCCCAGCAGATTTAATGTTTGTGTTTAATATTTATATCTTTGATCCATTTCAATTTTAGTTTAGTGCATTGTGAGAGATATGGGTATAGTTTTAATCTTTGGCATGTGGAAAGCCAGTTTTTCCAGCACCATTTATAAAAGAGGCTATCTTTCCTCTAGTGAGATGTTTGGCTCCTTTGTCAAAGACGTGGTGGCTGAGTATGTCTGGAGTTGTTTCTGCATCTCCTAATCTATTCCACAAGTCCTCAGGTCTGTTTCTTTAACAGTACCGTGCTGTATTTATCTCAGTAGCTCTCTAGTATAGTTTCAAGTTGGCGATTGTGATGCCCCCTGCCTTGCCTTTCTTGCCTAGAATTGCTTTTGCTATTCCAGGTTTCTTCAAGTTCAAAATGAATTTTAGGACTGTTTTCCCTAATTTTGTGAGATATGCTGTTAGAATTTTGGTTGGAATTGCATTAAATTTGTATAACAGACTTGGAAGTATAGACATTTTCACGATATTGATTGTTCCTACACATGAGCAAGGGATATCTTTCCATTTTCTTTTTTTTTGTATTAAATTCTTTTATTGGTACATTGTAGGTATACAACACAATTACATTTCTCATTGGGAATTGTACCTTTAT
>NW_004624762.1:20843480-20873312 GCF_000247695.1 Heterocephalus glaber | reverse complement strand
GTGGGGTGATTTGGTGTCTTCTGCTTGACTCAGGACCTCGGTAGGGTGTGCACAGACCTGCCTGTCTGCAGTGGGCTCATTCGGCACATGTTCCACATGACTGGGGACCTCGGCAGGGTGTGGGCAGACCTGCCTGTCTGCAGCAGGGTGATTCGGCGTGTTCCCTGGGACTGGGGACCTCGGCAGGGTGTGGGCAGACCTGCCTGTCTGCAGCGGGGTGATTCGGCGTCTTCCGCGTGACTCAGGACCTCCGTAGGGCGTCATCTTTGCATTTTCTGATATCCTCTTCGATCACTTTTTTCAGAGTACTGTAGATTTTAAGATAGAGGTCTTTTACTTCCTTCATTAGATTGATTCCTAGGTATTTCATTTTTGTGGATGCTATTGTGAATGGTCTTGTTTCCCTAATTACTATCTCAGTGAGTCTGCTATTGGTGTACAGGAAGGCTATTGATTTTTGAATGTTGATCTAGTATCCAGCTATTCTACTGAATTTGCTTATTAAGTCTAGAAGTCTTTTGGTGGAACTTTTGGTGTCTTCTCTGTAGAGTATCATGTCATCCACAAATAGTGACAATTTAACTTCTTCATTTCCTATTTTTATTCCTTTTATTTCTTTCTCTTGTCTAATTGCTGTGGCTGATTTTTCCAGAACTGTATTGAACTCTTGTAGTGATAGTGGGCATTCCTATCTTGTTCCTGATTATACAGTGAAAGTTTTCAGTTTTTGCCCATTTAGTATGATGTTGGCTGTTGGTTTGTCATAGATGGTTTTTATCAGGTTGAGATAAAGACCATCTGTTCCAATATTCTGTAGCTTTTTTTCTTTTTAATCATGAATGGGCGTTGGACTTTGTCAAATGCTTTTTCTGCATCTCTTGGGATAATCATATTGGTTTTGTCCTTCACTCCGTTCATATAGTGTATTACATTTATTGGTTTGCATATGTTGAACCAGTCCTGCTTCCCTGGGATGAATCCCACTTGGTCAGGGTGTATCATCATCTTGACAATCTGCTGTTCTCTGTTTGCCAGTATCTTATTGAGAATTTTTATATCTAGGTTCATTAGGGAGATAGACCTATAGTTCTCATTTTTTTTCTGGTTAGGTCCTTCTCTGTTTTTGGAATCAAGGTAATGCTTGTTTCCAGTAATGAATTTGGGAGTATTGCTTCCCTTTCAATTTCATTAAAGAGTTTGAGAAATAGCAGCATTAGGTCTTCTCTAAATTTCTTGTAGAATTTAGCAGTGAAGCTGTCAGGACCTGAGCTTTTCTTTGTTGGTAAGGTTTTACTTGCATTTTCAATTTCGTTGACTGATATTGGGTTGTTTAGAATTTTTATATATTTTTCATTCAGCTTTGAAAATTCATATGTATCTAGGAATCTGTCCACTTCTGTGTTTTTCGTCTTAGCAGAACACAGTTTCTCAAAGTAGATATTGATGATCCTCTGGATTTCTGCAAGATCTGTTATGATTTCAACCTTCTCATTACTAATTACATGAATTTGAGCCTTTTCCTTCCTTTTTTTGGGTAAGGTTGGCTAAGAGTTTGTCAATTTCATTTAATCTTTCAAAGAATCAACTCTTTGATTCATTGATTTTTTTTTATTACTCCCTTACTCTCCATTATATTAATTTCTGCTTTGATCTTTATAATTTCTTCCATTGTGCAAGCTTTGGGCTTGACTTCCTCTTCTTTTTCTAAAAGCTTGAGGTTCAAAATTAGATTTTTTATCTGAGCTTGCTCTGTTTTCCAAATATGAGCATTCACTGCTGTGAATTTCCCTTGTAGCACTGCTTTCATTGTGTCCCCTAAATTCTGGTATGTTGTATTGGCATTATCATTTAATTGTAGAGAATGTCTAATTCCTTCTTTAATTTCCTCTGTGATCCATTGTTTGGAAGTTTGGTTCAGTTCTAATATTTCATTATTGATTTTTTGTCTAATTGATCTATATGTGACTGTGGGGTGTTGAGGTCCCCCACTAAAATTGTATTAGTGCATATTTGATTTTTCATGTCCATTAATATTTCTTTTATATAGTTGGGTGCACTAGTATTTAGTGAATATATATTTATGATTGTCATCTCTTCCTCTTCAATTGTTACCTTTACAAGGATGTAGTGACCTTCTTAGTCTCTCTTAGTTAGTCTTGCTTTGAAATGCACCTTTTCTGCAAATAGAAGAGCTATCCCTGCTTTTTTCCAGGTTCCTGGAGCATGGAGTATTGCTTTCTATCCTTTGACTTTAGGTCTATGAATTTCTGTTTGAATTAAATATTTCTTGTATGCAGCATATTGTTGGATCTTGCTTCTTGGTCCATTCTGCCAATCTGTTGTTTTGATTGGTAAATTGAGACTATTAACATTGATGGTTATAACTGATATGTATTGAGTTATCTTTGTCAAGTTATTTTCCTGTCGTTGGCTCCCCTTTGTTCTCCCATTTAATTTCTTGCCTTGCCTGATGAATTCATTCTGTTGGGGTTCATGGACTTGTAATCCTCATTATCTCTTTATAGACTATCCTTCAGAACGTTTTGGAGTGCTTGTTTGGCATTTATGAAGTTCCTTCAGTGTACTTTGTCATGGAAGTATCTTATTTCTCCATCATACATGAAATATAGTTTTGTTGTTTTCTTTTATGGCATGAAATACTTCACTCTGGGCTCTCCTTGACTTGAATGTTTGTGTTGAGAAGGCTGCTGTGATTCTGGTGGGCTTTCCTTTATATGTGATTTTTTTTTTTTCTCTAACAGCTTTTAATATTTTTCTCCTGTGTTGGATTTCTGGAATCTTCAGTATTATATGCCTAGGTGTAGATTATTTTTTTATCATGGATAATTGGAGTTCTATATGCCTCACTTATCTGTATGTCAAATTCTTTTTCTCTGTTTGGAAAGTTTTCTGTGACTACTTTGGTGAACAGTTTATTTGTGTCTTTTGTGCTGACTCCTACTTTTGCATTGACTCTGATCAATTTTAACTTCTACTTCTTCACATCATCTGGCAGCTGTTGGATTGATTTCTCACAGTCCCTTGCTATTTTTCAGAAATCTTTCTTTTCATATTTGCTAACTGCAATCTTATCTTCTATATCTGATATTCTGTCCTCACATTTGCTCATTCCACTGCAGATACTTTCAGTGGAATTTTTAATCTCTTGGATATCTGCTTCCTAAGCTTTTTTTTTTAAAATCTGTATTTACTCTAGAGTCACCAATCATGTCTTTTATTATGGTCACCATCTCCATAGTTAGCTGAGAAATTATTTTTGATTTGATTTTTTCTATTGCCTCTTTCATCTGCTTTGTTACTTCCGCTGTTACCACTTCAGGGAGTCCAGGTGGGTGACTTCAAGATTGTTCCACCCCATCGAATCTTGGGTTTGCCTTTGGTGAGCTGGACATCTGGTTTTGTATCTTAAGTGTCTCCTCATTTCAATTTTGTTGTTGTTTTGGTTTAATTTTTGGGTTGATGGTTGTAAATTGCCTTTGGTGTATCTTTATTGCTAGTATTTAGATCCCTTAGGAAATGACTACTTCTCAGAGGTATCTTCTAGGTATAGCTCGCTTTTGGGTTTTGAGTCTGTTGCAAGATCCTCTTCAATTTATTGAGGATGAGAAATTGTTGCCTACTTTACCTAGACCCTAGTTCTTTGGCACTGACCTACAGTATTTTTTTTTTTTTTTTTGGTACCGGGGCTCGAACTTCGGTCCTTGCGCTTGCGCAGCAGGCGGCGAAACCACTGAGCTAAATTCCCAGCCTGTCCTATAGTATTTTTAATGATCTTTAGGCAATCTCAGTATTAGTATACCAGGAAGATCAACTGATTAGAACAATTATGTCACCTTGGCTAAAGTAGTACAATCAGTAATAACAATAGCATCAAACACAGCCTAGAAAATGACATACTGTGGTAAACGTTAATTTTCCACTTTTAATTGTATGAACTGGATTTATGATTATATAACAAAATGTAAAACAAACCAGAAACATATTTGCTATACATAACCCCTTAATATAGCAAATTTACCTTCAGGAAGAAAATTTAAAAGGCCAAAGTGATAGAAAACCTAAACATATAAGCAACCAGGTTTAAAAATTTAAATGTAGTACCTGAAACTCTAAACCTCCTACAAAAAAGTGAGGGAAAAATGTCTTAACATTTTTCTTTTTTTTTTTTTTTGTCTTAACATTTTTCTTGATAATGATTTTTTGGACATGGCACCAAATTCACAAGAAACAGAAACCAAAAATAAACAAATGAGACCACATCAAAATAAAAATTCTAATTCAAAGTAAACAATCAACAAAATTAAAGAAAACTTATGGGATGGGAGAAAATCATATATTTGCAAAGCATATCTGCTAAATGGTTAATATCCAAAATATGAAAATGTAAAAAGAAAATTTTGTCTCATCAAAGCAAAAAGAAATTTATTTATTTATTTTTAATTTTATTGGTACAATTTAAATATACAAAGCAATTACATTCATCAAAGGGGATTTGTTCCTGTACATGATATATCTTGATTCCTCTTTATCTTTCAACCCCCTCCCCTCCCTTCAACCCTCTCTCTCCTCTTTATTTGGAAAGGCTTTGCTTCCATTTTTCCTTCCCTTCTAGTTTTTTTCTTTTCCCTTCCTTCTTTTCCCCCTCCCCCTTTCCAGTTTCCCTTTCTTTTTGAACAATTTCTTCTTATTTCACATTACCTATTACTTATAAATTTGATGAAAATATTTGCAACATATTCAGCTAATATAATTATAATATACTGAGAAATGTATTCAATTACAGTAAGGAAAATAATAGAATTAAATTTAATGCTTTAAGGACAAATAATTAAATTTGTTAGGAAATATGATCAAGAATACGATCAAATTCTCAAAGGACTAGTACTCCTCTGGAAAGATGTTCAAGATCACAGGTAAAACCAGAAATACATACTTATGTTTGTCATAAGATGATGAATTTTTAAAGATTATCAGTGTGGCCAAGGAAGTGAGAACACGCTTTCATACACTGTGGATTCATGTTGATACAACTCCTATGGGGGACATTGGTAAAACTCCCTACAATTTTAAATGTATGTATATTGATCCAGAAATTCTAGCTGTGGATATCTACCCTAATCAGTCACTACCAGTGAGTGTGTTGACTCATTGGTGGCTTTAATTATGTTCATCATAAGATTCCTGGTTACAGTAAACACTGACTCCCGTTCTAAGAGTTGTTACTTTGGAGTGGAAAGAGTGATTTTACATTGTTACTCCACCTTCCTCTCTTCTGTTTGAACTTTTGAAAAGCCATGGCAAACCATTTGACAACTCAAAATATATCTGAAAACTTCTTACTGACTTGACAATTTGTTCAAACTAGATAAGTGGAATACAGTGGATTTCATCGATTTTATTGCTTTTCTATTATTTGTTGCTAGGACAAGGGAAATAAAAGTAGGTTGAAAATATTATCTAGAGTACCGCATTTTGACATTTATTAACAAGGTTATTTAAATAATGGTATTTATAGAAGAGGCTTGCAGTTTTGGGAAATGACTTTTGTGCTAGTGAGTTGCTTTGTCAAGTTTGAGCTCTTTTATTTCTGTGTATGACAGGCTGCACACAAGCATTCCTGCCATGATATCACATATGGAGAATGACTTTTCGGATGGAAATTAGGGAAGAACTGAAAATAGGAAATGGTATCTTTGACAAGTGAATAGTTCCAATTTATGTACTACATTGCAGAGCTAAAAGCAAAGTAATGGAATTTTTTTTTTCAAATTCAGATTGGTTTTTCAACCAGGCTTAGGAAATCACTACCATCATATCAGTGTTGCCAGGATGAATAATTTTTCAGGTAGAAGATTTAAGGTGCTATCTTGTTTTACAACCTATTTACAGTCTCACCTGAGTTATTATTATTTTAAAGTATATGTGTCCACAACGTTTAATAATACTTTATATTTTTGCTTCAGCGAAAATGTCAGTCACATGATTTAATTTTTAAAGTGAAGTCTAAACAACTTTACTACACACAAATATAAAATGACTAAAGGGAAGGGACCTTATTTTTTTTGGTACCAGGGATCAAAGTCAGGACCTCGCGCTTGATAGACAGGCACTGTGCCACTGAGCTACACCCCCAGGCAGGGACCTTATTAAGAGAAGGCTGAAATACCAGAGCAGTTGAGACCAGAATATTGCCTAATATTATCTGAAACAAAAACCTAAACAGGAAATGTATGTATAAACTCTTCTGATTTATGTTTATATCTTGGAATTATGAAACTTGTATTTACTCCTCATAAAAACTGTCTTTGCTTTGTGGCTCAGCAGAGAGGACATCTTTCTTGTATTTGAACCATAATTTTATGAAATGACTATTTCCTGTTTCCACCAATGGTGCATTGGAAGTTTCTGTTTTTGTGTTTGGCAATACTCAGTAATACTACACAGTTTAAATAGGTTTGGATCAAATAGATATGCCATGATACCAAATCTTTCTTAAAATTGTCTTTTTAAAAAATATACTGTCAACAGTTTTTCTTTGGTGTCTGCAAGGGATAAGTTCAGGACCTCTCATGGATACCAAAATATGCAAATGCACAAGTCTGTAATGTAAAATGTTGCAGTATTTGTTTATAACACATGCACATCCTTCTGTATATTTCAACTCAACTCTACATTACTTGTAATACCTAAAACAATACAATTAATATGCCTATACATGGGTGTCTCTTAAATATTATCAATGCTATTTTTTAAAAATTGTATAATTTGTTGTATACATTTTCTAATGCTATGGAAAATGGATTATTTACAAAGATATGAATATGCTTTAAGCAAAAATCATATGATGGTACAATTCTTTGCCAGAAAGAAGGATAAACTTCAGACATTTTTTGGAAAATGAATGCACCTTGAGACCATAATGTTAAGTGAAATAAATGAGACACACATGCTTAACTATTGCATGGTTCCTTTTTTATGAGAACCCAAAATATAAATAAATTAAAGAGCAAAATAAAACATAGATAATAGGAAACAGGGAAGGGAACCAAGAGATAGAGGGAGGAGGAATAGGGGAGAGGAAGGAGATAAAAAAGAATTAAAATGTTTATGTACATGTACAAATTCCCATAATTAATGTAATCATTATATACTACAAATATGTGCTGCTAAAAATAAAAATAAAACATCATATAATGGCACAATTCCTCTGGGCTAGAAGCAGTGCTGAGCTCATACCTTACCATCCGGAATCTTAAAGGTGTGGGTGCATTAGGCTAGCTTAAATGGAGCTGGGGATTCCAGTAGAGAGCAGAGAAGGAACTCTCCAGGATCTTGGGGAGGGTTCCAAAGGAGGTATAGGTATTGAGAGATGTAAGCTGAGGAAATCAGTACTTTGTACAACTGTTTATTTGGCTTCCAGTCTTTTGCTAATACCTGTGTTTACTGAAGAGAACTAAAAGCCTGAGGGCGGGGGAGGCTATGGATGCAGTCCATAAGGATTAGGTTTTGGGGATGTGGAGGAGGGTGGAACACAATACAGAGCAGATGGGGGTCAAAAGGTGCACATTCTTCCAAGTAATTATAGATGTTATCTCAATCTTCACAACAATTTTGTGAGATAATTATTCATTTTAAAAATGAAGAAATTGAAACAGAGACAGGTTAAGTAACTTTATTCATATCTCACAATAAGTGGTGGAACTGAAATTTTTTTTTACCCTGGCTAATTAAATGCCAGATTCATACTTTTAAATATATTTTCCTTTTGTCTTATTTGGCAATTTTGAAATAGCATTGGTAACAAGAATATAAAGGTTGCACTATTCATTCACACAAGGTGAAATTTTGATTGAGATTAAAATTATAAAATTATCTGAGGATAATTGATATATATACAGTCTATTCATTTAGGTTTTCTTTAGTAACCAGCTTCATAATTAACTCTAAAAAGATCTTGCATGACTTTTGTTAGATTTACTTACTCTTAGCTATATTTTTTACTATTGCAGTTCTTTGAAATATGTGATCTGTCTCTAGATTGAATTGGCCTTGAGTTGCTTTTGAATTTATTTTATTTTATTAAATTCTTTTCTGGTACTGGGAATTGGACACAAAGCCTTTTTTTCTCACTGAACTATATTTCCAGCTCTTTTTTATTTTTTGTTTTGAGGCAGGGACTCACTAAGTCTCTAAGTTTCCCAGACTGGGCTCAAACTTGCAAAACTGCTGCCTTAGCCTCCCAGGATGCTGGGATTACAAGCATGCACTACCAGTCCTGGGTTGGATTTGATATTTGTATATTAATTTTTTTGTTCAACAAACCTGCTAATATCTCATATTAGTAATTTAGCTATAGTTTTGTTTAGGTTTCTTTATAGACAATCTTCAGTGAATAGTAATAATTTTGTGCATTTATTTGTAGTCTTTCCATTTTTAATCTATTTTTCTCTTGTATATACAATGCTAAACAGAAATGGTGACAGCAGGCAGGCATTCTTGTCTAATTTCTTATCTTAAAAGAGGACATTGCCTTTATTTTACTTTCTAAATAAAAAGTCACTTTATATTTAAATTTTTTAATTAATTCAAAATTTATTGAAATTCATGACTTTCTTGTTAATTCTGTCACTGGGTAAACTATATCCTTGAACAAACTCAATTTAATTTATATTTTACATGTCTTCACATTATTTACTTAGTTTATGTCTTAGTTCAGGAAACTAAAGACAGAAGCATGTTTGGTGGCAAATGAGTTTTTGAGAGAATATTCTACAGGAAAAACATATAAAGAAGTAGCAAAAACAATGTGGAAAGGGCCAGAATCAGGCAAAAAAGTGGTCTCAGGTAATTTCTGCTTTTGGAGTACTACTCCAGAGATTTCCTGCCTTGAGACAAGGATGCTGTTTAAAAACCCCTGTCAGTTCACTGTGGGTTTTTCCAGTAAGATCGGACATGTGTAGGGCATTTGGATGAAGTCAGCTCTCCAAAGAATAACCCCAGCAGCTAGAAGATGTCTATGCACTGACTGGTTAGAAAATGGGATCTGGCCAGGATCATAAAAATAATTTATACAGTTAATATTTTAAGATTGTTTGCATCTAGATCACGTGTCTAAAAATTATAACTGTGGACCAATTCCAACCCATCATGTTTTGTAAATAAAGTTTTATTGAAACACAGCTATGATCATTCATTTACATATTGTTCACAGCTGTTTTTGTGTAACAGTGGCATGTTTACACAGTTCCCACAGAAACTGTCCCAGAGGGCCTAATTTATTTGCGGTCTGGTCCTTTTCAGAAAAAGATTGAAAACCCCTGATCTAGATCCTTGTTGAAATTAGTCACTTTAGGGCAAAGGGGAAGGAAGTGGGAGGGCTAGGGGAAAGGATAGAAGGGAATGGGATTAATATGAGAAAATGGAAAAATAGGAACAAAATCTTTGTAAATAGGGAGGACTGGAGGGGTTGAAGGGAGGGCTGGGCAAGGGTGAAAAATAAGAACCAAGAGAGACTGCGTAAAGGTGCAAATTTCCAATGATGAATGCCATTATATTGTATACCTAAAATGTACCAATGATTAGAATGAATAATCGATAATGTAAAATAGGAAGAAAAGGTCCAAAGGGGTAGGGGTAGTGGGAGGGGCAGGGGAAAGGAAAGAAGGGAAAGGAAAAATTGTTGGGAATGGAAAAAATGGAAATAAAGTCTTTGTAAATAGGGAAGGGTGGAGGGCGTGAAGGGAGGGCTAGGAATGGGGAAAAAATAAGAACCGAGATGCATTATATAAAGGTACAATTCCCACTGAGGAATGTAATTGTGTTGTATACCTACAAGGTACCAATAAAAGAATTTAATACAAAAAAAAAAGAAATTAGTCACTTTATACTGTCCTTTGTTTATGATATCAATTTTGTACTAATTTTGATTATTGCAATTAAGTGGAATAGTATGCATTTTTCTAGGTTTGAGATTTTGAAGAATTTAGTCAGACTTTTCTTCCAGCTCACTGGTAAAACCTGCTGAGTAGAAATTTTATTTGTGGGAATATTTTAAATCACTTACTTGATTTTTTGGTTTGGCTATCTAAAATGACTATTTTCATAACTTTGTGTCTCATTTTAATAATATTTAAGAATTTATTTATATGAGCTAAGTTTCACATTTTGACAAGCTCTTTATTTCATCTTGGCAGCTTTTTAATTTTTATGGTATTTTTAGTGTCCCCTGATTTTCTTAAAATGCCTTTTTTTGTCTTCTTAATTTTCTGTTACTTTCATTCATCTTTTCAAACAACATAGTTGTTTTTCTTCACTTTATCATTGTTTTGTTCTTGATTTCTAATTTATTAATTTGTTCTTATACAGCACCAGTGTTGTGTATTCATCTTTCCTTAAATACTGTGTTTGTATATGTCTGAAACATACATTTCAACCTTTCCACTTCTCAATAAGAAAATTTTAGGGCCGGGGATTTAGCTCAGTGGTTCCACCACCTGCCTCACAAGCACAAGGCCCTGAGTTTGATTCCTGATACCAAAAAAAAAAAAGAGAGAATACTTTAATATATGAAAGCATTCATGCTGAGAAGAGGAAATATCTGTCTATCTGTCTGTCTATCTATTCTATTCTATTCTATTCTATTCTATCTGTATTCCATGAAGGGTTAATTTACTTTTGAATTCTTTGAAACAGGTTTTATTAATTTACAAATATATAAGATATTTTTTCAATTGTCATTTATGTCTGGTTTTAACTTAATTATTTTGTGTCAAAGAATGTTGTATATAACTGCAATGCAGTAAAATTTTTATTTGCTTTCTAATAAAGTGTGTACTCATAATAAAATATGTCATGCATTAGAGAATGTCTTAGAGGTTTGGTATATCTCAGCAATTTTGAAAAACTCTTATATATCTAATGATTTCAATATTTTAAAATTATGCATTTGAATCTACCTTTTTTCTGTTTTGGTCATGACGAATCAGTTCATTTTGTATTTTATATTTTATTGTACATGCATACTCATTGCACATTGTATTTACAAGGATACTCTCTAAGCTTGGGGCAAAAATCATTTCTCGAAGGAGGATTCTTGTTTATTTGCAAGTACTATGAAGTTGAATTGAAAAATAATATGATTAAGATCAATGTGTATTTACAAATTCCAAGGGTATATTTTTCTTCCTCCTACAAGCACAAGTTCAAGACAGGCCTGCTGATGTATGTATGTATGTATGTATGTAGGAATGTATATGCGTATGTATGTTTTCTAAAACAAGAATTTATCCAATCACCATTCTGGAAGCCAGAGGTCCAAAAATCAATGTTGAAACAGGGCCAGGCTTTCTTTGAAGTCCCTAGGGAAGAATTTTTCTTTGCTCATTGTAATTTCTGGTTATTCCCTGAAATTCTTGGGTTTTAGTTGTATTGTTCCAATCTGTATCTTTATCATCACATACCCTTCTTTATTACTTACTCTAACCTATTATTATCTCATTAAATTACCTACAAAGTCTACATTTCTAAATAAGGTTATTTTCTGAAGTTCCTAGGAAACATTAATTTTTAGCTATTGTTTTTTTCTGGTAGCAGGAATCAAACTCAGGACCTTACCCTTGCCAGGCAGGTGTGGTGCCACTGAGCTAAATCCCCGGCCAATAAACATTAATTTTTAGACTTTTGTCAAATGTGTTTTATGAATCTATTGAGATAATTATGTATGGTTTTTTCTTCTTTTGTCAAAATAATGGATCATATTAATGTTTTCTTAGTAATGAGTTATCTTTGAATTCCTGGAATAAACATCACTTAGACTTCCTATAGTATTTATTTTAAATGTGCTATTGGATTCTGTTTGATTAATTTTCTTTAAGAGCTTGGCATTAAATTTTGCATATTTCACATATGAATTTGGTCTGTAGTTTTCATTTTTGGTATAAACTGAAAAATTTTGTAATCAATGTTATCACTTTGTAAAATGAATTGAAGTGTTTTATTTTATTTCAACTACTTCTAATGTAATTAATTAACTGACAAATAATTATGTATGTATATATTGTAGGGAAATTAAAATAAAAGCTAATAAAGTATTTATCACTTCACTTCCTTATCATTTTTGTGGTGACAATATTTAAAACAAATTTGAAATATGCAATATATTGTTATTAACTATAGTCACCATGGTGTGGAACAATTTTTTTAGTTTTGTTTTGTTTTCTTGAGACAAGGTCTTGCTGTGTAGTTCAGGCTAGCCTTGCAGTCACTGTGTAGCCCAGGCTGGTCTTGAATTCACAGCAAACCTCCTGCCTCAGCCATCTGAATAGTAGGATTATAGGCATGCACCACCACACTTAGCAATAAATTATAAAACATTGTTCTGCCTCACTAAAAGTTTGTACCCACTAATAAAAATTTCTCTTTTACCCATCCCTTTCTCCATCCTAACCTTTGGTAACTATCATTGTACTTTGTGTTTCTATGAGCTGGACTTTTGTAGATTCTACATATAAGAGAGATCACAAAATATTTGTTCTTCTGTGTCTGGCTTTTTTCCACTTAGCATAATTCCTCTATGCTCATTCATGTTGACACAAATGCCAAAATTTTATTTTTAAGACAGTATAGTATTCCATCATATATAGCACTTGAAAAGCAAAAGCCATATGATCATCTCAATAAATACAAAAAAAAGCATTTGACATAATTCAATGACCTTTTGCTATAAACTCTCTCAACAAAGTACAGAAGGAATTTACCATAACTGCCAAGCCCACAGGAAGCATCATATTCACTGATTAAAAAGAAATGAAATCTTTTCCTCTATAATTAGGGATAAGATAAGGAAGGCTACTCTTATCACTTCCATGAAATATTGTACTAGAAATTTAGCGAGAAAAATTGAGCCAGAAAAATGAAGTTATCATCCAAAGAGGAAAAGAAGAGGTGAAATTGTCTCTGTTTACTGATGACCTGATCTTATATACAAAAAACCTTATAGCCATCATTGGAAAAATTGTTAGAACTTATAAGCAAGTTCCTAAAGTTTCAGGATACAAAACTGACATATAAAAAACCCATAGTGAGAAGCTGAGGCAAGAGGATCACACGTTTGAGCTTAACCAGCCTGGGCAACTTAGTGAGTGCTTGTTTCAAAGAATTTTTAAAAAAAGGGCTCAGAATGTAGCTCAGCTCAAAGACTCCAGGTTCAGTCTTCAATACTAAAGACAAAAAGGTCAATGATGTTTCTATTTAGATTAATAAAAAATGTCTAAAAGGAAGTTGAGGACAATCAATAACACCAAAAATACTTAGGAATGAAGTAATTACAAAGGAAGTGAAAGATCTATATATTGAGAATTGTAAAACACTGATGAAATAAATTGTAGACAATGAAAAATGAAAAATGACCCATGTTCATAGATTGGGAAAATTAATACTGTTAATATATCTTTACTACCAAAATGATTTAGTGCAAACAATATCAAAATTCCAATGACATTTTTCACAGAAATAGAAAAGAAATCCTGAAGTTTGTATGGAACCAAAAAATATTACTAGTAGCAAGAC
The DNA here is from genome assembly GCF_000247695.1 of Heterocephalus glaber. The sequence continues at coordinate 20,859,725 of NW_004624762.1, read as the reverse complement.
AATCTTGAACAAAAAGAAAAATCTTAGAGGCATTACATTCTCTGACTTCAAAATTTATTGAAAAGCTATTACAATCCAAACAACATGGCATCAAACCAGACAAACTGACCAGTGGAACAGAAAGCCCAAATCTAGGCCTATACATTTATGATTAATTAGTTTTTGACAAAGGTGCCAAAAACATACACTGGAGAAAGGACAGTCTTGTCAATAAATGCTCTAAGAAAACTGGATATCCACATGCCAAAGAATAAAATTAGAACCTTATCCCTATTGTAGGCAAAAATCAATTCAAAGTTTTGAAAACTTAAACCTATGGGATAAAACTTTAAAACTACTAGAAAAAACTTAAGGCAAAAGCTGTGTAACATTGGTTCAGGCAATGATTTCTTAGATAGCACCCTAAAATCAGAGGCAACAAATGCAAAAGTAGACAATTATGGTTCCATCAAACTAAAAATGTTCTACACAGTAAGTGAAAGAACAAACAGGATGAATAGACATCCATGTATTCGGAGAAAGTATTTGCAAATGATACATCTGATAAGGGAACAACATTCAAAGTATATATAAGAAACTCCAACAACTCTCTAACAAGAAAACATCATGATTAAAAAATGGACAATGTAATATGGTAAACTAAAAGTGTAAATAAGAATCAAAATGTATAATTGATATTGTGAAATAGGATGGAAATGTCTAAAGAAATGAGGAAGTGGGAGGGGAAGGGGAAAGGAAAGAAAGAAGGGAAAAGAAAAAATATGAGAAAAGGAAAATCATGGAAAGAAGGTCTTTGTAAATAGGGAAGAGTGGAGGTGGTGAAGGGAGGGCCAGAGAATGGGGAAAAACTAAGAACCAAGATACATCATGTACAGGTCAAGATCCCAATGATGAATGTAACTGTACTGTATGGAAAAAAATGGACAATGTACCTTAACAGATATTTCTCAAGAGATACAAATAGCTAGCATTTATATGAGGAAAATTTGCTCAATATCATTATCAAAGGGATACAAATTAAAACCACAATGAGATACTACCTCATACTTATTAGAGTGATTATGATAAAAATGATGAAAGAGAGTAAGTGTTGGACTGAATGTGGAGAAGAGGAAACTGTGTTACATAGTTGATGCGAATGTAAATTAGTATAGACAATTTTCAAAGTATAAGGAGGTTCTTCAAAAAATTAAAAATAGACTATCAAATGATTCAGAAATCCCAGTTTTGGATATATACCCAAAGGAATTGAAATTGGTATTAGGCACAAGGTTATTTTCTCTATAATTTTGTGAGCATTACCAAACCAGCCTTGTAGTACCAATGCCTACTTTGAGGCCTGATATTATCTTGAAGCAACATAGTGTCAGTTAAGACTATACTTTTGACTTGCCTTTCCACTTCCAAAATAACAAGGCTCTCTTTTTCTTTATATGAAGATAATGTGCAAGTTAGCTTTGTTTTTTCTAGGATGCTCATGTTGTTGGAGTTAAGAGTTGCACCACTGCCCTTCATTATTCTGTGCTGCCAAAATCAGCATAACTTATATTTTCTGCCCGGTGAAGTAAGGTTGCTGAAATGCTGCCCAAATCTCTTATCAGAGATATGAAGGAAAATACTGTCATTTTACTTAATGGGTCATATGGAATAATGACCTTTATTATTAGAAAATCATACTTTTCTGTGAATAGTTCCTAAATTGATGCCAAAGTCATTGATACTTTAATTTTCTTCCATTTTTCTATAATGTTTACTTTTTATTTATTTATTTATTTATGGAACCAGGGATCAAACTCGAGACCTTGCGCTTGCGAGGCAGGCGGCAGAACCACTGAGCTAAATCACCAGCCCTATAATGTTTGCTTTTTAAACACTGGCTAAATACCTATAAATGTAATGTTTTTCACTTATATCATTTATATAATATCATTTTTCATGTTTCTCAATCCAGAGAAACTTTTAACACAGGTCTCATTCTAGTAATAACCTTATCATCTTGTTTGAAAAGTAATGTGATTTCCATTCTTTTTTTGTCACTCTTAATGACAGCCCCAATAAAATTCTGAGTTTATTCTTCACTGTAAAATAAAGAGATTGTACATGTAACTATGCATATGTCTAATATGTCTAAATGCACTTCCATATGCATATATATTTTCCATCTTTCAACTCATAAGAAGGAAATCTTTCAACAGTGATAAAATGATACTAATAGCAAATTGTCTAAAGCATTATCTAAGTCTCTGCTTATTATTCTCCTAAGGACACCTTTGATCTCACAGTTACTGGTCCAGGCTGTGAAATCTCCTAAAAGAAATTCATGCGTCAGGATGTCTACCTTCACTGGCTTTAAAAATATGTTGATTTGTTTTTAAAAAACACTGTTACCCAAGGTAAATTTAGTGAAACTTATCTATGAGAATAAACAGAAATAAAGCACAACAATTAGTTATACTAGATCTTGGGCAGTATAACTTGGGTACCATTCCATTGTTTTGCTGAATATTCCATAACTTATTATATCTGAATGTTTAGGTATATAAAATACCTCCCAAGAGGTGTAAGTCACAGTTTTAGACACTTTAATAGTGATTCACAATTTTATTCCTCTTAAAGTGACCTTAGCAAGGTGAATTAGAAGCTTGTAGATATTTAGATGTCAAGTCAGTCTTGGTTCTTTGTTAAAAGAAGTATGCAGTACATTTTGAATGTCAATGATGAGTTCTTTTCCATATGAACTATGTACACCTGCTGAGAGAATGCATTAGTGATGCAGTACTATTAGATCAGCTCTTCTCTGTGATGTATTTTATTCCTTGTTGCATTCATAGGAGAATAATGTCCAAATAATGGAGTATTTGTCAGGCCATATGTGGCATGCTGGGTTTGGTTATAGTTACCACATTTTAGGAAGCTCTTTGAAAAACTAGAATATATTCAATTAAAACTGAGTGGGTAGTTGAAATGACGACATAAGATGAATTAGCGAAATTTTTTGAAATGTTAAGCTTGGAGATTAGGACACATAGAAAGCACACAAGAATTATCTCAAAAGTTAGAAGGGTTACAAGTTTTTGTATAGAAAATATAAGTAAATATTCATACCAGGAATTGAGTATAGGGTCCTAAAGGGAGCAAAAAAGAATGAGAAGGGAATGCTCTTTTCAAAATATACAGAGAATATTATAATCCATGGTATAATTGCAGAAATTCAAACAAAAATGTACTCTTGAAAAGTGAGAAGATCATATGAGGAAGGAGATAAACATTTCAGGTTGATTCAAACTTTGGTACAGTGGGCTACAGAAACAAGATGCATATTTTTTAAATTGTATAATGAACATATTTCTGATGATTATATTTGCTTTATAGAGACTTTCCACTGAGCTAAGACCTTTGCTAACTCATAGAATCACCACAAGTCTCTTAGTTGATACTATTTGTATCTAGTATCAGTTTTGCAGATGAGGATCTGGAAGCACAGAAAGTTTAAACAACTTGCCCACACTTACACAGCTAGTGATCATGGAACCTCGTTTGAATCCACATGGTCTACCTCCCAAATTTAACCACCTAGCTGCACTGCCTCTGCAGTTACATTCTGAGTTACATTATCAGTCCCCTCACAGGAAATTTTCTTTTTAAAATTTTGTTTATTAATAATATGTGTTTGTCATACATAATAATTGCATTAATCTTCTGGAATCCATACATATACATATCACATTTTGATCGTTTTTACTCTCCTTCCTCCTACCCTCTCGTCTCTGCTTTTCCTCAGATTCCATTCCCATTTCCATAGAGTCTACTTCCCTATTTCTTACCATCTCTCTTCTATTTTACACTTTAAATATTTTATATTTTGGATTTTTCATATTAGAGAAGCCATGCAATATTTAACTTTCTGTGTCTGATATATTTCATTTAGTATTATGGTATCAACTGTTCATTTTCCTCCAAAGGACTCAAATTCATCCTTTTAAAAATTTTCTTCCAGTGTCCATGGTTACTTGCCAAAAGTAGCAATGCACAGATTTGGAAGATATTTCCAGTGACCTCTGAGAATTTTCCATTTGATTGAGTTTTTGATGATGCTGAGATAATCTTATGAGTAATCAGTATTAATTCATAAGCTAACAATGATACATTGGACATTGGGTGGATCAGAAGCCCTATGTTTTGATTTGTATTTAAGACAGAAATTTGTATACCTTTGCTGCTTGCCAACTGATGCTTTTATTTTCTAAATAGTACAGACTTTCCTTATAAATGAGAATACCATCTATCTTAACCTTCTACCCCTGAGAATCTATTCCTTATAAAATTCAACAGTGATGCACCCCTTATTTGCCAGTTAGATTCACTACAATTTTCATTTGTCCTACGTATCTTAACTGAAGTCTCCAAAAGTAGCTATTAAGGTAGATTACTGACATTCATCTGCTAAAAGATTATGTTTGAATTTTAGTGAACCTCATTGCAACAACCCTATTATATATTGATGGACTAACATCCTTCCAAGAGCAAATCATTGAAAGTTTTTTTCTTAAACTTCAAAAGTTCCTTGTTTTAGCTCTTTGGTGAAGTTTATATCAGTATTCTGTTTGACAGGTAAAAGTGCTCACCTATGTTATGTTTGCAGAAAAGAAGCTTCAGCAGCACACAGGAAGTTCACTACTTGGAACAGGAGCTTGATATGATTTGGATGCTGTGTTCAGGTCTTCCTCCACACTTGCTCTCAGTTAAAGACCTTGTTGTCCATTTTAGTAACACAGATGATAATTTTCATGAACTCATGTTTCAAGTATTTGCATTTTTACTGACACACTCTGCTTCCTTTCCAGTCAGTATGAAGTGACTTTTCTCCTGACAAACATGAACTTTTCCAACTGTGAGAGCTCAATCTCATCCTTTTCCTGCATCAAAAATTTAATTATCAAAATTGATATAGGACAAGGGTGGATTATTGCACCAAAGTCATTGAGTAGGCAAAATGTCTAGAGTTTTTACCAGAAGATAGTGATAATTAAATATTACTGTTACTGTGTAAAACTGTACAATTTACAGTGAGCACAATAACTACTTAGGTTACAGTTTTACTTTTCACCAGACCCCATAATTATTAGTTGATTAAAAAGAAGAAATTTCCCTGATTTGTAATGAAAAATTAAAGTCATTTTAAAAATTACAGGAAAAACTAAGGTTCAGCAGATTCAAAAGTTAGATGATAAATCCTAATTTTATTCTGGTTTAGCTAATTATAAAATTTGATATAATAATTAGGAATCTATTTCATTTCTACTGTTAATTAACATTATTAAAAACCAACAATGATAATTATTGTGCAAAGGATAGTTCTTTTACATAATAGATGAGGAATAAGGATCCGTCACACACTTTCAAAAGAAGTACTTAGAGCTCATGACAGGACTGTATGTTAACTATTTTTATCACTATTATTTGTTGCACATTAGGCCTCTGTAACTAAATGTTGAGCTATTTGGTCTAAGGTAATATAGGGTGCATTTGCTATATATATATATATTTTGTTATATATATAACTTTTGTTTTATTTTGTTATACATATTAACATTTGTTATATATAGGAGGAAGAGTGAAACCTATTTTCTGCTCAAACTTGGAGAGACAACTGGGTTAAATTGTGAAGATAAAAATTGACCAGTGGGGTAGTTATAGAAATGCAATGCAAAGATTGCACTGTACTAATCCTGATCTTCCTCTTATTATCCATTATAAATCATGGATATGGTCACCCTACCTGGAAAACAGGGCAAATTTGAGAGCCTTGTCTCCCTTCTCATCTCCCATCCCCACACGTAGAGTGTTTAAGAGGGCAATTTATTAAAGCATACACAGATTACCATATAATTTCCAGTTATGTTAATCTTAGAGAATCTATTGGACCTCCTGGTGCATTTATAATGAATATCTGGGAGGTGAGTATAACTTCTAAACATATTAATTTGAGGAGACAGTTGTTCATACTTGAAGATACTATCAACTTTCACAATGAGTGCAGTTCATATTTTCTTTTTTCTTTGAGGCAAGATTTTGCCATACTGCCCAGGCTGGTACCACATTTCTGGGTTCAAGTAATCCTTCTGCCTTAGCCTGTTGACTAGCTGGAATTAATCTGCCTTTGTACCTGGTTATAAGTCTTTTTTCACACTGATATGAAAGTAAGTGAAAGTGCTTTCAGATCATTTCTAACGCATAGATAAGAAGATACATCACTACAAAATTTCCTTAAATACTCTTCCAGTGTCCCCTGGGAAAGGAGAAAACATTCTACAATTTGTATACTAGTATCAGTAATTCTATTCAAAGTTCTGTGGCCTGCAATTGGTCAATAGACTAAATGTCATAAACTAGAGAATATTTTTGTTATTTCTACTTTCCTTTTTAATGTGTATACTTTTGGGAAGTAATGACATTTCCCTTAATTGATTCATCTAGGAAAATTGCTTATCTAGAAAATGGAGGTAGCATACATGTTTTAACTATGAATTAAATTTCTTGTAAGGCTCAAACAAGTTAATTTATGAAAACATGATTTATCATTTATAAAGCATTAAAATACAAGGTCCTATTTTTTATTAACACTAGACAGGCTTAGCTTTTTTCTTTATTGTACAAATTGCTTTGAGACATTAATCTTTTAAAAACTGGATGATGGGGCCGGGGATTTAGCTCAGTGGTTTCGCAGCCTGCTGCGCAAGCACAAGGACCTGAGTTCAATCCCTGGTACCAAAAAATAAAAAATAAAAAATAAAAAAAAAAAACAACTGGATGATGGAAAGCTTACGCTGCTTTGTCCAGCTTTTATATCCATTCATTTATTGTAAAGCAGGTGATGTTCCATGGAAGAGATCCTGGGTCATTATATTTTATAAAGGTGAAAACACAATGTAGAAGCATCATAAATATTAAACAACCATATAAGATATTTGGAAGTATCTATTGAAATATGTTGCTGTGTCTCTGAAATACCCTTTAGCATATTTGAATTATTAATAGATTTTATTAAAAAATCACTGACAGTAAAGTGAAGCCCATTCACGTCTTTCAGGGCCTTTGGGGTTCCTGGGGATAAACAAATATATTTCTAAAAAAAGTATCTCTTTTCTTTAAAAAGTGGAAGTAATTCATACCATTTCATAAGCCATCATTTTGTAAGTTAGAAAATTTTGTTTTTGCCCCAAGGTAAGGTTAATAGCAATATGACATGTAGAAAAAGATAAAAAGCAGCAACGACCAGTCACTAACTTATGAATGATACCAATATGAGTGCAAGTTCGATGGGATGAATTATCCTTTCAGGAAAGGTTTTTCACTGCTATGAATGTGGATGACATTGAACCTGAACAGAAACAATCTGTTTGATTTTCTATAATAAAAAAGTCTTCCTCCCTATCTTCTACAATAAGGTATCAAATATGTATTAGTGCAAATGACATTATTTGGTTATTGCTATGCGGTGAGTAATAAAAAAATGTGGTCAATGTAGCACAGAAAGAAGGAATTTTAAAGCAGAAAACTACCCTTCTTAAAGGGAATAAATTGACGAGAATGAATGCAGGATTCTTCAGACTTCAAGCCAGAGACAATTTAATTATGTCCCCTGAGAGATGAAGATTACCCTCTGAACTGCCAATGACCATCCATTTTAAATCTCATCTTTTGACCATGAATTACAGTATTTTCCTAGTATTACAGGCAATTTACCTAAACTAATATGTAGTTAGGTTTCCAAGACCACAGATTAAAGGGCGAGGATGCCAACTGATAAAGAAATGGGCTCGTTCATGTTAAGAGAGAATCTGAATTCAATAGAGAAATTTAGGAGCTGGTCAGCTAACTAAGGAACAAAGTTTCCTATCATGTTTGGGCATACAGTACCCCCTCACAGGTGCTACTGACTTATTGCACATGGTCAGGAGGTCTGCACATGCATGTTATCGATTCCCTTTCAAATAGTGTTTTGAAGTTTTCATACTTAAAACTGACACAATTTCATCCTCCCTTCTGCTGAACACTAGGAATTTCCTCTTGTGATCTACCTCCTAGGAGAGATCTCCTCCCATGCTGACCACAAGCAGTTGTTGATGCGTCTCTGGCCACATATCTGTATGAAACGGAAGCTGTGTTTATCAAGTGTTAAGGACTGTAGTGTGGTTGGTTCCAAGCTTCTGACTATAACAGTCACTTTCTCTTTCTTTGCTTAGATACAATTTATATTCTTAATAAACTTTTTTAAATGTTTTGGAATAACTTCAGATTTGCAAAAATGTTGCAAACATAAAATGATGCTCCCACATACTCTTCACACAGTTTCTTCAAATACAAATTATACACTATAACATTCCATACTATATTTATCAACACTAAAAAGTTAACATCGATGCATTTCTATTAACTATAAAGACTTTATTTAGATTTTACCAGTTTTTCCATTAATGCCTTTTTCTCTGTTCTAGAATCAAAGGGATGCTTTTAAAATATCAATTTTTTGGTATGTCTCTCTGCTCAAAACAGAATAGTAGCTCAGTATTGTCCTCAAAGTGAAATCTTACATCATACGGTGGCTTACAATGTTCTACCTCATTTGCCCCTCCACAATTGCTATGGTTTGAATGTAACTTGAGTGCCCCTATGGCCTCATATGTAGAAATATAATCCCCAATGAGAATTACTAAGAAGTTAGAAACTTAATTCTACTATAGTCATTAGAAGTGTGGCCTCTAGAAAATGATTAAGATTAAACAAGGTCATTTGAATGGAATGCCTAGGATTTCACCATGCTTCATAAGAAGAGAGAGATCAGAAGAGACAAAGACATACATTCACCTACACACTTTGTGCCTCTTTCCATGGGATGCTCTATGCCTGCCGCTTCTGGGCTCCATCAGCAAGAATGCAAGCAAAGGTGTGACCCCCTAAACCTTGTGCTTCCCAAAGCACAAAACAAAATAAAACTCTTTCTTGATAAATTAGCCTGCCTCTAGTATTTTGTTGTAGTAATGAACAAACTAAATAGAAAAACTAATTCCATTTCCAGTGTCTTCTCTAATACTTCTGCCTCCCTTCTACCTATTGGTCCCTGTTCTGCACTTAGAATCAGTATTCTTGCTGTTCTTTAAATATACCAGGCATATTATTACCTTAGGCTTTTGTACTGATGCTTCCAATCAATTGATGCCTGTGGCACTCTTCTTCAGAAATATGTAAGGCTAATTCTCTCATCTATGTGAAGTCTTTGTTTAAAAACCAGTTAGTGATGCCCATCTTCAACTTCTAGCCACTCCCTTATCCTGCACTCTCCTCTCTTATTCTTGTATTTATTTATCTACAAAGCATATTTTATTTAGGTAAACTTTTTGTTGTGGAGTAGGTTCAGATTTATTGATAAGTTTCAAAGACTGCAAAGTGTTCTCATATACCCCACACCGTGTTTCTCCTACCATTAAGAATTTATGTCTGTTACAACTAAGAATTAAATATTACTATTAAGTATACTCCATGGTTTATTTGTATTTTATTAGCTTTTTTTGCCTATTACAGGATCTTATCTAGGATGCCACCTTACATTTTGTTATGTCTTTAGGCTCCTCTGGTTTATAACATTTTCTCAAGCTTTCTTTGTTTTGTACAACCTTGACAGTTTGGGGGGAATGATTTTCAGATATTTTTGTAGAATACTTCCGAGTTTAGGTTGTCTAATATTTATTTTATGATTAGGTAGAAGTTTTGGGGTTTAGGGAGAAAACATTTCAGAGGTAAAGCATCATTTTTTTCATCATATCACATCAAGGAAACATACTTTTGACATACCACTGTTAAAGTTGACCATGATCACTGGGGGTGTAGGCAGTGTTTGTCAGATTTCTCCTGTGTACAGTTAGTCCTTTTCTGTCTTCTCACACTGTACTGCTTTAAAGGAAGTAACTATGTGCAGTCTAAATTTAAAGAATAGGAAGTTATTTACATACATCATTTGAAAGTCCTCTGCGTAGGAGATTAGTGTGCATCACTTCTTTTATTTGGTTAAGTATGAATTTATGGATATTTAATTTATGTTTTGAGTTTTAATCCAATACTACAATTTTCTTTTATTACTCAAGGTTTTTTTTAGCTTTTGCAATTGAAAACCATTTCAGTGAGCTCCTGTGTCCCAGTAATTTTGATTTATTACAGTTCTTTATTTTGCCACACTAAAAGGTGCTACAGGTTCATCTTGTGCAGTATAGCCTCTGACTTTCTTCCAAAATCAGCAATTTCTTTAAGAAGGCTTAGTTACTTTTACTGGAGAATGGTATTAAATACCAAGATCTAGGTACTGGTTATACTCCTTGTTACTAGGGTGTCCCTGCCTATATAGGTCCTGTCAGTAAACACAGCTGAGAATATATGTATGTATAGTAACTGATGTATATACATAACTAAAACCATTTATTTTACAATGGCTTCAGAATTATTAATCTCTGTCTCTATGAGATTTTGCCATCTGCTATATAGTTTTTATGAACCCTTTTTTGTGTCCAAAGGAAGTTTGATTAGTACAATTTTTGTCTTCCCTTTCAAAGAAGCGATACCTTTGTGACATTTAGATGTTTTCATCATAGTATGAATTCTATTTGGCATCTTCCAACCTCCTGGTTGATTTTGAAAATAAATTGTGCTATAGGTTTTAACAAATGTATAATATCATGTATTTATTCATATAGTATGATACAGCTTAGCTCCACATCCTAAAATATCCCTTGAGTTTCTCTTGAGCAAACAATACCACTTCCTCAAACCCCTGTCATCCTCTAGATCATTTTCAGTCCTTATAGTTTTACCTATTTTCAATAATGCCACTGAAATGAATTCACGTGGAATGTGGCTTTAAGAATCTGCTTTTTCTCACATATCAAAATATAGTTAAGATTCATTGATGTATGTATAAATTAATAGCTTAATACCTTATATCTCAGAATAGTATGGAGGTACCACAATTTATCCACTCATCTACTGAAGATCATGATTTTTCTTTCATTTATATTTGGTGATACTGAAAAAAGCTATTATAAACATTTTTCCCAGGTTTTTATGAGTACATAAATTTTCAAGACAGATAAATACCTGAGAATGTGATTGCTGGAAAATATGGTAAATCTACATTTAAGTTCATAAGACACTGCCAAACTGTCTTATAAGTGATGAAAGTCCCACCATTTTGTATTCCCTACAGCAAATAATGAGTTTCTCTGTCTGTTCCAGTGGTCTGTCTGTTTGTGCTTTCATTGTTGCTCATAGTTATGGTTATTTTAGCTCTATGGTAAGTTTTCCAATTAGGTAAGGTGAGTCTTCTAACTTTGTCCTTCTTATAATACTATAGAAGCTATTTTACACTTGATCATAGCCAAAAAGCTCCGAAACTATCAGCTATTTTAAGTCTTTTGACTCTTACATATATATTTTAGAGTCACTTTGTCAATATCTTCAGAATAGTTGGCTGGAATTTGGACTTTAGACATCATAGAATCTGTAGATTAAGTTGAGATAAATTGATATCTTAACAATATGGAGTTTTCCGATCTGCAAACATGGACTATTTCTCAATTTATTTAAATTTTCTTTTATTTTTAATCAGTGGTTTGTAGTTTTCCACATGTATATCCTGTACATTTTTTGTTAATTTCATACCTAATTACTTCATTTTTGACATCATTACAGATGTTTTTTGTTATATATTCCATTTTTTCATTACTGATATTTGGGGAGGAAATCGAGTTCTTCAGAATTACCTTGTAACTTGTGCCCATACTAAAATTGAAAATTAAAATTAATTCCAGGAGTTTTATTTTTGTTGGTTGGTTGATTGGCTGGTTGATTGGTTGCTTGCTTTTCTCCCTATAGTTTGAGTTTTCTCCATAGACATTCATTAAATTAGCAAATAAATGCAGTTTTATTTTTTCTTTTCCAATATGTGTGGCATAGTTATTTTTCTTGCTTTTTTGCACTAGCTAGACTTCCAATACAATGTTGAAAAAGAGTGGTAAGATAAATTTATCTTGTGCTCTATCTAAGGGAAAATTATTCAGTATCTCAACATTAAGTGTGATATAAGCAGTACATTTTTGATAACTATCTTTATTGGATTAGAAAGTTACTTTGTGCTGTTAGATTTTGAGAATTTTTTGTCCATTGATGTTGCATGCTATTGAACACTTTTCCTCACCCATTGAGATCACAGGTTTTCTTCTTTAGCCTGTTAATATGTTAAAAGATTGACTTATGAAGGATAAAAGATTATCTCATCCTTGGATGATCTCCACCAGGGAATACTTTTAAATTGTTTGAGTCACTTTCTCATCACTGGGAGAAAATACATCACATTCACAATTTAAGGGAGGAGAGTTTTATTTTGGCTCACATTTTAGAACTTCCAGTCCTTTAGTTCTTTATCAGTTCCATGCAGAAGCAGCATTGCAGAAGGGTCTGGCAGAGGAAAGCTGCCCATCTCGTGACAGCCAGGAATCAGAGAATGAGGGGAGGAGCCAGGAAGGGGACACATCCTTTCAAGTCAAGCCCACAGTGACCTATCTTTTCCAACTTGAACCTACCTCCTAACAGTAAGTCAACTATTCTACCCTGATAATCCAATCATCTTCTAATCAACACACCAGGCTTTGGGGGCCATTTTAGATCTAAACCAGAACAAGAACATTTTAATACATTGCTGGATTTAATCTACAACTAGAGAGTCCTTCAAAGATGTATACACATTTCAGGAAAAGAAAAATAGTATGATGTTTTTTCAACAAATGATGTTGCTCTCCACTCATATGGGCGACCATAGAGCATGTTGCATATTGCAGACAATCCTCTACACTGGTGGCCTTTAGAGAAGAAATTGAAAATGCATGTGCAGCAATCTCAATGACCAAGGTTATCCAAACAGAATTTTGCCATACTAATAAATGGCCACCACTCTGAGCACCACTTGTAATTGTAGAGGCCAAAGATAACTTTTATTAATCACACGATGTCTCAATAAATTTAGCTTTAAAATATTTATATAAGTTTTTCTTTTCCTGAAGTGTGTATACATTTTTTAGCAGACTCTGTATATTGTTGAACATTTTTATGTCTTAAGTTCATAAGTGATACATCTATTGTTTCTTTTTCTTCAATGTCTTTTTCTTAGTATATGTTAATGCCAGCCTCGTAAAATGAGTTGGAGGTTATTCACTCATATTATCTGGAAAAATGTGCAGTATTGAATCACACATTTTTAAAACATTCATTTGATATCTTTCTTAGTCTGTTTTGTGCTACTGTAAGGAAATACCTGAGACTGACTAATCTAGAATGGAAATTAATTTTCTCGCAGTTCTGGAGAATTCAAAGTCCAAGGTCAAGGGATTGACAGTTTTATTTGCCTAGTTAACATGTGTTCTCTGCTTCCATGATGGAGCCTTGAATACTGTATTTTCTCCAGGGTGGAGGTGGGGGGTTGCTATGCTGTCACATGGCAGAAGGTAAAGGGGCAAAAGGAACAAAGTTCCTTCATCAAGCTCAACTATAAAGCTATGTAATTCCACTACAAGGGCTCTACCCTCATAGTTTAATCACCTTCTGAAGTCCCTACTTTTTAATACTGTGAAATCTACCATTAAGTTTCGATGTGAATTTGGAGGCGGCATAAACATTAACACTATCTGTTATGTTCGTGTACCAATTCTCCACAATAAATGTAATTATCGTGGAATGCAAACATGTACTGATAAAAATAAAAAATTTTAGACAATATCAAGTTGATGAATTAAGTCATCTGGACCAAGTAATTCTTTTTCAAAGATTTTTAGCTACAAATTCAATGTATCGGGTAGATATAGAATTGTTCAGGTTATGTATTCCCTCTTAAGTGAATTTTGATTGTGGTTTGTATCTTTCAAGAAATTGATCTGTTTCATTTAAATTACTGAATTTATGGGCACAGGGTAATTCATGGTATTCTATAATTATCTCTAATATTCTAAGATAAGTAGTAATGCCCTTTCTTTTATTTCTTATTTTGATATTTTGTGCCTTTGCTCTTTTTTTGTTTTTGTTGTTGGCCTGGATTGTTAGAGTTTTATTAATTTTATTAATATTTTCACTGGTCTCTAAAATTTTTCTTTGTCTTTAGTTTTCTGAAGAATTGAATATAATATGGCTAGATATGTGTGTGTGTGTTTGCATTTATGTGTGTGTGTTTGTTTAACCTGCTTAGTGTCCTCCGAGCTTCTTTGATTTATGCCTTGATGTTTGTCACCAATTTCTTTTTGCAATTCAGCTTGGGAGATCTATATCAAGTTATTACTCTCCTCAGCTGTGTCAAGTCTATTCAAGAGAATTTCTAAAATTATTCTTGAATGTTATTATGTTTTGTTTTGTTTTTCTGATTTCTAAAGCTTTCCTTTCACACTTTCTCATGAGTTTTTTCTCTTTTCTGATAGTACACATCTGGCTTCACATGATGTCCACATTTTCCATTAGATCTATATCACATTAATGATAGCTATTTTAAGTTCTCTCTGATAATTCGAGTATCAGTGTCATCTGAATTTGCTTCTGCTGATTGCTTTGTGTCTTCAAACTTTTTCTTTTAGCGTGCCTTTTACTTTTTTTCCTGAAAGCCAGGATTGTTATATAGGATAATAAACACTGATGTAAACAGACCTACGATCTAAGGATCTCTTTTAATCTGGCTAGGAGCTGGGTTGTATTTAGTCATGGTTGTAGCTAAGGGCACAAGAAGTTTAAAATTTAGTGTCCTTTATTGGACTTCCCTACTTGTTTGGGGCATTCCCTTTATACTACTCCTTAGAGAAAGTCTGTCTCTTGCTGCTTTCCTGGCTGGAATTGATGTTTCCTGTTCCTGGAGGCTTGCTTATAATATGATTCTGGAAAGTTGTTGGGGAGGAGAAGCATTCCCCAATATTCTGATTAAATCTTAGTTTTTGGAGTACACAGTTGGCCTGTGTACTGGGAATGTGGCCTTCACAAGTATATCTGCCCTTTCTCTAGGGATAGAGGTTTTTCACTGTCTGATTTCTAATTCTTCTCTCACTGTAGTAATTATCCTCCAAGTCTGTATTCATTGTTCTTGAATATACACTTTCTTATACACTTAATGTTTTAATTTTTCCATAAGTGAACCAAAGAGTCTGTGGCAGAGCAGACATCCTTTCATCCGGTTTGAATGGCATTTCCCGAATGCTGGCTGGCAATATCAAACCTGGAGATTAATCCCTTTGTTCCCTAAAGGATACAGGTCTGGATGGATTTAACAATGGCTACTCTTCCCCTCCCCCAACTAGCGTCATAGTGGGGGATGGGAACTTCCCCAGGATTCTTGACCTTGTGAGAGCCTGAGTTCCTATAGAGAAAACTTGTCAAAATGTATCTCTCCATAGTTGCAGCCCTCAGGAACTTCTCACTGCCATGACCATCCATAAGCAGCCTCTCACAATTCATCACATTTTTTAGTTTAATATTTATTCCAGATCATATGCCATCTTCCCTGTGACTCTTGATTGAGGTAAGTAAAGTCATGGCTTGTCTCACTAGAGGACCCTGTCTCAGTAGATTTTGGGATGGTGGTTTTCCCTCCAATCTCAGCTCTACAACGTGTCCAAGAACAGTTATTTATATTCAGTCTTACCAAGTTTTTCTTCTTGTAGGGATGGGGAATGATGATTTCCAAGATCTTCATATGTCTCAGCTAAAACCAAAGTCCCTGCAATGCAATTTTATTAAATTACGGCATCTAATTTTAAAATTATGAGTCAGTAGTTACTTGTCTCCTAATTCAGATTCTATTGTCTCTTATGATTCAAATATTAATTATTCTGAACCACATTACACACCAGCCACAAAATAACTACTCAACTCACCAAATTAGTTATTTATTATTTCTTAAGCTGAGAATTAAAATGGATTTAAGATTTCTCCCTTCTCAGGAAAAATTATGAGAAAGAAAGAAAAAATGGAAACAAAGTCTATTTAAATAGGGAAGGGTGGAGGGGGTGAAGGGTGCACAGGAAACGGGGGACAAAATAAGAACCAAGATACATCATGTACAGGTACAAGCACCCAGTGATGAATGTAAATGTATTGTATACCTAAAATGTACCAATAAATAAATATATATATTTATATATAAAGATTTCTCCCAATGGAAAAAATGGAAAT
>NW_004624762.1:20820035-20843380 GCF_000247695.1 Heterocephalus glaber | reverse complement strand
AAGGTACAATTCCCAATGAGAAATGTAATTGTGTTGTATACCTACAATGTACCAATAAAAGAATTTAATTAAAAAAAAAGATTTCTCCCTTCTCGTTCATGTTAGAGACCATGGTATTGATACAGGTTGTATGGTCCATTAAAGGTCGTTCAGAGTTTGTTACATAACTCAGAGTTCTGGCTAATTTCTTAGTTTAATTGTTGGAATGACCAGTAAACACATTACCTGCCATTTCCATTTATATGCAACAGTTGTAATTTTAGGAAAATTTATATTTAACTCTTTTATCAACCTTCTACTGCAAATAGTATTTAATTTTACTAATCATATCTTACATTCAGATAAAATCACTTTTATATAAATTATATCTTGACTCAGTCATAAATTAGTTCTTATTCCTATTTCAATGAATTTTGAATTACTACTGGAATTCAAAGAAAGTAAATAATTTGAAGCACAGGAAATTGACGAAAAGTCAGGAATAAAACTCAGTTCTTACACTTTTAAATCTCTTGCAGCCTTCTCTTAACTTGAGAAGTTAGCTGCCTTTAGCCTAATGCTGACCACTTGATATAATAGCCTGCACTATTTTTAGTACAAAAGAATGCACACCTGCTTTTTAGCTTTAAAAAGCATGCTTCCCAAGGCAATCTTCTCTGCAAAGTGAGTTCTTAAAAGTGTTGCCACTCTCTTCACCCATTCTCTTCATTTGAGGTGCTTTTAAAGGCTGCAACTGCTAAACTCAATAGAAACAAACAAGCATATTTTGTAATATCTTATAGTATCAGATCTTCTAGGAATAGTAGGCAAATATGTTTTGGAATGACCTCTTATATACTAAATTTTTTGCTCCCCAGTTCAAACATAATTACATTTCCTTTCTTTTTCTCTGAATGTATCATTAACTCTTTTATCATACACTTTCCATCTCTATTTTGAATTATGATTTATCTGTGGACATAAGCAATTATTTTCCTGTACTGGAAATACTTAAAGAAAAAATATTATGACATGCATTGTGTTGTAGCCATAGGACTTCTTAAATTGGTCCTAAAGTTTCTTTCATACATATTGGCCTAAAGGAAGTGAAACTTAGCTTGAGGTGTAAACATGATGAAAACTACTCTCCTAAAAAGTAGCTGAATTTTAGCTAATCACAAGCTCTCAACCATAAAACCCATATTCAAATAAGACAAATGCAGGCTGTAACTAATAGGGCTTTTACTGTGACTTGTGTGTGTGTGTGTGTGTGTGTGTGTGTGTGTGTGTGTGTTATATCCTTTCCTCTGGACTTAGAGCTGCAGGGAGATATATGTGGTGGGTCAGAGCATTCTCAACCATTTTTGTGCACACTGCTGCCTAATTCTGTAATCAAAAAATAAATCCAATTAAGATACGTAAAACTCAATTTGTTGTAATGTTGTCTTTTAACAGACTTAACAAAGTAACTGGCCCAGAATGGATACTAGTTCTGTGACTTTGGAAGAAATGTGTTGGTTTGTATTTTATTTGGTAGGTTCTGCAATTGGGTTTTAACTCTCAAAAACATGTTTCCAACAGTGACCTTTTCAGCTTTAAACATTGCAGTAATTTTATTCCCAGGTAAATTCTTGTGCAGTAGGAGAAAAAATTATGAAAAAATGTACATCTCTCACCCTCCCTCCTTCACTTTTTTTTTTTTTTTTTTTGCTTAAGTTCTTTTATTGGTACATTTTAGGTATACAATGCGTTTACATTTATCATTGGGTACTTGTACCTGAACCTGATGTATCTTGGTTCTTATTTTTTCCTCATTACCTGTGCACCCTTCCCCCCTTTCCCTATTTGCATAGACTTTGTTTCCTTTTTTTTTCCTTTTCTCATAATTTTTCCTTTCCCTTCTTTCCTTTCCCCTTCCCCTCCCACTTCCCCTACCCTTTGTACTTTTTCTTCCTATTTCAAATTATCAATTATTTGTTTTAATCCTTATTTACACTTTCAGTTTCTCACACTAGAGAAACTATTTGGTATTTGCAACCACTGTGGAAATCAGTATGGAGATACCTCAAAGAACTAGGGCTAGAGGTCCCATTTGACTCAGCTATTCCCCTGCTGGATATCTTCCCTCCTTCACTTTCTACCACCCTTTCTTCCTTCCTTTTCCTTTTTACTTTTTTTTGATACAAGGTCTTTCTAAGTTGCCCAGGCTGGTCTTGAGCTCATGGACCCAACAATCCTCTGGCCTCAGCCTCCTGAGTGCTAGGACTGTAGGCACATGCCATGTAGGAACTCCCCATTTACAATTATAATTTCTTGTATACTCATTTTGTTAACAAAAATTTAATTTCTATGGAAGGGATATTCAGGAGTGCCAAAGTAATGTACATTTTAACTTTCAGTAGGTTGCTATGAGTTGAATTATATGCACTAAAATATGTTGAAGTTGTAAATTATGGAGCTTATGAATTTTATGTTATTTGGAAATACAATCTTTGTGGATGTAATCAAATTAAGATGAGATCATAGTGAACTAGGGTGGGTTGTGATCAATTGCCTAGTGTCTCTATATGAAGAGGGCCATTTAGACAGATGCACAGGGGAGAACTTCATGTGAAGATGCAGGTAGAGATTGTGGTGATGCATCTATAAGTTTAAGAACACCAAGGATTTCCAGCAACCACCAGAACCAAGGAAGAGGCAAGGAAGGCTTGTCCTTTAGGGCTGTGTGAGAGATCATGCCCATGTGTGCAGTTTGAATTCAGATTCATAGCTTTGAGAAGTGTGAAAGAATACATTTCTGTTGTTTGAAGCCAATTTTGTAGCACTCTTTCAGAGCAACCCTAGGAAACTAAAAGATAGATGTTGCTAGATTCGTATCACAAAAGTTGAGTGTTTATGTCTTATTTTGGGAGTTATAATGGCAATTGTTTCAATGACTGTCATTTAGAATATATTTGTTGTTGGTTTTAGTAAGACAGCTACCTTAAAATGCTTCTTGATATTATTTTTTTGCATGGCACTTGTATTAAGATATTAAGACTGTGAGTTCTATCAAATGATTTTTCAACATTTATTAATGTGATCACAAAGCCATTTTGACTTGAGAGAATAGATTATGTTGATATCTTTTATGATAATTGACCTATCTTTTGTTCCCTAAATAAACCTTACTTGTTATAATGTGAATTTTTCTGACTTTATTGTCTAATATTATATTTTGAATGCTTCATCTATATCCATAATTGATATTGGGTTGGTTATACTTTGTATTGTTATCAATTTGATATTAAATCTTGTTAGCTTCCTAAAATACATTGTAGAGCTTTTCACCTTTTTCTATTCACCCAGAATACTTTAGATTACACTGAAATAAACTTTACCTCTTAATGTCATATAGATCTCATCTTTAAACCTCTCTGCTTCTTATGATTTTTAAAGGAAAATGTTCACTTGAAAAAAATTAATCTTTTACTAATATAGAAAACATTTTACAGAAAGCTCTTCATACCCACTACTAAGCTTTAACTAAAATTGGAGTTCAGGTTGGCATGAATCTTGTTATATCCATGATGATTTGTGACTTAAAAAGTAAAGTTTATGACGTCAATGATGTTCAATTCCTTTCCAAAAGCTAGAGCCTTTTATGCAATATAAAGATGAAATAATCTGGGACTCCCCCTTTTTCTTCTTAAGTAAGTTCATCAAGCATTAGTTGAGAGTAGTACAGTGCCACACTTTCCCTGCAGAAGGACTAAAGGAGACTAAAGGCATAAACTGAGCCCTGTACTCTTAAGTTAGTAACCATATTGATAATGTGGTTACTAACTATTCCACAACACTTTTGATAATCTTTGGAGGCAATGGAGATAATGGTATTGTTTGCTTCCCGGGATGACTGAGAATTAAATGAGTTAGTAGGCATATAGGGTAAATTCTGTGGGGCCCAATCCAGATTCACACTTTAGGACCAAACTACTCATTCTCACAGCTGCTGAGAGTTGGCTGCTGATGACTCACAATTGAGTCTTCGTATCAAACTGCCTTGGGCTGAAAGCAATTGTTTGAACAAGGTTATGGCTCATCTCAGGAGCCGAATGAGACCATAAATTGTTCAGTTCTATCTGGTCCTCTTGGATAAATTTAGGACAATTCTAACAATTCACCAACTGATAAGTTCACCATGTGTAATACATAGTTAATTATAGTGTCAACTGGAGTAAGAAACACCTAGCAGATTGGTTTAGCCACAGTTTCGTGTGTGTGTGAATGATTAACTTACCAAAGATGGAAAACTCACCCTGGGTGTGGGTGGTACCAACCAATAGGCTTGTAGCCTGGACGGAATAAAAAGGGAAAGGAGAATGAAGTCTTGCTTCTGTTTCTTTGGAGGACCTCCAGGCCTCACTGTCACCTTTGGAAAGTTTCTCTCCAGGATTCCAGTGTAGATGCTTCAGCCTTCCATTGCAACCCTTTGGCTTCCTGATAGGAACTCACACAGGAGTCTGTGGTACATTTGACTTTTGTCTGGATCTTTCAGATCACTAGCACGCAGCCAGTTCTTTTGAATTCTTCCACACATGACTCTGCAGGTGACCATTGTAAGCTTACATTATAAAGCACACACACGCACACACCTCTCTTTCTCTAGTGAACCCTAGCTGATAAACCATGGTTCTGATTGAAGCCTCTGTTGTAGCTGCTATACCCAGCTTCTTTTGCTGTCCAGGTTTGCTTTCCTCATCTTCTCAAAGAAATTGTTAACATGAGAATCTCTGATAAGATTACTACATGCCACTTGTCTCAGACTTTGTATCCAGAGGAGCAGAACCTAAGACAATACTTAAAACGGAACTTTGTAAACATTTAATAAATGCTAACTTTGGGGGGGCGGGGTCACAGGGTTTCTCTATGTAGTTCAGGCTGAACTTGAACTCACTACATAGCCCAGGCTGGCCTCGAACTTGAGTCCATCCTCCTGCCTCAGCCTCCCAAGTGCTGGGATTACAAGCACACACCACCATGCCTGGCAAATGCTAACTTTTATTACAAACTATTGACATCATCATCATAGATCTCAGATAGTACTGAATCTTTGCTGCTAATCTCAGAAAGCGCCCCAAAGTGTAATGATGGAGTTCGTTCATTTTCTCTAGGCTGAAATCTCATTTTTTTCCACTCTTATATTTGTGTTCTAACTCTAAACAGAATGAGGATGCATGAAGGATTAAGTCTCCTGTACCTGAAAAATTTTTCCATCTGAGCAAAATAGTTTTATCTATTGTATACCATCATTTATCTCATCAAAAGCAATAAAATATTTTGTAATTTTAAGCTCAATGTGTTATGGGCTCCATTGGTGCAAGCTGCCAGAGAAAACATACTTGAAGCCAAAAGTTAAATGAAAAAAAAAATGGAATTAAAATGTTGGGAAAATATTGATTAATGTTTTCTACAGTTTTGAATTTTAGTCATGAACCTCCTCAATCTAGCCTACACTGAAATCTGTGTGTGGAGGGGTGTGATGTGGCCCTATGTGGGTAAGTGCAGATGATTTGAAATATATAAACAGATACATTTCATCAACACATGTACATCAAGAAAGTGTAACAGTCAATTATGTGACTACTCTGGTTAATTGAAGATAGATGACAGTACCTAAATTTGGCATGAGGGAATTGAATACTTCTATTAACATGAGACTTTCTGTCCCTAAATTGTCTACAAGCAGATTTAACATTCATCCTAAACACACTCAGTAGTAATTTACAAAAATATCAGAAAAGCTTCACAAGTTGACAAAATGACATCAACATTTAAAAAATTTTGTTATCATGTTGTTTAAATTTTGAATTCAGATTCATATCCAAAATAAAGTTATATGGTCCAGTTATTCTTTGGGTAATATCTATCTGTATTGAAAAGATATTTATAATACTCAAGAAAGCATTGTTTTACATCCTTCTGAAAGCTCATTATTAAAGTTTTGCTATTTCACATACTTGTGCTGGAATTTAATAGTTTAATTATCCCACCAGTTAGTCCTGATTAATTACCCGTTCAAGAATCTCTGGGATGCTCCTCAATGTTAAAGAATAAGAGAAACTGATAGAACAAAGCAGCTATATACCGACTCAAGAAGATACCACATTTGCCCTTCATTTTCAATATTTTTAGGGGATAATTGAGTCAATACCTTTAATTGTATAAAATAAATATGTGTGGACAATGATCCCAGTCAAGAACAAGATCTGCACTCTGTACCAAAACATTGGATGGTATCAGAAATGGGAGCCCAGGTTAAGCAGACTGCTGAAAGAGGCAATTTCATTACTTTTCTGTAGTCAGTTCAATAAAAATATACTGACTTCAAAAAAAACTTTTCAGTAATAATTCAGCACAGAAAAGTTATTCCTGGCAGGGTGCACAGGCTATGCAAATTTCAAAGTAAGACAAATTGATAAGGACTATGTTGGTATTTGAGGCAAATGTAGATTCCTAAGGAGGAAAAAGAAATGAATAATTATTTCAAAACATTCTATTTATCTCCAAGTAGCCGTTTGACTTTTTAATGGTGTAGATGGGCCTTGGAAACAAAACAGAGCTATCTATCTCCACTGACTGACCAGTTACAATTTGAAATTTGATGGCTACAATCATACTCTGATTTGGGTGCCTTCAAATAAAGATTAAAGAGTCAAGAAAGGGGAATTTTTAAAAAAAGCTTGGGAATGAAATGTGATTTTAGGGACTGATTGGTAAGAAAAATTAATCTCAAGACTAGGAAGTTCTTTCAAACTATGTTATGACACGTGCCAAACATTTAGAACACCAAATGTGGTGTCCTTTCTGTGTCCTGTCTGCTTCTTGAATCCAGAGCTATAAAATTATTGAACTAGTACATACAGAGGAGTCACAACAAGAGATAACATAATTCAAATTACTGCTAAAGTCAACTCAAAATCAGCCTCCAGACATTTTTCCAGGTATGTATCCTTCTGTAGGACTGTGATAATTTGTTTTTAGCTTTGACAGAATATTTTAAATGAAATTAACTGGTACACTGATGTGAAAATTGGACATACCTGTGAATTACTGTGGAATATTTTGATACATGTATAACTTTTATAATAATAAAATCAAGTTAAACATATCTGTCTCCTCAAAAGTCATCCTTTGTGATGAAAACATTCAAAATCCTTTCTTCTAGTGTTTGGAAATATACAGTATATTATCATTATCTATAGTCAACCTCCTGAGTCATATCATAACTTCTTGCTCATGTCTAACTACAACTTAGTATTCATTGACCAACCTCCTCCCATTCTTTACTTTCTTCTACCTTCTACAGCCTCAACACTATTCTACTCTCAACTTGTAATAGATCAACATTTTTACATTCTAAATATGAGTGAGATCATGTGGTACTTGTCTTTCTGTGCCTGGCTTATTTCACTTAACTTGAGCAGCAATTTGTTTTTTTTGTTTTTTTTGTTTTTGGTACCAGGGATCGAACTTGGGACCTTGCGCTTGCGAGGCAGACACCGGAACCACTGAGCTAAATCCCCGGCCCAAATTTCACTTAACTTGATAACATCCAATTCTGATTCCAACCATGTTGTCCTGAATGACAGATTTTTATTTTTTTGTATGTCTGAATAGAATTCTACCGTGTATATGTACCACATTTTCTTTATCTGCTAATGAGATGATGGACACTGAGGTTGTTTCCACTTCTTGGGTATTGGAAATATTGCTACAATAAACCAGGCCATGCAAATGTCTTTTCAGTATACTGATTTCATTTTCTTTGGTTATATAGCCAGCAGTGGGATTGCTGGTTCTTATGGTAGTCCTAATTTGATTTTTTTGAGGAACTTCCCTACTGTTTTCCATAATGGCTATAGTAATTTACATTTCTACCAACAATATACAAGGTTTCCTTTTCTTCACATCCTCACTAGCAATTATTAATTTTCACATTCCCATTTCTTTTTTTTTTAGTTTTCAGTTGCTATTAGCATGTTTCCAGTATATAATATTTATATTCTTTGTGAGTAGTTGGTACATGTACATAACACATTTTAATGCTTTTTTCATCCCTTTCCCTGTCCCTCTTTTCCCCCTTCCTCTATCTTCTTACTGGAGGGAAGTGACATTTCATTATGATTTTGATTGGTGATATTTAGTAGTGTTCAACATTCCTTTTCCTAGGCCTTGTCATAGCCATTTTTTCATCATTGGGACAAAATACCCAACACCTACAACATAAAGGAAGGGTGGTTTATTTTGACTCACTTTTTCAGGCTTTGGTCAGCTGGCTCCAAAATAGAAATGACATGGCAGAAGGGTCTTCACAGAGTATAGCTGCTCATCCCATGGTAGCCAGGAAGCAGATAGAGGGAACAGAGGATCTAGGGAGGGACACATACTCTTCCAGGTCACACCTCAGTGATCCGCCTCTCTCAGCCAAGCCCTACCTCTTAACAGCACATTTAGTTTAAAACTCAACAGTGGATTAATCCACTGATTAGTATATGGGCCTCATGATCCATTCACCTTCCAAAAACCTCACCTCTGAACATGTGAGGCTTTTGGAGGACATTCTAGATCTAAACCATAATAGCCTACTGGGCAGTTGTAGGTCTTCTTTTGATAAATTTCTACTTAGATCTCTTGTCTATTTTTAAATTGAGTTATTTACAATTTTGCTGTTGAATTTTTTGAGTTCCCTATATATTTTGCATATTAACGCTTTTTTAGAGTTACAGTTGGCAAATATTTTCTCCCATTATGTAGGTTTTTCTTTTCACTATGTTGATTGTTTCCTTCTCTGTGCAGAAGGGTTTTTTTAATAACTATTTTGATGCAATCTCATTGGTATATTTTTGCCTTTGGCTTCTGTGATTTTGGGTTCTTATCCAGAAGTCTTTGTCACTTCCAATGTCCTTAAGCATTTCTCTTTATTTCCTTCTGGTAGTGTCATAGTTTTACATCTTTCTTAAATTTCAGTCTTTAATCCATTTTTAGTTTATTTTTTAAATTGGTGGAAGAATCTAAAATGGCTTTAAAATAATTCTGGTCCATGCTCCTTCAAAAATCTGGCTGGGCCCTAGTAAGAGTCATGAAAGACATAATTCCAAGTCAGCAAACAGCAGTCACTTGTTATGAACAGAAAGAGGTAAGAAATCTAATATTTGTGGAGTGGCTATTGCATGCTAAGTCTATCCCAATAAATTCCATATACACCACGTTAATTATTTTCAAAACAACACTCAGAAGTCTGTATATAGGTTCTTATTTGGACAGTTGAGAAAATGAGGTTTAAAGTATCACAAACTGAGAAGCAGGAACATCACTGTGGTATGATGTAAGCAACCACTCTAGCTCTCTTCAGAGAATCTGTAGACATTGGTGGGAAGAGATAGAAACATGAACGTAAGGCGTTATTTATGGAAGAGTGGATGTTTTATCAATAGGATTGTTTAGCATATGATCTGGCATATAATGATTTTAACAACTTTGTAGAAACAAGATTTCACAGAGAACTGTCCTGGTATTCAGGAAAGATATCATGGACAAAGTGAAATTCAAATTCAACAACAGCTCCTTGAAAACTAAGTAGAATATATCTAAGTGAGAGCATGTAAAACACATTGCCAGTGATGAGACTCTCATAATCAACAGTGAATTAAGGAAAAAGAAAACTGTCTGCCCATATGATTGTATGGTTTTAGTGGGAGGAAAGTTTAACATTAAGGTTAAAATTAATCTGTAAACTGGGCGTGGTGACACACATTTAATTCCAGCACTCCAGGAAATTGAGACAGGAGGATAACAACGTTGACCTCAGTCTGAACAAATTAGTGAGATGCTGTCTCAAAAGGGGTGGGGGTGGGGTGTTGGTGATGTAGCTCAGTGTAAAGGTCCTAGGCTCAGTCCCCAGTACTAAAAAAATGCTGGGCTGTATATGTTACATTTCAGCTCATATAACCATTTTGTTTAGCACTTATAGTATTTGTAATTGATTCAGTTGAGGTCTTCAGTTAATCTTATTTTATGAAAAAATAAAACAAAAATTTGTAACACAATAATAAGAGAATAGCAATAGTTAATACACTGTGTATCATTATATTCAAAGTAGTTACTCAGAGTACAAAACATAGACCAAAAAGATTTATAAAGAAGGAACAAACAAGTAACAACACAAAACTTTCTTTTCAACAAATTAAGATAAACTAATATTATAAATGAAACAAATTAGAATACATATTAAAATATGTTTGAAACAATGGAATAGGTAATGTGAAGAAGTATTTGAAATCCCTATATTCTATTTATCTCTCTTCTACTTTGACCTTTATTTTATGATCTCAAGTTGCATCTATTTACCTACAAATGCTTCAAGTTTGTGTTTCTTTATGGTAGCATAGTACTCCATTATGTATAAACACCGCATTTTCCTTATCCATTCATCTGTTGATGGGCATATATGCTGTTTCCAAGATCTAGCTATTTATTATAAATTGTGCTGCTATAAAATGGGTATTCATGCATCCCTATAATTTGCTGATTTTAGCTCTTTTGGGAAGATGCCTGGAAAGGGGATAGTTAGGTCAAGTGGAATTTTTATTTTTAGTTTTTTGAGGAATCTCTATACTGATTTCTATAGTGGTTGTACTAGTTTACATTTGTACCAACAATGTACAACAGTTTCTTCTTCCCCACATCCTCAAAAGCGTTTCTTGTTATTAGATTTTTTTGAAGATAGTCATTCTTTCTGAGGTAAGATCATATCTCAGTGTAGTTTTAATTTGCATTTCTCAAATGGCCAGTGATGATGTGCAATTTTTTCATGTTTATTGGTCATTTGTACTTCTGAGAAGTGTTTATTCATTAAGATTGCCCATTTTTTTTTCACTAAGGCTTTTATTTAGGGGGGGTCTAATTTTTTTAGTTCTTTATATGTTCTTGACGTTAGTCCTCTGTCTGAGGGATAGATACCAAAATGTTTTCTCATTCTGTAGACTGTCTCAGCACTATGTTGGTAGTCTCTTCTGCTATGCAGGAGCTTTTTAATTTGATCTGACTCCATTTGTTAATTCTTAGTATTATTTCTTGTGCATTTGGGTTTTATTCAGTAAATCCTTGCTTACACCTATGTCTTCCAGAGTTGTACCGATTTTATCTTCCAGCAGATTAAGTGATTCAGTTTTAAGATTTAGATCATTGATCTATTTTGATTTTAGTTTAGTACATGGTGAAATACATGGGTCTAGACTCAATATTCTGCATGTAGACATCCAATTTTCCTAGCATCATTTCTTATAGTGTTTATCTTTTCTGCAGTGTGTATTTTTGGCAACTTTATCAAAGATCAAATAGTTGTATATGTCTCCAGTTGTCTCTACTTCTTCTGTTCTTTTCCATAGAGCTACATGTCTGTTTTGTGCCAGTACCATGTTCTTTTATTCATGATAGCTTTATAATATAACTTCATGTCTGGTATTGCAATGGCACTTGCTTTGTTTCTGTTATCCAGAATTGCTTCTGCTGTTCTATGTTTCTTCTGAATCCATATAAATTTTATGATTGTTTTTTCTAGATCTGTGAGGAATGATGTTGGTATTTTGATTGGGATTGCATTAAATCTATGTATCAGTTTTGAAAGCATATAGACACTTTGATTATGTTAGTTCTACCCATCCAGTAACAGGGAATATATTTCAATTTTCTTATGTCCTCCTTGATTAACTTTCTCAGAGTGATGTAATTTTCACTGTAGAGGTCTTTCACGTCCTTAGGTTAATAACACATAAATATTTACTTTTTAAAAATTCAATTGTGAATGGTATTATTTTCTTAATTTCTTTATCAGTGAGTTCATTGGTAGTGTATAGAAACACTATTGATTTTTGTGTTTTTATTTTGTATACTGCAACAATGCTGAATTTGTTTATCAATTTTAGGAATCTTTTAGTGGAGGTCTTTGGGTCTTGTAAGTAAAGGATCATGTCATCTGCAAGTAATGATATTTTCACTTCATCTTTTGCTATCTTCATCTTTGCTATCTTCATCTTTTGCTAACTTCATCTTTGCTTCATCATCTGCTTCTTTTCATTTCTTTCTTTTGCCTGATTGCTCTGGCTAATGTTGTGAGGGCTATGTTGAAAACGAGTGGTAATAATAGGCATCCTTGTTATGTTCCTGGTTTTAGAAGGAAGGCTTTCAGTTTTTCCTCGTTTAATATAATGTTGGCAGTAGGTGGGTAATAAATGGCTTTTGTCATATTGAGATAAAAACCTTCTATACCAATTTCTTCAGAATTTTTATCATGAATGCATATTTGATTTTGTCAAAAATCTTTTTCTGCAGCTATTAAGATGATTATAAGATTTTTGTCCTTGCTTCTATTTGATGAATTATATTTATTGATTTGCATATTTTAAATAAATACCTGTATCCCATAACCCTACTTAGTCATGGTGGAAGATCTTTTTGATTATTTGTTGCATCCTTTTTGCTGGTATATCATGAAGGATTTTTGTATCAATGTTTGTTAGAGAAATTGGCCAGTTGTTCTATTTTTTTGCTTGGATCCTTGTTTGTTTTGGGGATCAGAATAATGTTAGCATCCAAGAATGCTTTTGTGACTATAATAATTCTAATTATTCTTATGCAGTGATACTTCGGTTGTTGAGCAGCTGCAAGCTTAAACTTTCCACTACTCACAAAGCAAAGTTCGAAAAAAAATCTGCTTGGTGTTCATAACTTTGCTCGATAGTTGAACTGAAAATCTGACTTGAAAAAGCCTGAGTCATATGTCTCATCTCACTGCAGACACAAAGTCATGCAGACAACATATAGTGCATGTGTTAGTGCATTAAAACATTCATCATTGTGCTTTTTTGTGTATTTGTGCTTTATTTGCATAAAATATTGTAACTATGGCTCCAAAGAAAGTGATACCAGCAGTAAAGCTAAGAGGAAAACTGTGAGAACCATGATAAAGAAAAAATCATTGCAAAATTTATTAAAGTCCTGGAAAAATAAATTTATAAGTGTAATTTTGGGCCTTGGAAGCAATGATTTGGTCCTTCTTATGGGAAAGTATGCTCAGTTCTTGAACTTTTTGTGTTTGAACATGAATTTGGAACAAATTGATTTGACAAACAAGGTGTCTCTGTATTAGTCCTCTTTTGAGTGATGTAGAAGCTGTTGGATCCATTGCTCATGTTCTCTGTTTTTTTTAAGGTATATATATTTTAATTAGCCACTGATCACAGCTCTGTCCTCTAGATCTGAAACTCTTCACATTGGTCACTTCTACTGCCCATACTTTCAATTTTATTTTTAATATTCTGGGTTTCTGTTTGGAACTTTTTTAGGCACTTATTTATGGACTCTCCTTCTTTGCTATGTTAGTATTCATATTTAGTAACTCTTTCTTTAACTCCATTAGCTGTTTATTAGTGTCTTCTTCTCTAGACTCACTGGTCTTTTGTTTCATTAGGGTCAATATCTGATTAGTTGTATGGTATTTAAATTCATTAGGCACTCGATTGAACTGTTTTACCTCTATTAATACCCTGTCATCCCTCTCTGCTATGTAGCTTATGATTTCCTCCCCATTCAAGCCCACATCAACTGGTTTTGGGATGTGGGAGTTTATGAAAGCATTTTGCTGCCTTGTCTTTTCATGTTTCTGTATTTTGTTTGTTTATTTTTGCTGAGGCTTGCAAATTCTTTGGTCCTATTCTTCAGGAGTGAGCCACAGTATTGTTTATGACCCCCAGGCAATCCAGATATTGGCATAGAGCAAAAAACAATTGTCAGCCACTTCAATGTTACCTTGGCTATCATAGTAAATTCAGTGACATGAATGACATCAAATATCAACTGCATATTTGGACAAATCCTAGGAAACACTCATGAATAGCCTTTAATGAGAATAAAGGGGACTTTGATTTTAGTGAAGACAATTAGGCCACCCATATATTGACTTATAGTAATGCAGACCACTAATTTCTGTTAGATTTAGACAGCTGTGTCAGAACTCAAACATACCACTAGCTTAAATTCTTTCTTCTTCAGGATTCTCCCCTGTGATTACTACAATCAGCAAACCTGGCCTCCCACAACAGAATAAAGGCCCTATGATCTTCCTAGTCTGATCCTGGCCTCCCAGGGTGGTCATAGGAGATCTCTGTTTATCTCTCACACTCTCCAATCCTGCCTCCCAAAGCTGCCTCTCCCTGGTCTCTGGGGTAGAGTAACAATTCAGTCTGGAACCAAAACTCTCCTCCTGGATGTTGCTCTCTTCTTTAATCAGGTTGGTCCGGTGCTTGTCACCTTTGTTGCCCTGTACTGTGGAGAACCCAGTGGCAGAGGCAGCATCGGTTGAAGTAGGTTGCCTAGCCCTGCTAGCTCATTGTGGAGCCTGGGTGGACCTTGTCATCAGCTGGGGGATGCTGGTCCCAGGCAGGCGTTGGTGTCAGCTGGGGGCAGGATGCACAGCTTCCAGCTCCCCCTGGTTCAGTAAAGGTTCCAAGTTCTGAGTGGATTTGGCATCAGCTGGCAGCAGGGCACATGCTTCCCATGTCCTCCTAGCTTTGTGAGTGTCCAGAGCAGGTATGTCTTCTGTTAATCTGACATAAAGAAATAGAAGAGGAAGATGGATCATGTATATGAGAAAAGAGACAGTGTAGGTGATGTCAATGAAAATTTTATAAAATTGGTCCTTATGCTATGCATCTAGCACATCTTATCTCTGATACTAGCTTTATTTTGTGACTGTAGCAAATCACCATAAATTTGATACTTTCAAACAACATAAATTTAAAGTCACAAAGTTTTGAAGGTCAGAAGTGCTAAGTAGTTCTTAGTTGGCTAAATATGAGGTGTCACCTGGACTGTGTTCCTTCTAGGTGCTCCAGAGGGGTGTATTAGTTAGTTTTTCCCTGCCATAAAGAAATGCCTGACAGAAGATACTTGTGCGAAAAAAGAAATTTATTTAGTTTAAAGTTCTGTTGCTTCAAAGACCAAGCAATATAGCCCCTTGGTTGCATCACCTCATGAGAAATTACAATTGTGACGCACACGAGAGAGCAAACATTACACATCAATATGGCAAAACAGAAAAATCTAGGTGGGGGCCAAGATTACTCCTTTTATAACAGCCTTCTTTTTTCTTTTTTTTTTGGTACTGGGGATCGAACTCGGGTCCTTGCGCTTGTGCAGCAGGCGGCGAAACCATTGAGCTAAATCCCTGCCCTATAACAGCCTTCTGAGAAGAATTCAAGGGGTCACACAAGAACTACCATCAGAGGGCATACTCCTAGTGAGCTGAAGGCCACCCACCAGACCTTTTAAAGGTTCCAGAGTACCACCCAATACTACTACTACTACTATTGCCATGAAGCCTTCCATCATATGACTCTTAGTGAGTAGAAAATTAAACAATATCCAAATCATATTAAGGAGAATTCATTTCTTTTTTGCCCCCTAAGTTCTATAGGCTACCTGCATCCCTTAACTTATGGCCTCCTTCCAGAAATTACATCACTCTTACTTCTGCTGGCCTTATCACATCTTTTCTGACCCTGACGCTTTTTACTCCCCCTTTCACTGAAAAGGACACTTGTAATCACATTGGGTCCCACTCAGAGAATTCAGTGTAATCTCCCCAGCTCAAGATCCTTGACTTGATTATATCTGTAAAGTCCCTTTTTTCCATATAAAGCAGCATATTCACAGGTTCCTGGGATTAGGTCATGGACATCTTTGGATGGCTGTTAGTTTTCCTATAACACTAACATGATAAAACATCACTCCTTTAGATACATCCACTCATCTATTCCAATGGGTAAATGTAGCACATGAATAAATGTGAATTGACTCCTCACATAAGTCTTAATTATGTCATTTTGAGCATCTATTAGGCCCTCTAATCCTCCATATCGTCATTAGAAAAACTGAAATATTTTACATATCTAAGTTTTGTTTTGGAGATTGGTGGGATAATGTAGGTGAAAATAGCTTCTTTTAATGAAAACAGCAACAACGATAGTAACAAAATTTTGTGGTAAGAACCCAAAAATTTAATGAGCATTAGTTATACTGACATGCATAATATAGACCTAAAATAGAATGAATAATTTTTAATTTAAATAGAATTTATGTAAATACAATAAAACCATTATTGAGAATAATAGAGTCTATTAAGATTCTTATCAATTATAATGACTTCACATATAAGCAGTGAAGACTCTCAAATTCATTAGTGGTATTTTCATGTTAAAGGGTGAGTTTGGCCTGCTCAAATATTTCCAGAGTTAAAATAAATCATCAGAAATGTTAGATTCATTCTGACATGTGTATATGCCAATCTCCTAAGGATGCTTTTGGATGAGCGAGGTTTGTTTTTAGTTCAGGCAGATCCTCTTAAAATTGTAGTGTATTAATGGAGAAGATGTGTGGTATAACTTAGATATTTACTGAGATTTACATTCCACGACAGCCACAGACACTTACAACATAATTGATACTCATAAATCCTTGAATAACTTCAAAAATGCTTGCATAATTCCTACCAAGTAGTTCTAAAATTCTTCAGAATATGTGATTTCTTTGAGCTTAAGGTAGTTTGGTACTGGGAAATAAACGGAGTCTCCATATGTCAACCCCATCCATACGTCCAATTTGTATCAATATACCTGTCCTGTTGTGAATAAATAAGCACTTTTTCTTCTTATTCCTAAATATTTTAAAGCTTCAAGTTCATTGCATCCAGCTGTCTTGTCATGTCCATGAGAAAGGAAAGTATTATGAGAACTGGGCTTTCAACAAGTCAGATCTCTCAGAGTCCTTGAGTTCCTCAGAACCCACACTTTAAGAAAATACCTCAGTAAATCTCTTTAACATTCACATTTAACTACCTTGAAATAAAAAAAATCCATAATCTATCTCAAAATCAGGAAAATAACCAATAACATTTTCCACAGGACTCCTTCGACATTACTCCTACCATGATCCTACATGAAAATGTTACAAGTGATTTGATGATAGTCAGGTACATCAAACTTTTCTTTTGACACAAAACTTCATTTCAGTATTTTCTTCTTTCAATACAGGCACTAAATCTGTGATCAATAGAACCTATTTCATCTCTGTCTAATCCAGACATCTAAAATTTCTTACCAGCTATGGTTGTGCTCTGTGAGTCATGTGCAATATAGCTAATGAAGTAGTGTTTGCCGTAACACCCCTGATAAGTTCCATGTGACCTCTGGTACAGGCTGAAGGGTTAGGACTCAAAAGACTCAGAATTCTACCAGGTCAAAGTGTTTTGGAGTATAGATGAATGTGTCATTTGACTACGTGGGTATAATGAACAGTTGAATGAAAGAAAAGAAGAGAGTTGCCACTATTAAATGTTTATGTGCTACATCCTCTTCTAAAAACTTTATATACAAAATCACATTATCTCTTTTTAACAATAACTCTTTAATGTATAGAGAATGGTGGTAATTTCTACAGAGAACAACTAGTCAGGGAAAAGAATAAAAAGAGGGTGAGCAGTTAATTAACGCAATTAATTTTAAAGAAATGGTCAAGGAATATTCATGGCATTTGAACAAAGCTCTAAAACAAGTGAATCAGTGAGAACAATGCACGCCTGAGGCAAAATCGTTAAATTTAAAGGTAAGCATATGGAAAGTCTAGGAGGGGAAAATTTGTCTGGTGTATGGTACAGGAACCTCAGGAAGACAAGTTTGGTCTGGGGGACTAGTAGAAAAATAAAGCAAGAGTGCAAGGTGAAGAATGTGTTTTAGGGGCTTTCTATGTGTGTTAGTTACTTTTCTCTCATGACTGAGAGAAAATACCTGACAGCCAAAGTTAAAGGGGGAAAGGTTTATTTAGTTTACAGTTCATAGAAGTTTCAGTCCATAATTGACTGGCTCCAAAGCAGGGTGGCAGAGGGGTAATAATTCATGGCAGTGGAAGCACTAAAAAACAAGAGAGGTGGGAGGGGCATCACAGAGGAGAATCAGTTCATGTTTCTCACAAGGTAGCAAAAGCAACGAGGGACTTTAACGGTGTCTTTCTGCTCCTTTTATCTTATTCAAACTATGGGGATTAGGGTGGTTCCAAGCCAATCACTCACGTGTAGTGATTTAGTAATCACACGCCCTTAATCCTAGCATCACACACTCCAGAGTCACCCGCCTCAGAAAAAGCATGAGGCTTTGAGGGGACATCTAAATATAAGCCATAACACTGTGTTACAGAAGGGGTTGTGGCTCTTACCCTCATGATGATGGTATGCCTTGTTTATCTCTCCATGTACCTTTTCCACTATGTTCCTTTCTGCTTTCAGTGGACCTTGGGAGTCAAAATACATAGACTGTCCCATCCTGGATCCCATATCTGGTAACCTCCTTTCAAGTCTAGTCAGCTGGAAAGAGCAGAAAAATAAGAACCTCTGCCCTAGTCATGTGTGCCACAGCTCTCCTGGGGCAACCTTATCACAGGGCTCTGGATCTTGGGCTATCTTGGTGAAATTATTCCTTTGGTTTGCCTATTCAGATCTAGGCAAGAAAAGGCTTCAAGCTCTTGCCAGTTCTTGCTTGTTTCACTGTTCCTGATTCTTTGCCTTGAGCCCCTGTTCTCTAAATATAGCCTTTCAGTAGATTCTTCAGTTAAATATTTTGAAAGTGCAATTTCTTTTACTGTACCAAATCCTTACTGATTAAAACAGAAAGCTGTTGGGAGGATTTTGAGTACAGGAATAACATGATCTGGCTTATGTTTCAGAAGAATCATGTTAGCTACTTTTTTTTTTTTTTAATAAAAGAAGCCCTGGCAAGTTTTATTAAATAGAAATTGTGTGTGACTTACTTTTCACCAGCCTGTTCTGCATGTTTCTGATGATATCAAAATCTCCCAGGTCAATGACAGCCAGTGCTCATATTCTGTAGTATTTTCCTCATGCTATTTCCAAGGCAATAGAACTCTCACAGTGGCGATAGATACCAGTTTTGACTAATATAGTATCATAGTCTATTTTGGATATCTTCAAAGCTGAACAGTTGGTTAGTGACAATGACTGATTTTGCTTTACCCTGTCTGATCATCTTCAGAGTATGTTTTTATTCAAAAGACCCAGCATGTGCTTTCTGCTTTTCATAATGAGTTACACCCTAGAGCTGATTGACTTCAGTGACTTTTTCATATCCTTTGTGTACACCATTTTCCTGCCTTAGGTGCTGGATGACCTGCAATAAAAACCAGCTGCCAAGATGATTAGAGAGCCAAAAGAGAAATGCCTGGTTGCTCTTTTGAGAATTGACTCTAAGGGGGAAAGCAAATAAGCAGGTAGACTATTTAACAATATATTCTGGTAAACATTATAAAATAAACAAACTGACATAAAATATAACCGGGAAAACATTTATATTGTACAGCCATATTGAAAATGTCATTATCCTAACATTTGTTAATCCTGAGTATTATAATTGATTATGTATTTTGGTTATTCTTTGTTATTTTTAATTGCCAGTTAGAGAGATGAAATTAAAAAAAAAAACCTTGAGTATAAATACTTTGCAATCATCCGTCTCAATCTTGGTAATCTAAAATGTAGCCCTAAGCTTTAAAGTTTTAAAACTAATTAAACACAAAGCAAGGAATGGATTCTTTTTTAGTTTTTATTTTTTTATTAATTCATGTTTGTAGTACATAATGATATTGAGGCAACTGTCAAAGATCAAAGAACAAACAGTGATGGTGTTCTGGAAGGCATAAAATAAGCATTTTCAAAATATTTGAATAAACATTAGGGAATAAAAATATGGTGACATGTAAAAGTACTAAAACTGCTCAAACTATAATAAAAAAGGGAAGATTCTCTGACTACTATTGAAACGTACTTTTGAGCCTTGGCAGTAGCTTCAGATCTTCATAATATCTTTCTGTTGCTAGCACATGAAGGAAATTTATTATAGTACTGACAGGACATGGCAGTTTCTAAGGAAAGTCAGTCCAATCTAATTGTGTATCTCATGGGGCAGATGATCTCACTGAGATAACTATATCTCAAAGAATGAAATCCAGTTATGCTTTTTCATTCTTCTAACAATGCAGGACTGAACTAGACTACCAACCCAAAATTATTAGGTATGAATAAAACAATTTTTATTTAAAGTATTTTTGGTTCTTATGATTACTTAAAGAACTTTGTATTTGTTGTGAGAGGGTTATCAGTTGACTGAACACATTCTTCTTGCCAGAAGTACAAACTAATCTCAGCAATAACAGGTAATACCTGGCTGCTGTGGTGATTCTTGTTCTTTTAGCTCCATCTCATAGATGGATTCATAGGTGAGGACAGATTTGGGTGTAGGTGAAAGACACTTAAACCAGATGGTTATACACAAGCCAAGTGTCTTGCACCTGTTCAACTCTTTGTTGGGTCTGGAATAAGAGCCTTGCTGGCCCAGCACAAATAAAAACTTTTTAAATGAAATGAAGATCGGACACTCAGCCATGCCACTTAGCACCAGTAAAAGAACCAGCTTTTGCTGATCATGTTCAAATTGAAACTTTACGTGTAAAATAAACTGAATTAAAGGAGTGAGAAGGAGAAAAAAATAACCGTGTTATTAAAAAAGACAAATTAAAGTATCCTTGAATGTAGTTGATAGTTTCCCCTCCAGGGGTTGTAAATGCCAAAAAGCTGGCTGCTTCTCTTTACATTTCTTTATAGCAATCCAACACATGGCAGAAGCAGATAGGCCTTTAGTAAATGCACAAAAAATTCCAAAGATGAAGAGGGAAATTGGTGTTCTGAAAGTGTGAAAATTCTTCAAGGTCTGATGATAACAACTGCCCTGGACCCAAGTTTGAGTTTTAGTTGGTAAAGAAAATAAAATATCAAGTAATTAGGACTTTCTTTTTTATAATTTTCACAGTTTGGTTCCTTTCCAAAGGCTATCTAGTTTGCCCAAGTATCAAGTTGAAATAACCTGATTTACCTGTATGGCTTAAATAAATTCACCAAATATCACCATGCTTCTTTCTAGGCCAGAGGTAAGTATGCATTTTGTTTAATTATAAGTAAGCAGAAGTAGCATTTATGTTAATTAAAAAAATTTTTGGTATTCAAGTTTGAGAATCAGAAAAAGAATCCAGGAAGCTGGATATTTTGGGGTAAAATAATTGAGTCAACTCAGAGAACGTAGATTAAAACCAAGCTATACCCGTACTGATATCCTGAAGGCTAGACTGGAGTCGGAATTCTATTATGCTTGACTAAGGATGGGGTAATTTCCAGTAAGTGTTGGAGGACAGTATAGTCATTATTTTGTCCACAAAGGTGTCATCTTCCTTTTCTAAACTCCTCCCAAATGATAGGTATTTCAAGTATGTCTATTTTTTGTGTGAATTTAATCCCATGTGTGACATTTTCCATATGATATTTATAATTAGGGATTTGGGGGTTCACCCTAAAATATAAAAAGCTTTATCTTTGGCTTAAAAATAAATTGATAGTGCCCATTAAAAGAAGTTCATTTGTAAGCTCAGAATAACCTTGCTGAAATGGAAGGGATTAGAAGTAAGAACAAGTAACACAGGTGGTTTGAGATTGATGAGGAGGAAAACCTACTATGTATTTCAAATTTTACACAGTCCTTTCTAGAGTCTTCATTTTTTATCCTTTTTTTCTCTCGTAATAGACCATATTTAACCCAAAATATAGGTATCATACACATTGAATCTTTTGTTCAGTGTGATATTCAGGAGGTGGGTTATTTTTATGCACAGAAAAGAGAGGATTAAAATAAAGGAAATAGAAAAACCAAAATTTAAAGAAGGAAGTAATTAAATAAAGATGCTTTTCAGAACCTTTCCAAATACTTACTTGCAAATTCAGAATCAAAGTTGGTATAGTTGCTTACAGAATAAAATGTATGGAAGAAAAGTTTATGTCTTTTGTCTTCAGGAAGAAGAATGAATGCTATCATCTTCATGTTTCTTCTGATTGCTTTCTGGTCCTTCTAAAGCTATTACATTCTATGAAACATAAACTAGTTCTAATACACTCAAGGAGCAGCCAATTTATACAACAGCTGGGGAAAGAAAATCAAAGTCAGTCTATTGGACCAGCTGGATTGTGAGAGATGCATTTCATACCCCTCCAGCTGACACAGCAAGTAGATCAAACTGGCAGCTATATTTTAGGAAAAATATGTCACAACAGACAAATGTAAGAAAAGGAAAAAAAAAATCACAAAAAGGATCTTCTGTAAATGAATCACTCTAGAGGGAAAACCGCAGAACCAGTAAGTAAAACATTAGACATTATGCCCTCAATATTTAGAAAGTTCCTCATCCTCACTGGAGCCAGATTTTTAGGATTCTGTCCGTGGAAGCAAATCTCATGAGCCAGAATTTCCTAAATATATTCCCCATTGATCTCTTTGTGCTGTCCCTAGATACACAATTCTCACAAAACGTCCAATAATGAAGTCCGCCTAAAAGCAAAAACAACAAAAGAGGAAAATCTATCAGGCTTGTACTTTTTGTATATAGGCAATCTTGGCATAGTACAACTTGACACTTTAGAAATGTGCTAAATATAAATCTCTTTTGAGACTGACCTTGACACATTTGCCAAGTATTGAGCCTATGCGGAAGTACCTTCCTCGGGTCACACAGTAGGTAGGTAAGTGACAAAGCAGGGAGTGTACCCAGATCATTGAGATTACAAAGACTGGATGCTTTGTTACATTTTACTCTGCCTGATAGTTAACTACTTTTACTTGAATTGGCCCGTGGTGGTGAGAATGCTAGAGCATTCCTAATTTCTTGAGGCAGTGTGTTTGAATCTTGAGCAGGTCAGAATCTCATCCCATCTTCTCCACTCATTGCACTTGGCAGTAAGTCTTGAAGCCATAGACATCTAATTTAATTCCTTCTTTGAATGACACTTAGTCATACATTTGAAAGTTGCTGTCAACTGATTCTATTTTGAGTTTTCTTTCTCCTTACCGAAACCTCCAACTGTATCTTACATGGCATGCATGGATTTTTTTCACCTTTCTGGGTCTTGGGAATTTTACGTGTTCTCTGAGTCTGTCTTTTCAACTCAGAAATGGAGCCTATAATATCTCCTACCATTTAGCCTTGTTAAGCTGGTTTAATACTGAATTAATGTATGTAAAATTCACTACTTGACACATAGAAGTGCTCAATAAATGTTTGTTATTAAGAATATCATTGCTGTTAACATCATTACCTATAGAATTATTGTGGTGATTGAAATGGGATTCACATAGGTAAAATGCATGTGGAAATTTTATCACTCA
>NW_004624762.1:20786173-20819935 GCF_000247695.1 Heterocephalus glaber | reverse complement strand
AAAGAATCTTGCTTCTTCCTTTACCAAGCATTTAATATAAGGTATAATTTGTGACTCCTTTCAGCCCTGTGAGAGTTTTTTTTTTTTTCATTTATCACATTTGATAGCTTGCTGGTATGATAGGCAAGTCAGATTTCTTAGCTGTGTGTTAGGCATAGATTTTTGTTATGTATATCTCTTTCTTAGACAAATATGACCTGTGACTTTGGAATGAATACTATTCCATTTGATTACACATCAAGTGCAGGGAAAAAAAATAACAATCTGCCACAATATCAGTGCTGCCTTGATAAATGTGTCTTTCCATGGGGCCAATCATTATGATTCTGGAATGTTTGAAGAATGCTCTTGAAGACATTGGTGGACATTCTTCATGCCCACCAGTAGGGCAGCAGCAGGACCTTAGCAATGAATGTCTGTCATGGTACAGATGCTCTGGATTTTCATTAGGCTTCACAGCTGCAACATTTCAGGGGATGCTTTCTCAGAAAAGTACAATGGTGTGAATGAAACTCTATGCTGAACAGTAAACACATATCACAGAATTTTTATAGCGCAATTTTCTAGGCTTTTTTTTTTTTTGGCTTTTGCTTTCTCTACTGGTTTGATCCACTGAATAATAACTGAAACTATGACTCACATATGTGAAAAATGTATTTTGAAATATTGAGCACACTAACAACACACATAGAGACCTAATCAATGTAGGAAAAACAACAATAAAAAGAAAACACAAGATACTTGCTTTGGCTATTTAATAACTACCATGAAGTATGTGCATGATAGGATGACAGGAAATCCAACTGTTGAGCCAGTTACTCCAGGTGTAAGTAGGCCTGCATCATGGGTACTACTAAGCATGTAATTACATTATAAATGGTCTTTCTACAAAGGGACCATAGAAACTATTGGCATTTTCTGTGCTGAGAAGAGAGAATTGTATCATTCTTCACATTCTGAAATATAATTATCCTGTTTCTTTTACTCTTGCTTTTCTATACCAAAACCATATATATGTGATTTAATCACCATTTCAAAATCATAAAGCTACTTACAAAAAATAGAAAAATATATATTAAAATATTTCATAAAACCAATATCAATATTGATTTTTGACTCTCAATATGTATATGATTATAGTAATTTAAAGCTTAACATGGTTAATTATTTTTCATAACCATATAAAATTATTAATTCTGGTATTCAATCTAATTCTCTGAAGTATAATTATTTTCTATTACCACCATCAATATTTTCTGACTAACGATATTTTTACCCACACTCTGTAAAACCTACGTACATGACTGCAAAAATGGATAAAAGAAAAATGATAAATAGAATCTGATTCATGTGGTCAGACTGTCTTATTCCTTGAAAGTATTTTGGATGTTGGTACTCATTTTTACTTATTATAACTGATCTGAAATTATTGTCCTTCATACACTTAACATGTATGAAATCCAGTTCTTTTCAATTTATTTCATAGTCTTTTTCTTCCTCTTTCTGTGAAAAATTCATAAGTCATGGGATCATACGTTGTAGATGCTTGCTGCTTTGGTTAGCAATACATCTATACACACCCAGATGATCTCAGAGGCCACGGTTGAAAACAAAAAGTGTTTTTATGGCATTATATTCTAAAGGTACCCCATCTTGTGTTAGTCATGTATGGAAATTGCTGTTTCAAAGAAGTGATTTTGTCATACTCACAGGTCCCTAGAAATAGAAGGCAGAGCAAACCATGCAGGGTCCCACAGGGAAACACAAGTGCTAGTTAGGAGGCAGAGTGTGTGGGGGAAAGTGAGCCAAAAGAGCCTTTATTTATTTTTCTGCATGAAGGAATGAGTGAGGCAGCATAAGAAGGTATAGTATTGGCCAGCTGGAATAATTTCATCAGGCTCTGAAGCATAAGGGCTGTCCTTATTTGTGTAGTACCTGGTGCTTGAGTACTAGGGAAAGTAAATAGTGGCCTGGAATATGAGAGCCTGACAAAAAGGATGTTTGAGAGTATAGGGTCTGTTGATTTGATTGATTGATTTGCCTAGGAAAGCCATGGTACCAAGATAATAGTTGGCTATCTCCAGGAGAGAGCTAATCTTCAGAGGGGCAGTCTCCAGGCATGAGAATTCAGAAAATTAAATCCATTATTAATACAGGTTGGTGTCCATGGTGAGATAAATACTCCACCTGTAGGACTGGTTTGTGTGCTCCTCTGGGATGAAATTGTCTTATCTATCACCACATGTCCAGCCAGCCCCAAAACCCGGCTTTTGGAGAGTGATTGTGAATACTTAGGGCCTTGGATTCTCTACTGGACAGTGTTGCATGCCTCTTGAAAGTTATAAAAATATTTGGACAGAAAACAGAAGACCAAGGTAGATTCTTACTTTGTTTATCTACTTACAGCACTAATCTGTAACATTTTTAGTGTACCTCCAATTCACGAAGTCCCTGCATATGCTTCCAAGTAATTGACAGGCACATGGATTTCAAATGGCAATTGGACTTAGTGATTGAGCTCTCTGATGAGGACTACCATCCTCCCTGCCCTGCCTCAGTTCCTGAATCTGTGAGATTCTTCTTCCTAACATCTGTGTATCTGTTTGTGCTCACTACCATGGTGCTTTGGAGCTCAAACACATCTGTCAGTCAGTCCGATAGCAACCGTTCATCAAGCACCCAGGAGGGTACATAACCCACAGAGTGAATCAGAGTGAATAACAAGAACCAAGCTAAATTACTATTGCCAAAATTTGAGGAAGGAACAAGCTTCTCTTTAAGGATGAGCAAATTTAAGTTGTTCTCATTTTTGAAGGATATTTTGGGAATAATGAATTCAGAAGATTTTGTCAAACATTATTCCTTAACTTTTTGGAAATTAGATTACTTCTAAAGGAAATTTGAGTGCATTCAATTTGTTTATTTCATATTACTTCACGAAGTTATGAGTTTATAAAAGCTGTTCTATATTCTATGAAAGCATTTGCAATTTTTTAGTAAAAAGATTTTTCTTTTAAAAAGGTAAAAATATTTTAGAAGAAATTAATGACAATTTTTGGACCTTAATAATTGTAGAATTTATCTGTTTTATGTGATAAGGTTCAAGCAGTTCTTGTTTTTTTCAAAAAGAGAACTAAAGTTTTGGTTTTGTTTTGGGAGGGATTTATTTTGATCGGTTTTCTGAATTCAGTCTGGGGCTGATCATTGAATTTCTGAATGGGAATGGTATAGACTCAATTCTTTGTCAATTCTCTTGCTGTTTTAAAATAGTGGTTACATGTAAGCATATTAACATATTTATATGTTGAGATAGAGTTTAAATGGACTGAATGT
This sequence comes from Heterocephalus glaber, assembly GCF_000247695.1. The sequence goes on along the minus strand of NW_004624762.1, from coordinate 20,816,602 downwards.
AAATGCACATCAACTGAGGTTAAATATATCATCATTTAGATAAAATGCTAAACCATATGAAATCATCAATAAACTAGAAAAATGATGCTTCTTGGATCAAGGGATTCCAAAAAATTTTACTCATAAGTTAACATGAGTTGGAGCAAAACGATTCATCACAATATTCCTTAGCTCACTGAATTATTATTGATACACAAATACTCAAGGAACATGGTTATTATAGAAATGTATATACTAATTAGGGAAAGAAGCTATTAATATGTATATTGGATTAAACACCTAGTCAACTTTAGGCAATTGAAAAAAAATGCTTTTGAAAATGAACCCTATATATACAGTAGTGTGTTGGGAAAATAGTGAACTAAAACTAGAATGAAAGCAGTTAATGTTACTATTCTATGTTAAAAGTTTCTATGCTTCCTCAGGGGCATTTAGTGCTACATGGCCTTGTAACATCTGACCCCTGATACTTAATTAATTTCTTAACAGTCTTTCCTTTTGCTTCTAGTGCCTCCCCAGTATGCTAAGCACTTCATCATGGGTGTTCTCCCTGAACCCCAGATTACTTTATGTCTCCCTATTATACTCTTTTTAGTGCTATTCTGTATTTTAAAACACTCATCATGATTTCATTTAGATGTTCAATGTCTGTGTTTCCTACCACAATGTAAGTGCAAAACAACTCAGAATTGAAGCCTTGTTTTCTGAAGGGTATAGGATCCCTTTTATGTCTTTTAAATGTTTGTTCAGGTAATATGGTGAAATAAATGTATTAGTGACTGTTTCTGAATATCTCCTAAGTATCCAGAGCCTGCAGATAGTACCTGGGTATTTGTGAGGTAAAGCTAGATAAGAGGAAAATTTAAGTCTCTACTCTCTAGTTTCTTTGAGTGAGGGGATGTAAACCTAGAGCAAAACAGAATTGACGTGTGTGTGTGTGTGTGTGTGTGTGTGCGCGTGTGTTGGTGGCTAAGAAGAAAAGAGAGATAAGAATGCACATAATCCCTGTGACATTGCAAATGACTGACACTGAGAAAGTATATGATATTTTTGAGAGCATATAAACTCAGTAAATTATAAAATAAAAAACAATTTGCTAATGGCAGAAGAAAATAGAATATAATTCTAAAGTACAATAGATTATTATTTTATTCATGGTTTATTTGCTGTTTACCTTACATATGATCTCTTTTGAAATATTAATTTGCTTTCTTAACAAGTAAGGTTTATAATATGATATCATAATAAAGCCTTTTTTAACTGTGAAAACTAATTTTATCTCCAAGATATTTCTTCCAACAGAAGCTTGATTGGTCACACTTACTTAATGGCAGCTGCTGGCTTCAGGTAAAAGGAGAATAGAAGATGAGAGCTGGTGATGTTGGAGATGAGGGAGTGAGAGAGAGTGGGAAGGAGGGAAAGAGCTGACTCCAATTTATTCAAACCCCTGGCAGGTGTTCTCAGTATAGGCTGAATTGAAGATGCAGTCCTAGCCAGCTGTCTATGGACGTGTACTGCACATCAGCCTGTCCATTCTTAATCATTGTGAGCTGTCTAATTGTATTGCCCAAACTCAATACTAAGACTCAGACTGCATCTGTATTATACCAAACAACTGCCCAAGGAAAAAAAAATTTACTTCATCACAGCAATTTGTTTTGTTTCAGCAGTTCCTCAATACTTTTTCAGAGCTACATGTATCAGAATCACATTAATTAGTTATTAAAAACACAGAATTTGAACCTGCTACAAACATCACGAATGAGAATCACCAGGCATGTGGTCTAGTTATATACATTTTACTAATATCCCTGGGGGATCCTGATAATAGGGCTAAGAAATCTTGTCAGTGTTATTTTAAATAGGCAATATGATTGATTTGCTCATAAGTTTTGAGGCGCTTGTTTTTAAGCCATATATAAAAAATCAGAAACCCTATTTCCAGATGGTTATTAACTGACTGACATTTAAAAACGCAATATGGTGAAATAGAAAAATAGGATCTGGCTTTGGAAGAACTGAGCTCAAGATGGCAAATTTGGAAGTAAGTCTTTCCTTATCGGTAAATCTAATTAAAAGATAGATTGAACAAAAAAAAATAGAGAGAAAAGATTTATCATTGCTTTGTTACTAACAATGATTTTTGGCTTCAATAGATTGAAGCTATTGACATTTGCATTTTTTTGTGGCACTAGTGATTGAACCCAGGGCCTTCTTACTGAGCTACATACTCAGGCCTTTATTTTGAGATAGGGTCTTATTAAGTTGCTAAATTTCCCAGGCTGGGCTTGTATTTGTGATCCACTTGCTTCAGAGCCTTGGAGTACTGGAATTACAGGTGTGCACCATCGCATTTGGCGATATTTACGGTTTTGATGCACAAATAATGATTTTTATATTGCTCGGCCTTATGATTTAACTCTTTGAGCATTACTTCCCCTATTTTATGTGAGATAATAGTATTACCTGGAGGCCACTTTTCAGGTTAAATGAGTTTTTATAGGTGGTACCACTCTAAAGCTGTAATATGAGCTGTACTTCTATCGCCTTCGAAAACCATACTAATTGTCTTTTTCTGAGGTCATTGAAATATGGCCTGCAGTGATTTTCATTCTACATACACGTGAAACCTGCTTCACATTTTGAAACACTGAATTATGACTACCAGTCTGTGCCAAACTACTTTTTCCAAAGGACTCACAAAGATCTATAGCTTCTTGTATCCTTCAGCTAGAACAACTTCTTGGAGTTGTTGCCTGTTTATACATTCTTGTGCTACTCCTTCGGTGCTAGATCCTTCCATTTTCTTGAATCAGCAGTTCACAGAGCAGCTGCTTTATTATGTTGCACTCCCTCATTGTCTGCTGCATCCAGGGAAGGAGTATTCAATTCCAGGAAGACTTTTAATATTAGCATGCTGCCCAAACTCCAGGACCTCATTCACAATGGACATTCCAACCAGATTCAGTAATCCAAAGGGGGATTCATTGCTATAAATTACTAAGTTACTGACAGTAATCATCGAGCAATCATTGACATGAAAGTGGTGCTATTTGAAAAAAGTAGAGGAGGTTCTGATCCTCAAAAGTGTGAGGATTTTAATTTGGCCAAGTAAAGGTTGGTGGGGAATATATCAATGCCCGCAAAACCTCAGTAATAATTTAAGTGAGATAATTTGTGAGTATTGTAATCAGGAATTAGAGATTTGGGGCAGCTAAATTTAGTTCATAGAAAACAAGCTGAAATAGTTACCAAATTGAATGTTCTTTTCCCAGTCAGCTTGGACTTCTAATTTAAGGCATTTAGTAATTCTCATAGGTTCTTCTGAAAAAATTGGAGTGTGTGTGTTTGTATGGAGTTTTTGGGGGTATATTTTGTTGCTTAAATTCTTTTATTGGTACATTTTAGGTATACAATACGTTTACATTTGTGGGTACTTGTACCTGTACATGATGTACCTTGGTTCTTATTTTTTCCCCATTCCCTGTCCTCCCTTTACCCCCTCCAACCTTCCCTATTTACAAAGACTTTGTTTCCATTTTTTCATTTTCTCATAATTTTTCCTTTACCTTCCTTCCTTTCCGCTTCCCCTCCCACTTCCCCTACCCCTTTGGACCTTTTCTTCCTATTTCAAATTATCAATTATTCATTATAATATTTTAATCTTTATTTACACTTTCAGTTTCTCACACTAGAGAAACTATTCAGTATTTATTCATGTGTGTCATATTTATTTCACTTAAGAGTATGGACTCAATGTGCACCCATTTAGCTATAAATGTCTCTAGTTTCTCATTCTTTATGGCTGACCAGTACTCCATTTTATAAAAAAAAAAAAAACACACATCTTCTTTATCCAGTTTCCAACTGATGGGCATTTGGGCTGTTTCCAAGCTTTAGCTATGATAAACTGTGCCACTATAAACACGGGTGCACATATATCGCTGTGGTATGATTATTTTAATTCTTTTGGGAAGATAGCCAGCAGAGGAATAGCTGGGTCAAATGGGACCTCTAGTCCTAGTTCTCTGAGGTATCTACATACTGATTCCCATAGTGGTTGCACCAGCCTGTATTCCCACCAACAATGGAAAAGTGCTCCTTTGTCCCCAAAACCCCTCCAGCATTTGTTATTGGTTGATTTCTTGACAGCAGCCATTCTTTCTGGGGTGAGGTGGAATCTCAGTGTTGTTTTCATCTGCATCTCTCATAGGAAAAGACTTTATGAACAAACCCTCAGTAGCACGGGAACTAGCACAAAAAATCAACAACTGGGATCTCATCTTATTAAAAAGCTTCTGCACTGCAGTAGAAACCACCAACAGAGCTAAGAGACAACCTACAATGTGGGAAAAAAAATTAGCAGCTGTATTTCAGACAAAGGACTACCATCTAGAATATATAAAGACCTGAAAAAAATCAGACCCCCCCCCAAATTTAAAGACCCTCTTCAAAAATGGGCATCTGAAATGAACAGACATTTCTCAGACAAAGAAGTAAAAGCAGCAAATAAACATATGAAAAAATGTTCAACATCACTGGTCATTCGAGAGATGCAGATATATGGAGTTTTATTCAGAGAGGTCCTAAGTAATCTATGAGCAGTGATGTGCTAGAGCTATGCTAGCTTTTGAGAGCTTATAGTGTACATCTCTCCCCAAATGTCTCCTTCGGTAATATCACATCGGTGGCTTGAAATTGGCCATTGTGAGATTATTCACACCTATAAATTGGCCAAGACTACAAATCTGGGCTTTATTTTTCTATCAAGAAGCAATTATTAAATATTAAAAGCATACTATTGAGTTTTTATTTCCTTCCTCAATTTTAAAGTCAGCCATTCATAAAATAACTGTATTTATCAATATGCTAGAGTTTTGGGATAAAATGATTTTGTATGTGCTATGCTAGGGTAGTTTCAAGTCTAGCATGAGAAACAGGCATGTAGACTACAAAGCTCTATATATTCTACTCCCTTGATTTTTTCTTTGCTCACATTTTCACCAGTTTTGCTCCTCATATGTTATGAGCTACTCTGGCCTTTTTGCTATTCTTAAACACCCATGGCTTACTCCTGTTTCAAGGATTTGCACCTGCTGTTCTCTCTACCACGAGTTTCCTTCCTCCAGATCTTTACCTCCAGAGATTTGTTTCAGTTCAAATATTGCTTCTTCCGAAAATCTTTTCTTAATTCAAATCTACAGTAGCCACCTCTCACTCCTTCTTAATTAATCTACTATCACAGTACACCTTTAAAAATTTAAATAAATTTAATTGAAGAATAAGTTTAGATTTTCAGAGAAATAGCAAAGATATTTGAAAAAAGTTCCTAGACACTTCACATTTCTCCCATTGTTAACAATTTACATTACTGTGATATGTCTTACAACAGAAAAACTGACATTATTACATTATTCTCAACTAAACCCTACATTGTATTTGTATTTCACTAGTTTTTTTTCTAATATCCTTTTCTGTTCCAGGTTTACAGTCAACATACCACACTACGTTTTTGGGAGGTTTTTTTTTGTACCGGGAATCAAACTCGGGTTCTTGTGCTTGCGCAGCAGGGGGCGCAACCACTGAGCTAAATCCCCGGCCCACACATTATGTTTAATTATCATTGACTATTTATCTTCCTATGGTCTATAATAATTTCTCAGATTTTCATTATTTTTGATGACCTCGTTCGTTTTGAAAATTACTGGTGAAATATTTCATTCATCAATTTAGATTTGCAGATTTTCTTGTGGCTACACTGGAGGTATGGTGTTTGGGGATGAATAATTCAGGAAGAAGGTAAGTACCATTCTCATCACCTGATAGCGAGGGTATGCGCTACTACTGATGATGCAAAATGTAATCACAGAGGCGGGTAGTGTTCCTTAGGTTTCTCCAACAAAGTTACTCTGTTTTTCCCACTTTCAGTCATAGTTGTCTTTGGAAGATAATTATTGAGCATGAGCCACACCCAGGGTGTGGAACATTAGGCCCCAAATGCAAAGAAGGCTGAGGATTTACCTAAATTATTCTTCTATGCCAGAGATTTGTCCCCTCTCCCCCATTTTCCCAGTTATTTGATAATGTACTTATATTTTTATGGACATATAGATATCTACTTATTATTTTTTGTTATAATCTATTACTACGTTATTTTTTGTTCCTCAATTTTTTCATGCTTTGGCTATTGGGAAAATCTTCATGGTTGGCTCCCATGACTGTTTCATATACCTTCATTCTTTTGCTTTTTGGACACTGCATTACATTATGGTACCATAAAATGCTCCAGACTTCTCTTGTATATTTTTTGCCCAGGCCATTTCTCTAAGATGCACTGGTTCCTTTCATAAGAGAATGGTATTTAAAGTAAGAGCTCAGTACTGAGTGTGCTAGTTGCTACAGAAGTGTTCTTACATATAAACTCACTCAGTTAACAGGAGTAAGAAATATATGTATGTGTTCTAAACTGTATTTATGACCTACTTATTTCTGTATCTATCCATCTATATTGTATTAAAATAAAATTGAGTTAATTCTAATGTCTTCAATTCTAATCCAGTATCAAAAATATTTTATATTCCCTTGCTTCTCTGTAATTGCCTACTTCAGTAGTGAAAAACTAATCTTCACTATCTGCCATCCCACCATTTATTTTTTATTTTTTATTTTTATTTAATCAAATTATATCCGTGTAGCATATTCAGAATTTTTATTATGTATTTTCATGTGAAATGGCTTTATCAGAACTATATTATAGTGTTTATATTCAGTTTATCTCTGCCATTAGCCTTACATTTTCCAGTCAAATGATCTTTTTTCCAAAGACAAAACCCAGTTTTGAAGTGTCATAATGCTCTTCAGCACCTGGAATTATTGTGTTTATTTTTATATTGATTGTCCTGCCATGTAGAATATGAACTCCAGAAGAGCAGAAGAAACCTAATCTGTTGTCTTGCTAAACATTCTAACCCCAGCATCAAAGACAATGCCTGTACATCTAGAACAATGCCAAACATGGTTTACATTCATCATATGCAGAGACAAAATCACTCACAATACAACATATTTTTATCATTTAATTCTATTCACTTTGCCAAGTGTAATTAGATCCTGGGTGATCATTCCTTCAAGGCATGGAAGAAAATTTTGATAAATAAAATGCCAAAGAAATAACTTAGGCTGAAAAACAAGACTGAAAGTAGATATGGACATTCATATCAAAATGATCTGCATTTTTTTTTTTTTGTAGAAAAGTCATATCTGAGTCTTACTTATCAAGTGAAGTCAAATGAAGATAATTCTAATCGCCTTGGTCACCCAATTCTCTGTAATTTTTAGTCCACTCAAATAGGTTATGGAAGATAGCTAGACCCTTAAAGGTAGTATGCTCTGATTCCACTCAGCTTTCTTAAGAGATAATATACTTGTATTACAAATGGAATATTATAGTTATACAAAATATTATAGTTTTACAAAAAATTTACACCCTATACTAATCTTAGCTAATATTAATGCTTAATAGCTACTTTCTAGATAATTACTAGATTTAATAATTTTATGCTCTCCATCATTCAATATTTTTTACCAATGCAACTGATTAATAATAATATTTCAGGGCCACAGCTTGAACAAAATGCATTGCATATACTTTTACATATATTTTCAAATGAATTCTTAGATTGTTATAACAGAACCTCTGATACCAAGGCCACAATATATTGCCTTCTTATCTAATACCTAAATCTACAGAAATGCTTTTACCATCAGTGTTATTGAAGGACATTAAAAAGCAATCTTGATAAACTGTGTGGTGCTTTTGCAGAAATAAACAAACCTATGAAATAAAATATAGTCCAAAATTTCTTGTATGATCAAAGTGCATTTCAAATTAGTTGGCAGGAGTTGGGATATTTTACAAAGAGATATTCTTTATTTTTATATGCCTTCTTGTCATTTTTAGTAAAATATATTACTCATTTAATTTTAACTGTAATAAAATAAGATAACAATATCAGGGGAAAAAAAAAAAAACTATTCCAGCACTTACCTGTGTAGTAATTGAAAAGATGTTCATTTACAACACAAAATAACCACCTTTTTAAGACCCTGCTCAGAAAGAAAAATAAGTCAATTTATTTTTTTCTTCTAGGAGTAAGTATAGTTCTGAGCAATTGTTTCGTTTAATTTTTTGAACCTAGAAACTTTTGTAATTGAGTATATTTCTTTTTTATTAATGTATATTAGTTATATAGAGTAGTGAAATCCTGCATGTGTCTTGACTACATTGCACATTTAACTTTGGATAATAATCAGAACTAAATTTGTGCCACATTCTATTTCATTTTTAGCTATGTATTATATGTGATTTATTTTTTATCTTTATTAGTATATGTTTGCAGTACCTAATGATTCCACTCATTGTGAGGAGTTGGTGCATGCACATAACATATCTCAATTCTTTTATCCCCCTTCCCACCCCCCTTTTAAGATTTGCCAGCTTCAGATTCCTTTGTTATAAGTTCTTATTAACTTGACTGTGATAAAAAAGTTTAAAAACCAGAATAACAGCCAGAAACATATAAAACACATAAGACAAGATAAACATTAGGAAAAAAAGGGGAAAAAAGTTATTGTACTCCAGCATGGACAGCTTATCTATAAGTATACCTTGATGTAGTATAATTGTGCTTCATTGTAAATTAATGCTGTTTTTTCCAAATGGATGCAATCGTTTCAGGTTTTTCAGATCTTTTCTGAAACAATATGAAGTATAAAATTAAATGGTAATCATTAAGTGATCAGTGACATCAGTCTTTTTTAGCTTCATAACCCATACGTCTAGTAAAGGACTATACCCGCCAAAGTGCCTATTTATGGCAGATGATGAAGTTACACTTTCTCTTGGAAAAAGATAGACACAAGTGAAATAAGTTTTACTCTTTATCTCTTCATTCTTTAGATTATATAACAATCACTTCTGTTTTAGTTTAGATCTAAAATCTCCCGTGTATGACTCATGTTTGGAAGGTGAGTGGATCCTGGGAGTACTATCTTTATCAGTGAATTCGTCCATTGATGGGTTCAGTAGCTAAATTTGGTGTTGGGAGGTGGAGCCTGGTTGGAGGTGGGTCACGGGGGCATGACCTTGAAGGGTGAATTCTTGTTCCTGGCCCCTCCCTTCTCTTGTTCTGCTTCCTGGCTGCCGAATGTTGGCTGGGTTTCCTCCTCTATGGCCTTCCACCATGCTATTTGTGCTTTGGAGCCAACCACCTACTGGAATCTGAGCCAAAATAAACCTTTCCTCTTTTAAGTTGTGAGTGTTGGGTATTTTGTCCTATCAACAGAAAAATAACTGATACAATTCATTTTATATTTAAGAGATGTTACACAAAGTTTATCAACAATATTTGCAATCACGCGTTGTCTCACATGAATTGCACTTCAGTGCCTGTAATGGAGAGTTGAGAATTGCTTTAATCCCTGGAGAGTATGAGGATAGCATGCTAATCTTAATAAAAAAAATGTCCTCGGGCAGGGGATTTAGCTCAGTGGTTCCGCTGCCTGCCTCACAAGTCCAAAGTCCTGAGTTTGATCCCCAGTACCCCCCCAAAAATGTCATCACAACTACCTCTTTATACCACTTCCTTTATGCAAATGTCCCATTGTACTGAGCTAGGAAGTTATTGCTTCTACACGCATACATTTTGACAGTAATTTAGACTGCAGTTATCTGGAAGAACTCATTTCACACATGGATTCTTGTTGTATGCTAGGATTTCAGCAGATTGTTCACTGAAACACCTACATGAAGCCTCTTCATGAGGCCTGGGGTCCCAGAGTGAACATCCTTAGAGAGATAGAACTAAGGAGAAATTGTATTGCTTTTTCAAACCTAGCCTCAGAAGTTATACAGCATCATTCCAGTAATATTCTGTTAGTTAGAAGCTAGTAAATGAGGCCAGCCAATATTCATGATAAGGGAAGTTAAACTTCACTTTTTATTGGGAAAGCTATCAAAAAATTTTTGGTCATGCTTCCAAAACATCATCTTTGGTATGGATTCCTATTCATTTCAGATGACTATCTTTCCCTATCTAGGTCCTCCATTCTCTAATGGTGTTTCCTCCACTGAAGCCTGTCTCCTTACACATTAATATCGCAGCACAACCTTCAACATAATAGCCTAGAACTCTACGTCTTCTTGAGATTGTTTTCTGTTATCAAAGTTATACAGCATTGCTGGATTCTATAATTTTATTTATGCTTAAGGGAGAAAAATCTACTATCTTCAGATTAATTAATAGAGTTTTTATTCTTTGTTGCTAATGGCAATCTAAGACTTTAAGGCTTCTCTGAATCTATCAGGTCCCTTGATTAAGACTGGAGGACATTTTTTAGCATCCTAGTACCCTTAGTTAACTCAGCAAAGTAAAACATGTTCTCTGCATGTATTTTTTGTATTTATGCATCAATCAACAGTAGCATCTCAGAGACTACTAGTCTCACATTCTAGTCACTTGGTGATCTATTTGGCTGAGTAAGGTTAAATCAAAAGACCAGGGTTTTTTCATGACATGCTTCCAAATATTGAAAGATATGTTTTTACTTTAGGCACATAGTATCACTGGAGAGAAACAAAAATTGGCTTTTATGACTCCTGCCCTACTTCTAAGTACTTCCTAGAAATTACTCCCTGGAATAGCACTTTCTGCTCTTTGAAATGTAAAATCCTGTCTATGGCCATACCACCTTGAACAGGCAGATCTCATCTGAAATGTAAAACCTTGAAAATATTCAGTAGAACAATCTTACCAGTAGTGAAAGGTGGACTCAAAATATTTCTAGTCAGAGAAGTAACAAGAACTATGGAAATGATATTTATAGTATTTTTAATCAAGTGTATATATATGAAAAAATATAGTGAAGGTTTCACAGGCTGTGTGCATTGCATGCAAATATGGTTAATGGAAATGAAACACATTTTACTAAATCAGCAATATAGTATGGAATATATACATAAATCAGTCATTTTCCAATAAATGACCACTTGACTGATATTCGATAATTACTCTATTTGTTCCCCTAAAATTTAATATTTTTTGAAACAAGAGCTATTGTTAATCATTGAACTACAAATTTTAAAATCAGGCTGAACTCCTACAGTATGGAATTTAATTTAGTTTAGCTAAGTTGATATGTCCAATCTGAAAGACAACACAATTTCTTTTGTTCAGCACAGCTGAATAAAACTTCTCCAACAGAGTAGAAACTTCCCACTGTGTTGAAACTTTGAATATATTTACAGATGATTAAAAATACCAACACTTTATAGTCACATGCTGGTAAAAATTCTCTGAAATAATTTATGAAGTAGGAATGATAGATTTTAGTAACAAAATATAAACCAATTTTGGCTAAGATGTATTATTTGGACAACATTACAGTTTACTTTTTCTGCCAATATGTTTAATAGTTTGTTTTTATGTTATGGTAGCATTTCTATTATAGACACTAGAACATTTTAGGTAGACTTATTAAATTCTTCACTTCTCCGCTCTGATTAGGGAAATGCTCTCATCTTATCCCTGGCATTTTCCTCTCTAAGAGTTAAAGTAGAGAATTACAGATAAATAAATCAGATTGTAGACTGGAAAAACAGAACCCTTCATTGAGATGACTATAGGCTACAGATTTTTAATAAATCATACAAATATATACATACAAAAATTCACTGAGTGTTGAATACATTAACCATAAAAAAGAACTAAATTGCCTAAAATATATTTTTGTGTGGTATAGTCTCTGAGAGTTATCTATCCAATATTCCCCTGGAAACAGAAGAAATCAAAGAACCTCACCTCCATCTGCCCCAAGCACCCAGACCCTTATAACATGTCAAGATGTCAGTGCAATGTCAGGAACCCTAGTGTTCTTCTTAATTGATATTTTTTTAGTGTGAATTGACGCTATCATTAAAATTTCAATCCTATTATCAATCAGGTCACCCTGAACTAACACTTCAGTCTCTTTTTAACTTTTGCTTTAAATTACAATTGACTGAAAGAAGTCTTCATCCATCTCCCTGAGGAGTAATTATAATCAGTTACAGAAGACCCAAGAAATAATTATTAATATCCTAAATTATATAATGCCACAAGATGGCAGCCTTGCAAGTTCAGTATTGTTTTCAGCAGGTCGTTTCCAAATCTTAAACTATGATGTGCCAGTTTAATGAAGCCATTTTATAGTTATTCCTTACCCTACCCATGTAGGACTTTACACTTAATTTTACTCCTCAATGGTACAAGGAAGATAGGGGTGCACAAGTAAATACTTTCTGTTTCAGCTAGTAAACATTGAAAGAAAGAGAAAAAGAAAAGGCAGGGGGACAAAAAAAGCAAGCAGACACCAATTTCTCCACTTGTGCCTATAGATTATAGGAAAGAGGCACTTTTGCTGTATAAGAATGTATAAAAAAGCTGAAAATAGAAAGCGGAGATAGAAGATCTTGAGAGAACTAGACAAGGTTCACTTCTTGGGCTGCCTCTCTCCCACCAACCTTGAACAAGAGTCAAGGAACTTGAAATTACAGTGAGATCTGACAGAGGGAAACCTTAAAGTTTTTCTTTTCTGGACCAGCCTTAATAACCATATGGCATTTGCCCTGGGTTGAGATCTGTCTGGCTTGCCAAGGGGATTCCTGTCACTGTTGAGTGGATAGATATGCTGGGAGATCAATTGCAATCAGTAATCTTTAGCCAGTGGATGCCTAGTTGAGGTCTAGTCATACTGACCAAGTTAAACGAGACCAGATCATGAATTGAACTAACCACAAACTTTAGCTATGCCCGTCAGCAAGGTTAGATCCATCCATGTTTACAAGAACATTGTGACAGAGACCAGAGGCATAACTCTTTTGTATGTCTGGGAGTTACTTAATACCCTTCTTTAAATATACTCTGACACAAGCTTAGGGAGAGAAATGGGGTAAGGGGAGGCTAGAAATTGAATATTTTATTTTAAATCTGATAATCTGTGTTTTTAAAAGATGCCTCAATATTATTTAACTAAACTAAATTAAACTAAATATTTAGTTTTTTTTTTTTTCTACTGACAAGTTGGCAGATGATGATGGTCTCTGGATGACAAAAAAAAATAGTTTCATTTAATTTGAGTTACTTTACTCTGCAAGAGAGGGGGGAAAGCATTTTTTAAAATCTCCTCTTTAGCCAAGGATGTCTCTCATTTTTCCTATAATTTTAATCACATTATCAGTCAAATTATTGGCGAAAAGGAACATTAGGACATCCTTATGTTTTTAGCATACTGTGTGAATATGAATTAATGTGAAAATATCTATTCACCTTGAAGGGAAGAAAGGTGCTATAAGCTTCATCTTCAAAACAGAAATTAGTCCTTAATAAGAGTAATCGAGTCAACTAAATTCAAGAATTGTGCTTTGATCATTAAATATTAAGTGTTCAGTACAATTTGTCACCATTATTTTGGAATACATCCTCTCTCATTCTTTGTTCACATCTTTGACATAAAGTCAGTTTTCCACCATTACTATAAATATTGTCTCTCTGTCCCTTCATCTTTTGTTTCATCATCTTTGTTGTTTCAGTGGTGCTTTGTCTTAGTTACTTCGTTATTTTTCTGGTTGCTGAGATGAAATACTGGGCACTCAAAGTTGAAGGAAGAATAATTTATTTCAGCTCACATTTTGCAGAGGTTTCAGTCCATAGTTGGCTGGCTCCAAGGCAGGGTGGCACGGCAGAGGAACATTGCAGAGGAAAAACATACTGGTAAATAGAAGCCAGCAAAGCAGTGAAGCAGTAGCAGCAACAGCAGCCTTCTTTATGTCCCTTATACTCCATCCAAGCTACCTGTCCTTAGGGTGAGTAGCACTCATACCAAGGGCTGAGACACCCTTAATCGCAGCATCACACACCCTAGATCCAGCCACCTCCTAAAAACCCCACCTATGCCCCAATGAGACTTTGGGGGGGATATGTAGATACAAGCTATAACATTCCACCCCTGGCCCCCCAAAAAAACTCATGCTCATACCTCTGTGCACAAAGCATTTAGCCCATCTCTAAGGGTTGCCAAAGTCCTAACAGTATTAGCATTTCTGCAAAGTCCAAATCTAAAGGTTTTTTTCTGAGATTTAAGGCAAACTCTTAGCTGTGAGTTCTCGTACAAATGAAAAGAAAATTAAGCATTTCCAATATACAATGGCACAAGATAGACAGTTTCATTCCAAAAGGTACAAAGAGGGGGATAGAAAAGAATGAGACCAAAGCAAGTCCTAAATCCAGTAGAGAAAATGTTAAGTCCCATAGTTCCATGTCCAACATCCAGGGAAATCTATGGCAAACTGTAAACTCCAAAGGACATGGGTGGCTCTGCCCCAATAGCACTTCCGGTGGTTGTAGCTCCCGTGGCTTCTTTTAGTGGCTTTACTTATTCTTTGCAGCTTCCCTTAGACAATCCATGTTCCTGGTTTCTCCAACCTTCTGAGGTCACCACTGCACCTTTGGCATCACACTCACAGCTTCACATGCTGCCCTCTGAAGGGCATGCTGTGTAGTCTCCCAGACCTTCTGAAATCCAGGTGGGAGCCTTCATGATCCTACAACTCTTGCATTCTGGATGCACCTATAACTAGCACCACATGTTTAATGCCAAAGTCTGCCACCAGCTGGAGCAGTAGCCAGGCTTCCTTCTCTCGTGGATGTAGGAGTCGAGTGCCTGGATTGCTGAGCACTAGGAACTAAATCCTGAGGAAAAGCTTCTCCAGGCTGCCATCATTCAGGAACATGGTGCTCTGGGGCTCTCTTCTCAAAGTAAATTCTTTCACCTTTGTAATTATGAGGTTGCAAAGGCTGGAATCCTGCTAGTTCTTGTGATGTCCTCAGACCATTTTTTGGCCTCTTCTTTCTCACCAATCAAGTTTTCTTCTTCTCCATCTTTACAGTGTGCAACTTTACCAGAGCTTCCTTTCTGGCCAAAACTCACAATATTTTAAATTATTCTACTGGTTCTTTGCTCTTGATTTCCACATAGATCTGGCTAAAAGCCCCCAACCACCTCACCATTAGACTGCCTTGAAATTTCTTCAGCCCGATTTGTTAGTCCACTGCCTTTAGTCTCAGTCTCAGGCAAAATCTCTGCACATGAGCAATATTCAGACTTTTTTTTTTTGCCAAAGCATAATACACATTTTCAAGAGTCTAACAGCCAATGCAGTTCTTGTTCCTAACTGAAGCTTCTTGAGAATGGTCTTCACTGGGTGCATTTCTATCCACATTCTGGTCTTCTGAGCTCTGACTAGAATCTCCCATCAAGTACAGTTTAAAAATTCCAGGGCTTCTTCTCTAGCTGGCATCTCCAAACATTTCCAAACTCTTTCAGCAAGCCAGTTTCAAAGGCTCCTGAATCACATGGCCAGGTAACATCACAGCAGCAGACCCACTCCTGGTACCAAAATTTGTATCTGTCAGTGCTTAGTAGAGAAACAGATTTAATGAAAGATATACAAATATATAGGAATTTACAAGATTGGCTTACAATGGCCACCCGCAGAGTCGTGTGTGAAAGAGTACAAAACGTCTATCTGTATACTGGAGATCTGAAGGGTCCAGTCAAAGGCCTGGAGCTCAGTGTAGTATTCCATGTGAGTTCCTATCAGGAGGCTGAAAGACCTGTGATGAAAGGCTGAAAGATCTGAGCCAGAAGCTGAAGAGTCTGAGTTGGAAGCCAGAAGATGATGTCCAAAGTGAAAATAAAAACTGTAGCTCCTCTGAAGAAACAGAAGTGAGCCTTTCTTCATTTCCACTTTATACCATTCAGGTGAGAAGCTGCGCTAGGGTGGGTCTTCTGTCATCAGTAAATTACCTCAGCCACATTCAAAACTATGCTGATCCAATTTAGTTGGGCATTTCTTACTCAAGATGACTCAATCAGTTAACTATTACATGCTTTCTTAGCTGTCACCTATAATTCGCTATCCTAATGATGGCAGTGCTAACTTTTGCGCCCTATGTTGATATTCTCAACAAAAGACAACCAGGAATATTTGTAATCAACAAAGTTTAATTTATTTTATACTCCAATAAAAAGGAATTGGTAGATTATTCTCAGATTTGAGTTTATAGCAATTGACTTTATAGAGTTTCCAAGGAAGTAATGTCTGGTCTGGAGTATGTGTTGGAGAAGGCAGGAACACATTTTAGATGGTAGAATGAACTGAGCAGGGCTAGACTTGTCAGTGGGGAAAAACATAATTAATTACTCTAGTTAGTAGAGGGAAGAATATTTTATTATTTTCATAATTGTAAATGAGCTTTGTTTTGTTCATTCTGTTTAAATTTCTATCTTATTTTAGTACAGTTACAAAAAAAATCCTTGTCTAACGTGATGTTTTGTGACATTATGTTCAACAAGCATCTATTATAACCTATCTAGTAATAATAAAACCAACTACCGACTCCCAACACTTAGGGAACTTATTTTCTTTCTCACAGAAACTCTCATGATCTGAACTATCAGATCTGCCATACAAATTTCCAAGCCTTCTGATGTAAAATGTTGATCTGAAGAAAATTTTGATTATTTCCTTTGAAAATCCACTACAAATTAATGTTTTCTAACCCCAAGGGCTCCTTCCCTGCTGCAGCACAATAAAAAGTACACCTCTTGTTGAATTTCATTAAAATGACTACGGAAGCCATTTCAAAATCCTTATACATTCTTCAAGGGTATAATTAAATTATAGCACCTCTTACTGTTAATGGATTCATACATACAAAAACAGTTTGAATGATAGAGTACATATAATTAGAAAATTCACTGTCTGAACACCTCTACTCTTCCTGGCCTCTATATGCCTCTATGATTTTTAGCCCAATCCACATCCCAGAGGAGGGTGCCCACTTCCTTATCAATGCTACTAGGGGTCCTGATTTGAAGATACTCAACCTATGGTATTATCCAATCAGTATTTTCCTTTCTATCCACTATCTTCTATATTCTTATTTTCATGTGTTGAATGACAATTTTCCCTTATCCACATGCACATTCTTCTTTTCCCAAGCTAGAAATTAACTAAACTATTGCTTCTTGAACTCCCATCACTTAACACACTTATTTATCATTATTGCTTTTATTTATATTCTTTTTTATCTTGAGAAAAGGAAAAGAGCAGAAAATTACAAAGGAAAATATAACACCTGTGTTTTGTCACCAAGAATTAATGAGTATTCATTTTTATGTGAAAGATATTTTAAATAAAATAATTACTATTGTAATTGCCACTTTGTTGTCTTATAGATACTACCAGAATTATCCTGGTCAGTATGCCCTGTAAAAGCAACCAACTTCTTTTCTTGAATTTCTATTTCACTCTTAAAATTAATTTGGATCACCAAGTCACTGAATTTTGAAATTCTGTCATCCTGAATTTTGTTTTCTTTTCCCCCAAGACCAGTTCATTAATTCCTAATAGTTCTCCTTTCTCGGGATATTTTACAGTCATTGTCCTTTATATGTATGGACATTTTCACCATCAAATCCTAAATCTTATCACTTCACACAGAAATTATCTCAATAGATTTTTAGCTGTTTCAGAATCTCCTATTTCCAATACCTTTTTATACTTCCACATTTAACTTACTGCAATATCTTGATGAATCTCTCTCTCTCTCTCTCTCTTTCTCTCTCTCAACAGGCTCTCACTATGTAATCCAGGCTGGACTTGAACTCAGTATGCATCCCAGGCTGGCCTCAAACTCATGGCAATCATCTTCTTAGCCTCTCAAGTGCTAAGATTACAGGAATGTACCATCATGCCTGGATGAGAGTGTCTCTTGTTTGATTTTTTTAAAAGTCACATATGTGTTAAATATATGCCTGTATTATTTCTGATGATAATCAAAAAATTTTGAAAAGACAATTTCTTCTTACTAATTGGGAGGAAGAGCCTGGTGCTCTAGCCAAACTCGAAAACTCGCCATTGTCTGATGATATAGTTTTCCTGTTATATCCAGTTTTGTCTCCATATTGTTTGCCTGATATCAAATTGAGTTATCATTCCTTTTTTTTAATTATCTACCTATTCAACCGAGGACTTTTGCATTGAGCTGTATTATTTTCTGCTGCAAGGTCTCGCTATCACTGAGTTGCCCAGGCTGGCTTTAAACTTAGTCTTCCTGTCTCAGCCTCCCAGAATGCTGGAATTACAGAGATGCACCACCACATGCATCTACTTAAGGCTAATTGGCCCTCTTTGCCTGGTTGACTTTCCTGATTCATCCTTGATTTTGTTAATGTATGACTTACTTTTGCCATTTTTATGAATACTGTCATATACTGTCACATAGAGACAATTTCCCTTATTACTTTCAATCTACTTATTAGACTAGATTGATTTGTGTGATAAACATTAGCTTAATATTTCCATTTTCATAATTTTTCAGGTACCACTCGTAATTCTGTAGATCACAATTTAATATTCAGTTCTTTCATCTAAACTTGCCATTGATAGATATCACACTGACTCAAATGACACAATATTTTGGATATGTAGTTATCTCCTCAAGTAAAAAGTGAGGTATATATTACTTCCTCTTATAGTACTTAAATAAATCATTGTGCCAAACATTTAGAATTCTGTTACAAAAAAATTTTTGATGGTAGGAGATAATACAAGAGAATCGGCCAATCTTCAACTTGGAATAGATTCCGTCTCTCTTAGTTCTTGGATGGTGAAAGGGACCAAGAAGTTAAAAGTGCCATCTTGATAGGAAGGTATCATAAATTCACAGCAAATCTTGGAAACTCAAGAGAACTGTCTCTCTCACACAGTCTAGAATTTATGTTGCTATAACAAAAGAAAAGCACTGTTTAAGTAAGTTATATATCAATAAAGATTAGCAAGTTTCTTCTAAGAAAGGTGCTCCTTAGCCAGAAATACCTACCAGTGCTGATCTTCCTTGTAATTCCTTTGTGTTTTAAATACAGCCCCAAGAATTTTAGTTACCATGTAGCACTGAATCCTTATCATAAAGACATTTTGCTAATTCTGCTGGCTGTAGCCCAACTCCTTTAGTAATTTTGCTCCACTAAACTAAAATGAATAATAAAGTGTGTTCTCTGCTACTCAGCTCCCACATATCTCCACCCACCCATCTTCTGTTCCATAACCAAAAAAATAAACCTATGTAGACTTTTACATATCTTATGGAGGATTTTATTTAGAATTCTATACTGAAATGTTAACATTTTTATTTCTTACAAGTGTTCCACAATGTCAAAATTGGCCATTTTTTCTAAAACTGGTCAGAAAAATACTTTCCCTTTATAAATTAATTTGTCATCACTTTAAATAAAGAAAATATTACTAAAATATTGTGAGATTTTACTGTTGATGTTATTCTTGTTTTGAATATCTTAGTCCTAAAAAAGAAGTGGTATACCCCCTCCAAGAAGTCAAGATATAAAACAGGAAGCTATTTACCATGAGAGAGAAATTCTGAGTCATTTATGTATGTAGGAAATAGATGATTCTCAGTAGTTCAAAGATTTGAGCCACCCACAACGTACAGCATTGAAGGAGAAGAATTCAGGGCAGTTGGTCAACAAGGAACAGTGAAGTGTCCGGAAAGCAATTAACACCATTTATCTAGAAGGCGCTGAGAAATACTCAAGAACTTTAAGGTCCAGGAAATATGAAAAATAACCTCAACAGGGACAGAAATTTTCCAGTTCATAAGAAATAAATATCCAAATCAGAACAAATTGTAAAACAAGTATAAATTTCTCTGTTAGCATTGCTTATTTTTTATCTAATAGTTTCTGCCTTATCCTATTATCTTTTTATATTAATTTATTAGTTTTTTGTATTCATATCCGCTTGGCAGAGAGAAGATGGAGAATATATGTGTTTGAGGGAATGAACTCATCTGCATATTTGGATGGTATAGACTTTGTTTTGGGGATATGACACTACTGTATTTATCAGCCATGATATACATCATGGTAAATATGATTTCTCACTGATGGCTTTATTTTCAAACATGACATCATACAAACTCAATTCAGTTACTAGTTTGGAAATGGCCAGGAAACTGATTTTTTTTCACAGATTCATTTATGATGTTTCTTTAACTATAACTCTACAAGGACAAGTGGAGATTTAAAACCAGGAAGCAGGGTGGGGTCAACTAATGGATAATTACCAAGCAGAAACATGGAAGTTAAGGGGTCTGTCCCTAAACCAAGTTGATGAGATTATTGCTGAAAGTAGATCAAAGTAGTAATGTATTGAAGATGGTTAGATACCAAAAGTGCTGTTGGTCCCTAATTTACTTGACCAGATTCTTTCTCCAACAGGGTTCTACAAGGACAGGGAGGGAAGCCCAAGGTATGACCTAGTTAAACAGAGGACTGAGAGGATTCCAATTGAAGTTTTGGTCAAAGAGAAAGTTGTTGTTAAGTTATCTCACTATTTAAGCCAGATAAAAAATATTAACACAGTAGAGCTAAACTTTAAACTTCACTATCACTGCACTGAAAACTAATTAAAGGAATTAATACCACCAATGAAGCTGGAAACCTGACACTCTGCCTTTAAGAAATATTAATAGCACACATCTTATATACTTCTGTGTAGAGAAAATAGCCTATGGTTAGGAAATGAAAAAATGGTAATTTGAGGTTTTGATTAGTTTAATGGAGATAGTCATTATTTATTTCCTAAAACATTTTGAGTATCATTATGTAAAAGAAAGTCAAAATCATTGTACAAAAGAATACCAATCCATCCTTCCCACCTAGAGCCAAACACATGGGTTCTAAATCCCTTAGACAGAAACACTCTAAAAGTTCCTTCGAGTTTAAGAAATTCAGGGACTGGTAGAGAAAGTGCAAATAGTTTAGACCAAATGATTTTTTTTTATTACCACTGTGGGAGGGAAACAAAAATGACTCAACTATTTTAATAAGGCATAAAGTTCATTTAAAAATCCTCATGATTCATCTGCATTTATTTTTTTCTGTCAGAAACCACTCATAATACTGTTCCCAAAAGAAAAGACATAAATGATAATGAGGATACCAGCACATAAATATAGTGACTGAAAAAAATTATTTTAAAAAGTTAATGATAGCATAGATTTTTAGATAGTAAATGTTAGTTTTGGGTTGATATATATTATATATATCTTTCTTTTTATCGAGAGAGAGAGAGAGAAAGAGAGAGAGATTTGTAAAGATTTTCATTTTATAGAAACAACAGTTGTTGCTTAGCTGAAGTCTAATTTCTCAACTTTCAAGAGAGTAAGTTATCTATGAAATAACCTGCAGCTTGTTGTAAATAAAACCGTTCTAAGATATTTTAAAGTTGAATACTGAAAGGATTTTTCTCTAGTTTTATGAGTTTATGATGCGACAGTTGTTTTTCATTTGTTTCCTTTTTCTTTGATCATGTCTTTGGACCAGAAACACTGATCTTTAGCCCCTGATAAATGTGGTCCCTGCAGTGTCTAATTTAACAGTTTGTCACAACATGTTTAGTTACAAGCATGTCATATGGTATGTAGGTTAGATATCCTGACTTTTCTTGGTGCTTGAAAGAGACTTTGACAGAACACAGTTTTTCCATGGGTGGTAGAGTTTAGCAATGCAAATTCCTGTTCACGGGCACTTCTTGTTTATTCACCATGGGTTCTGCTCTTTAAAAACCTAATGCTGAAAATGACTGATTCTCTTTATCCCATCCAATTTCTGTATGAACTAAACAAACAAAAATAATGAATAGTTTTTGACAGGGAAATACTAAAACTTATTCTGCTATAAAAAACTTACAAGTTAATTAAATATGCTTTTGTGTAGGCTGCACTTTTTCATAATTATAGTTTTCTAACTTCTGCAATATTTTCAACTATCAGTTTGGACACTCCTCAAGAAAATTTCCTGAATGTGACATAGCAGAAGTGGATATGTAAACAAACAGAAAAGAAAATAACTGACATGTTGTGACTGGACTGAAACTATGGCTTCCCAATTATCAGACTATCTCCCACTTTCTCAGGTTCTTTTGATATCATTCAAAGATTTTGAAGCCTAATATTGCTGACAAATACAGCAAAGCTGGTCTTTGGCAGAATGTTCATCCAACGAAACATGTACCATAAATGCAATATAACACTGGTTTTATCTATGTTCTTCCTCTCATTAATCTGTCTTCCTCTTCTCACCTGTTCTTAATCTCCTGCCTGTGTCACATCTTCAGCAAGGTTCCTTGTGAAATCTCCCTGTACCTTTTCCACTACTATATCTCAATTTTTTCATTCCTTATATTCTTCTCCAATTCTTGTCCTCATGTCTCTTTGGCTAGACGACACAGGGATGAATGATTGTATTCTAGTTGTTGTTCTGTGTTCAATTTTCCAGTTCAGAGAATTCACAATTCCCATCCAACATCTGAGACAGGGAGGTTGGCTGAAGTCTTGCTATGCCAAGTAGGGTTTGGAGGCCAGCCAGCTGTGTTGACATCTTTTGAGAGGTTGTGAAAAATGCAGAAGCTCAGACCTCACTCTAGATTTACTGAATAAAAATCCACTTATTTGCATTTTAACAAGATTCCATAGGTAATTGCGTATGCATACAAGTATAAGAAAACATTGGACTAGATAATTGGTTTCCTAACTTATTTTTAATAAAGCATCTTTCTAAGTAAAATAAACTTTGTGTACACTCACTGCAAAATATGATTGTAGCTAAATATCAGTCACACTGGGAGTTTTGGCTGGGTTGCCAGGTACAATATATATAATATTCCAAAGTGTAGCTGCCAAACCAAATTAAAATTTCCAAAGAAAATAGACTGTTAACATCTTAAAAGTTGAAATCCTTTAAGGTATTCAGGGCAGAATTTGAAGGGTGGATTTATGAGATTTCTTTATTGGATGCTCTTCCAATACTGTGTTGTTACTCATTATTCTCCATCAATCCCAAGGTGAAGAAAGCTGGGGTTAGACAGATCCTAACTGGAGCCTAAATAGAAAGGATTTAAGAGAGCTAAGGCCCTCAGATGTGTATCTTGGAGTTTTCAAGTGGTAGTAACCTGGAATACACCTAATAACTATGAAGCCATGAAGGCAAGTCAGACATAATGGGGACTCTTTAGTGGCAAAACAAAGGAAAAGTGAATATATTACAGTCAGCCTGCTCGCTAAGATTTTGTCAAGGGAAAATATGGTCTACAAGCAAAAGTGGGATGTAACTATCTTGATTATTGCCCAATAAACCGTATCGTGAGGGTGAGGAGACTATCAAATGCGGATTTCAAATGTCCACCACAAACATCTGTGGATTACTCACAGCTGAGTCTATCAGGCTCATTTGTAATAAGAAAGAACACTTGTAGGTCAAGCCAAGCAAATTGATTAGACTCACTGTAGTAAGGGAGAAATTGAAAGACTCTCATTAGTGTCTCAGAACAGATGAAATCAGGAAAGAATATTTATGGATATCATTTTCAGTTTGGTGCTTTTAAGGTTGATCTTGTGCAGTGAGGAGCTATTTAAGATTAAATTTGATTTATAATATGAAAATTTTAATTATATATTAATTCAGTCTTATATCCCAGGAGAAACCACAAGCTATTATTTTTTGGTACCGGGAATCGAACTCAGGACTTTGCACTTCACAGGGAGGTGTGGTGCCACTGAGCTAAATTTCCAGACCTTTCTGTCTATTTTCTGTATGTAGCTTCTTGTGATCACATTGTTTTGGGCTAGGGAAAAGTGACAATGAAAAGTTACTGCTAATGAGCAAAGGTTTCTACTTGAAGTGATGAAGATATTCTGAAGTTAGACTGTACAGTTGGTTGTACAAGTATGTATGTGTACAAAACTCACTAAAGTATACATTAAACAGGTTGAATTTTATAGTATGTGAATTATATCTAAATAAACTGTCATTAGATACATCTGTAGTAAACTGACAGATAAAGTGAATGGATCTGTGTCTTTAAATGATGTAGCAACCTACGGACAACCATTGGTCATCTCTGAGAGAGCCAGCACATTAACACCTGTTATTTTGTTTTTAAAAACATAATAACTTTCATGACAACTACACTTTCTTATTGCACTATCATGAGTTAACCAGTGACTGTGGAGGAAAAAAAGATATTTATCAAAGATATAAATAATTTAAAAAATGGAAAATAACCAGATATCAGAATTTTTATTCATGACATGTATTTTTTAACAACAAAACAATCCAGAAACGGGAAAAAATTTAAAAAGGTCCTTTCATCCTACTCTTCACCTAGCACAAGTTATTTTCAATAGCAGGTAATTTATTGTTCTTTACCTACTTAATATTAAAGTCACAGGTTACATGCTGTGGGGCAGCAACTACTGATAGTTGCTAATCATTCCTGCAAAAGGTCGGCAAATTAACACCAATCACTTGGTAAAGGCCAAAGTTGATATGTCTAATTTTAAGTACACATACTTTTCTGTGCTTTGTCAGGGGAGTGATCAGTGAACCTTGGTGAGAAACAGAAGATATACGATGTTTTGAAGAATCTACCATGTAAGATGGTATAATCACATACCCGAGTGCCTATAAACCATAATCTGCTCCATTTTGCTTAAAGCAAATAGACTATTAGTACACTCAGCGCTTTCCTCAGGGTACAATGTGGCACTTGAATATCTAGCAGAAAAATAGTGAGTCAGGTAGCAATCATTAGCAATGTTTGCTCTCCATTTTTAGCAAGAACATTGTTACTGAAATCTAAAACACTACTTCAGTACCCCATAAGGTCAGAAGGGACATCCCTAAAACATGTGTTCTGAACTTTGGAGACCTCCAACATGTCTAGGTGAGAGGCAGAGAACTTAAGAAAACCAACACCACAAACCTGTCATATCTTTGGTGCCTTGCTTCTGCCTTTTCCAAGCTTCCATATTTCTAGAAACTTCCTCCATCAGTGCCCCTTGTGCACTCAGTATGGAGTCTTGAGTGTGGCAGTTCATAGACCTTGTTTCTACACAAGAAAATCTGTCAGTGCCCAAGGTTAATTGATGGTTTCCTGTGGCCGCACTGCAACCCTGGTTTTCCTCCACAGAGACTCTACAACACCCAACAGATTAAAGGTAATCTCATGAAATGACAGAGAGTAGCACAACCTCAAGAACTATTCTGCAGCTTTCCCAATTATGCATTGTGAAAATTGTAAATTACACTCACAAGTGGTTAATGTCAGGATTAACTTCTGTGAATTGCCTAATAGAATGGCACTGTCTCAAGGGTACTTATTACAGGGTTTCTGGATTTTGACATTTTAAACACTGAAAACCAAAAAGCAGGCAATGAACGGTTACTGGTCTGCTTTTATAGTGACATTCAGCGATGTTTAATGTATGGACTAATAAAAGGAACTCTGTACTGCAGAGCTACATATGCAATCATATTTTTTTTTTTTGGTACCGGGGATCGAACTCGGGTCCTTGCTCTTGCACAGCAGGCAACGAAACCACTGAGCTAAATCCCCGGCCCTACATATGCAATCTTAATTTGCACAACTTGAGACCACTCTATTCTTCTAATACCCTGTCCATTTAGCTTCTCATAATGGAGTGCTTTGGCAGAGGAAATTTTTAACTATTTTATGCTATTTTTTACAAGTGAGGTTTTACCTCTTTAGGAAATCATGTCTATATATTCTCTAAAATGATATGCTATAGAACATGGTTTCTTGACCTTAGTGGGAACACATCAGGGGACATGTAATTCTTTGTTGTTGGTAGCTGTGATGTATATTACAAGATGTATCCCTGGTAGTAATATTCTTGCCTTTATCCGCCAGATACTGCTTACATCCCTTTCTCAAGTTGTGACAATCAAAATTCTAAATATTCCCTAGGGATCAAAAATGCCACAAGTTGAAAAATCAAAGAGCTGTAGATTTGTAGAAATTACCTATACAACTATTAATGAAAGAAGGGATGAAAGAGAGAGAGAGAGAGAGAGAGAGAGAGAGAGAAAGCTGGATAAATAAATAATTTTTATTCCTTATTTTTGCTACTTACATAAATAATTCTTGACAAATTTGAAACTGATTCTGAGTTGTGGGTGTATTTTGGAATTTTCTTGCAGGCTTTTGTTAAGCATTTTCTTAATAGATTATCTTTGTCTTATCCCCTTTCTCTTTTCTTGTTTTCCAAGGCCTTTATAATGGAGCAGACTTGGAGAGACTGTATCTAGCATGAAAAATTAGCAATGGGAAAATGCCTTCTAGAGTAGTAAGGCTCAAACTACAAGGTGCATAATTATTACCTGGAAAATCTTGTTAAAAATTAAGTTCTGATTCTGCATATTTGGTGTGAGGCCTGAAATTCTGCATTTCTAACTCTTAGGTGAATCTTCCTGGGAGCACAGTGATGATAGCAGAGTCCCAGCCTGCTAGTGGTAGAACTTGGCATGTGTATCATAAGATATTGCTCCTGCATTATTACAATCATCACTATCCCACCATTAAAAACAATTTTCTCTGTTGCTTTTGAAATAGTAATTTCTAATTTGCTTCCATTCTATCCATCAAAGAAAAATCACTACTCCAAATAAGGATGAAAGGGACAGTTTGCCTTTGTCTGCACATTAGAATCATTTTGGAAACTTTAAAAAATTCCTGATACCCAGGCCCCACTGCAGACCAATTTAATCAGAATGACTGAGAATGGGAACTAGACATCTGTTCTGCAGGTGATTCCACTGAACAGTGAAGTTGGAGAATCAGTACTCAGTTCCATGCCACACAAAGTATAGTCCTTGGACCAACTGCACATCGTTCCCCTGTTTGTCAGAAATGAAAAATATCAAACTCGAGTCCAGACCCAATGAACAAAATTCTGCATTTTATTAAGATCCTAAGTGATTCCTTTGTATGGAAAAATGGAAGACTAGATGTTTAAAGTGAATTAAAATGTGTTTTATACCTCTAATCCCAATGAGTTTCATTTTAGAGTACTGAAAAGCCTTGTGAAAGCCATGTTTAAGATGTCAGGAGAAGGTGAGTGATATCAGAATGCCAGATTTTAAAGGGAAAGAGTAGAACTTGACCTGTAACAATAAATAACCTTAGTTTTTATGTAGAATCCATATATGAAATGGATTTCAGGCCCATTGTTGGAGAGCACAAGAATGACAAGTAGCATCAGTGGCCACTAGGTGCCTTTAAGTTTTATAAGGAACAAGTCACACAGCCAAACTGACTTCATTCCTTTTATTCACAGAAGTCTGAATAAAGTAGTTTAGGAAAATGTTGTTATATATTTCTAGAACTTTACTGTTAGGTCTTTTCCATCACCATCCAAGAAAATTTACAAAAATGTAGCATAAAGAAAAGACATTGACCTTTTCCAAGGAGTGGCAACAGGTAAAAACTGATAGAAAAATTCTCTTTCTCTCTCTCCCCTCTTCTTCACTCTCTCCTTCCCTCCATCACTCTCTTCCTCCTTCCCTCCCTTTTTTTGTGGTACTGGGGATTGACCCCAGGAAGTGCTGAGCTACATCCTTAGCCTTAAAAAAATTTTTTTGAGTCAAGGTCTTGCTGAGTTTCCCAGGCTGCCCTCAGATTTGCCATCCTCCTTCCTCAGCTTCCAAGTAGCTAGGCTTACATGTGTGCACCACCGTACCCAGAGGAGCATGGTAACCATGACAGACATGTCAAAGTCTCTTTGGTGGACTCTGGCCAGGTGGTGATATAGGGGGAAGAGATATAACTCCCAAACCTATGATATACGAAATGCGAGTTGCTGTTCTCTAAAATCAAAGAATGAATTTTAGAAAGAACGGAGGTTAAGAGTAGGAAAAATTTATTGGGAGAAAGAAAGCTTCTGCCTAAGAGAGACAGAAGGGGGACCGGAAAGTGGGTTGTCCACCCACCCCATGTTTTAAAGATGTTTTATACAGCAAAGCCATGTGGTGAGGCGGTTACAAAGTGGAACAAAACTATAAGACCCAATGGAAATTTACAAGGTGGGTATGAGGTGGGACAAAACCACAACCAACCAATAAGATTACAAGTGCAGTCACCCAGGTAATATTGATTAAATGGGGATCAAATGGGAAAACAAATCACACACAAGGAATTCCCCATTTAGAATATCAGTCACTGCTATCTGTCTCTAGGGGAAGTAGTGCCTCTTCTTTTTATAATTCTAACCAGCCTCAATTGTTCTCCATGTTGGAGCCTTAAGGGAGGCCCTGTCTAACTGCCTACAAGATATCTAATTAACTTACCTATCTATAATATTCCCCCCTCTGAAGAAGTACCCCTAACTGCTGTGAAGGGACAAAGGGCAAAGACCAGTCTGGCTACTTCCAGCTGAAGAGGGTCATAATTGTGATCAGCAGTTACTCTACAGAGGGTCTATCTAAAGGCCCTCGATAGGTACCAGGCATTGTCATCTTGGTAGCTGTATAGCTTTAAGTCTGGAGGAGACAAAAGCCAAAGAAACAGTTAAAAATATATGGGCTAAATAATAAGGTCACCAGGGTTGTCATTAAATATAGCCAACAAGTGTTTTTACTGGGAGGGACTAGTAATAGCCTCCCACAAAAAGGATAAGAAGATCCAGGGGACTTTAGAATCTAACATAGAAGTTGTATTATATAGTTTAGCAGTTATGAGCTGTTTACAAGGTTGATCTGGTGGATTTTAGTAAAAGAAGTCTAGCACATTTGTCATTGGTTTTATTTGTATGAATGTTTGGAGTTTGGAAGCCTCTAGGCAATAAAAAGCAAAACTTTTAAGAAATTAAAGCATGTATAATCTAAGCATGAGCACACTAGAATGGAAGGGCAGGTTGGGGAGAAAGTCACACTTAGAAATTGAAGTAGTGATTATAACCTATTGGCTCTTAGATTTTTTTTATTGATAAAGATTATGTATAAGTCTGATATTTTAAGAAAAGACAATTTGAAAAACAAATTTTGCTAAGAAATATAAAACTCTAGCTGAGCTCTTATAGATTTTACCATAGTTTTTTTTTTTAATGATCCATAGCCATGGTCAGCAACTGGTGTAGCTGGAAACTGCCAGAAGGGGTCAGTGACTGGAGCCCCTTTTTATATCTAGCTTTATTTATGGCATTATTTTATACCTATTTTGGTTACTTTTTTGTTGTTGTTGAATGTTTAAGACCAAGTTAAAGTGAGACCTGTGTCAATCAGTATGAACCTCTTGTTATCTATCAAGGTCAGTTAAGTCTCTTCAGGAATTATTTTGGAAGCATATATAAAGCCTCTCAGCTCCTCTGTCAGTGTCAGCCATCAGGATGGGTCGCGGCCTTGTTTGACTATGTTGCTTTTAGTGAAAGCATGGAAGATTTTTTTTTTCTTTGTGACCCTCCTTTGTTACATGGTACATTTGTCCTCTGGTGCCCAGCAATCTCCCTGCTCAGGAGGTTGAGTGACTTACCAAAGCTGTAGGATCCTGTAGAGAAGGTTCCCTCATGTCCTGGATTCTTTGTTGACCTTGAGGAGCCAGGGGCAAAATATTGGCTATTCTCTTAGCCCAGTTACCTTTCTAGTTTTGGTCTCCAAACTTTAGTTGTTGAACACCTAGAAGAGAAGATCAGTGACGTAAGTATTTTAGTAGAAGCAGTGGGCTTAACTATTATAATATTTCAAACATAAGGCACTTTTGAAATATAAACGACAGTTAGAGGGCTGTTATTTTTTATCAACCATGGTTGTTTTGGTAGTTGAATCCCTACAGAATGTTAACAGACAACAGTTATATATTATAGAGAAACTTAAGATCAAGAGCCACACGTAGTACTTTACCATAACAATCATGATGACATTGTCTTTGTGACACTTATATGTCTATTTTAGTATGGAATAGTCTTAGTCAAGCACCTCTATCTGATCACAAGACATTACGTAATATAAAGAAAACTCTTATTTGTAATCTTTTAGTAGGATGTCATCTAAAGAGAACATATATATTGGCCTATAAATATATCTAAGGAGTTTATAATGTCTAGCCTCTAATTTTAGTGTGTGACATTGTTTTAACTGTTTGGTGACTGACCATCTCTAAGTGTGGTGACACATATATACACATATCACATAAGTTTTTAAGAAAACTATTATTTGACTTGATTTTTTTTATGTTGGCTTGACATGTACCTCCTATCACGTGTAGCTGGAGTGTAAGAGAAAAGCAGATATCTGAGACAAAAAAGATCAGTATCATAAACAATATCCTAGAAGACTTGTACACCCAGAAGGCAGGAATATATATACCATGAAATAACAATGAGTGTCAGTTATATGAAACCCTTTGTTCCTTAATTTTGTTTTATACCAAGAGTATTTTAAATAAAACCTTGTTTT